>JAPMOR010001042.1:481371-598145 GCA_026543865.1 Argiope aurantia
CCAATGCCGGGAAACAAAATGTTGCTCGGCAGTTTTTGAGTATGCGAAGATTTGCGATATGGCGTCAAAAAAGGCAAGATTTCTCATACGTGACTTGGCTCATGTTGCGTACATTTGTTTAGACTAGAAACAAGCGACTAGCTTCCTCCATTTATATCAGCTCTATGATAATAACAGACCGAAAATAGAAATAATCTAATCCGGAATCACAAATTTTAGTGACTCATGCGAAAATTCTGATGCTTAAATTCAAAAGCTAAGCCGAACGAACTATAAAATAACGAATTTAAAGGTTATTCCATACATTTCTGTTCCAAATACATTTTGAAAAGAATTGTAGTCATAAATCGATTATATTCAATAAACGGAAAATATTTTTTAACACTAAACATGTCAACACTTACACAATATATAGAAGTTGCACATGGAAACGGTCATTTTACCGATCTCGGTAGGTTAGCATTAAATTCCTTCACAAAAAAGAAATTTTACAGCATTGACACATAAAAAAGACATTAATAAATAAAAAAAAATAAAATAAAAACAAGACGGTTAAAAATATAATAATTGTGTGTATCTTTCCTTTTATTGACTAACATGTATGCAGAGTATTATTAAGATACCAATATTATCAAAATATTTCTATTCAGCAAAAGAAATTTTTTTTTATCAACAACCTTGTTGCTAGCAATAGATACCTATTTAAAATAATATTCCATGCAACAGACAAATTTTCTGTTTCTTAACCGCAATCGACTTACGGTCAAATTATTCAAAATATTTTGAAGCACACATTTTAATACAAAAGAATAAATTAAATGAGATAAAGGCAGCACTAAAAAACAAGACATGATGAAAAAATTCGCACATGGAATAATAAAAGAGGAAAAAAGCAAGAGGAAAATTGATCGATTAATTCAATTATATATTATACAAATAAAGAATTTTATAACTAATATTATTATGAATAGGCTTTTCTAAAAGCAAAACAAAACTAAAAAAGCAATTATAAAAAAAGGACTAAAGCTTTTTTGACATTTTTAGTGTCAAAAGGTTAGAACACATTAACACTGATTTAGTTATTGTCACAAAATCATTCAAATTAATTCAATTATCCATTGAATTAAAAAGAGATGTCACGAACCATTCAGAACTCATAAATTTATCTATAGAAATTTCTAATTACGTATTTTTTAGTTCTCCAAGCTCAGATGACTTTAAAAAAAATTTCTATATAAATCAGAGACTAATTTTTATCGCTAAATATATGTAAGGCTTATAAATAAGTTAAAATAGATTTGAAGTGAAGATACATTTTATTTATATGAAAAGCTAAAAAAATGTCGTACGTAAAATTGTATTAAATAATTGAAAGAGTTAAAATAACATATAGAAATAGTTCAATTGTTTTCAACTAACGATTCTTATTTCCATAGCACATCAAAATAGGGATTGTATAAATGAAATCACTAAATGCATTGTCACATCAAACAATGGAGCATTGATTATACATGAATGTAAAATGTTCGGCACGAAATATTATTACAAATATTTGATTTTTTTACAGAATAGTCGTTATATAATTTATTTTATCATTAAATGCTTTCAAAGTACATAATTTCCTTTTTTGTAAAGTTAAATAATGCTTATAGTATAAAATTATAAAATAAATAAAAGACAACACTAAAATTTATTAAAAAAACAAGTTCACATTTAAACAATTCAAATGTTACATTTCATTTCTCAGTTCAAAAAATGTTTCTAATATAAAATATTTAAACGGACACGAATGCTCTGCAAAAATCAAAAAAATATATTTTAACCGCCAACTTTTTATTCAAGCAGTCTCGAAATATCAGTTATGATTAAGAACCGGAAATGATTAAGAACACACATATAACTCCCAATATATTTTCAAAGTAATTAATATAGATTTTATTCTAGTTCTAATAATATTTTTTATTTTGTACTTATAGTCATGACAAAAATAAAACATTTAGTGATTAAAAACCAAATGGCATTTTAACTATAAAACATGTACCCAACAGAAATTTATTGCCACTTCTCATATAAGTTACATTTTTTAATATCAATTAATATTTATCAGTATAGTTCGATATATTCTGAAGAAAAACATAAAAAAGTATTTTTACCGTGCATTTTATTCCTGTGGTTTCAGAATCATAAACAGAATGAGACAACACACCTGTCACAGAAATTGCCTTAAAAACATTTTCAACGCTTTTCATGTGCTTATTGTTCTAGTTCCAACATTTTCCCACTTCTACAGCGGCGATTAAAAAATAAATAAAAGAGAAGCATTCACAATGTTGTCAAAGGAAAGAGGAAACTTTTAAGTTAAAAGATCTCGTGACATGATTTCCCGCCAATAAAGAGATGACAACCAAGACTGGAAAAATATTCTGAACAATACTTCAGATAACTTTTTTAGATTTATATGCCATTCAAGTATTTGAATAAGAAACATACAATCAAGACTTTATTTTAATAGGAGGAAGAAAAACAATATTGGAAAATACATAAAAGTTTTGAATAAGTTATAAAAAGACGAAATGCATTTAATTGAAATTCCATGAAAAGAATTTTAAAAAAGAATTACGGATGTTGATATTTGAATGAGATTTTAAACAAGCATCAGATTCCGTTTTTAAGCAAATAAAAGTAGCCTTATTCTAAGTAATTTATTTGTAAATATTTTCGTTAAACAAAACAAAAACAGAGTCAAATAATTATAATTATGTTACTCAATGAAATGTTATAAAGAGGACTGAAACATAAAACTGAATTTCAAAGTAATGAAATATCTAAAATAATACATATTTAAGAAATAAAAAATGATTCTCAATTTTGAAAATAATTCCATTTGTAAAGCCCTTTTTAAGATTATAGAAGGTATACATCATTCATCACTTATAATGACGCAGTAAGATATGCAAATTCGGTCAATATTATGTAAGGTGACCATTTTTTTTTTAAATTTGAAACCAGGACAACATGAATTTTGACCAGCCACGCACAAATTTTATAAATTTTTATCAAAAATTCACCCAACGGCCAACCTGTATACCTAAGTAAATAAAAAAACTTTTAGATATCAAAAAATGTTGCGTTTATTTAAACACAAGAAATGTGAAAATTAAAATATGATTTTACAATATAAAAATAAAACATAATAAACATAACATAACATGATAAGCCATACATAATATAATAACATAATAAAACATAAGGAGTTATTTAATTTAGTTTGTTTTTTTATATTTTTCTGAGGAATGAATTGCTTTTAAAAATTTTTTGTTTTCCTGTATATTTTTATAGAATTCCATCAGGTTGCATTTAAATTATTTTTGACAATCAACAAGGATTTCAAAGTTTCCACTTTCAATTGGGTTTTCTCGCTAGTGCAGATGTTATTTAATAAAGAAAAAACCCGTCCGGTCGGTACATTAGTTCCTGGCATACAGAGGCAATACTCTACCAATTTGCCAATATTATTGGACACATCATTTTCTTTAAAGGCTTTAAAAATTTCAATCCACCTATCTGATACCGAAACACAATTTTGTTTCCAATCCCCAAGTTTCTTATCTGTGGTATAGCGCTGAATGAAACAGATTTCATCAAAGAGCTCATCTTCAATTAAATTTATTTCTGGATAATGTTGAATTAAATAGTCATGCATACTTGAACCATTTGATGCGTAGGTTTCATGTTTAATGAAATCCAATTAAACTTCTCGATTCCCTCAAAATGGCCTTCCCATTCTTCCAGATACTGAAAATATGTGCTGTAAAATTCTACCACTTTTTCTTTGAAAATATTCGATTTAACTAAACCCTCTTCTTCTAGCCTTTTTAAATTTTGTCGAACTTGCAGGGGCAGAAACACACTTGCTATCCTGCCAGCAATTTTGGTTTTAAGGTCCTTATAAATGATATTTGTTTCCAACATAGAAATATCCTATCCTTCTATCTTTAAAACCGTGTTATGAAACATTGACGACACATTATGGAGAAAGAAAAACCAAGATTCTGTTTCAGGATTCTCAAAATAATTTTTAATAATTGTCGGAGTTTTTTCATTAGACGCAAAATACGATTTTAATGCAGGAAATATTTCCAATACGCGCTCAATAGCTGGTCGTAACGCTAACCACCGCGTAGTACTCACTGTAACCCAAAAGTTTTTTATATTCTATGTCTACAAAATTACAAAATTCTTTTAATTCACTGACGAGCACAGTATAAATTTAAAAGTAAGAGTAAATCTTGGTAATTAAAGTTTGTATATCAATTGGAAGGCAGTCCGCCGCGGTTTGTATAGAATTGTTTAAAATATGCGCTGAGCAACCAATTCCCACAAGCTCCCGTCCGTCCAAAGTAGCTTTTAGCTTGGTAAAAATATTATTTTCCCCGGCTCTTCGCATGCCTCTAAAGTTAGTGTTGGTGTTGTCGGCACAAAACCCTAATATCTTGCTTTCTAAATTATGTTTTTTTTAAGACCTCTAGAATATATTCGGTAACTATGTCAGACGTTCAGGATCAATATTATTACTTTCTTTAATAAATGTATATTTTAATTTTCAATCATCATTAAATACGCACTTTCGTCGTTTTGCCGCCATGATAATAATAAGGTACGCGCATCACAGTAGTTAGTACATCAGACCACCACTGGCTTGTATGACGTCGTGGCGGTCCTGCTCATGCGACACCTGACAATATCACATGGAATTATCAGGGTTGCCAGTTCTAATTTTATTATTTTTATTTTATTACTTTTTTGTTTTAATGTTTTCTAATCTAAAACCAGTACTTTTCGCGTAGTGGTTTTGTTTAATGACTAACCAGGACTTATGCCCTGAAAATCAGTACTGTACTGGTAAAATCAGTACGAATGGTCACCTTAATATTATGATACACACAAAAAAATATTATTTTCACTAAAAAATAAATAATAAATTATTTAAGAGAATTCTAGAGAACGAATACTTAAATTGTACTCGCACGAACAGTTCTCTTTTTTTCTAATTTAACTATTATTAACTAGCGAACTAACAAATAATTGTTAAATATATATATATATTAAATAAAAATTGCAGAATATTAAAAAAATTAATTTTATTCCTCAAACGCATTTGCGCTGCAATTTTTCGAAATCGTTGTAAGCAAATCTAAATAATAGAGTTAAATATTACGCTAATTTTCATATCTAGTTTATATTTGTACGTGATTACGAATTAAAAAAAATTACTACCATTTTATGAATTAAGTTTCGATTATGCTTACTTCTATAGCTTTATTTTTCCGAAGAAAAAATGGTACCTAAAAGCGTAATTTTTCTCTGAAAAATGAAACAATTTTATATTTTTCATTTTACATTAGCCCATATTACTTTATTCTATAATTTTCTCTTATTTTCTTATCCATATTCTACTTTTTTTTATTAAATTATTTCTAACACGCGTTCTAAATAATTTAAGTTTTCACGCTCCTAACGGATGAAATTCCCTAATACCTAAGGCATACCTTCCAAAGAACTTTAAATTCCCTTTCCTAAACCGACACGTGTCAAAGAAATCTCAATAAGAATCTTTTAAAAGCACAAAGTGAAAAATCCTCCATTTTTCTTTCGTACCACGACGTAAATAGACGTGTTCCGCCATCGTCCCCATGTACAAATCACACCCTCCTGTGGAAAAATAAATAGAAGTTAATTCCAGATTTGTCTTATTTTCGGCTACGCATCTGCAAAACTATGTTACATATATATTATATTACTGGCTGGTAAATTTCAATTAAAACTCTTATGTATGACTGATATTCAGGATTACTTCAAAAAATATATTTAAGCATCAGAATGTTATAGACAATGGAATCTGACTTATTTTATTAGCCTTACACCTAATCTTTTATTGTATATTATATATATACCAGTTGAAAGCATTATATTACATCAAAAACATCCAAATCTGCTTTTTAATTGTACACAATCTTTTGCGGTATTATAACTTTACTTTGTTACTTTCCAATCAAAGAAAATCAGGCGTTTAAACAAAATTGGAATAGAATTGGCGAAACAAACAAAATGGTTTGAATTTAACTGCAATAATGCTTTGAGAGAATTATCCAGAAAAAATGTAAAGTATTTTTTTTTAATTCAGGACAAATTGCGCGTAAACTAAATTGGATTTATTAAAAAGTTAATTTATGAAATTTTAAATGTTATATATTCAAGATTAATATTATTATCAAATATTATTAGAATGTTTTACATTCTAATATCTTCTAATGATAGTCTAGGAAAAGCCATAATTTCGTTTTATTTTTTTATTATTTAAATTTCTGATCAAAATTTTATAAAAAAAACATTATTCATTTCAATTATTACATTTCAAACATATATAGAGAATAATTTTTAGCCAATTTAAAGTTATTGAAATTTAAAGTTAACTTTAAATATGCATGAAAAATAGAAAAAAAAACAATATGGAAAGAACTGTAATACTATTTTGAGGAAAATTATGAATATAAAATACAAAATAAAATTTTTAGAAGCGGTAAATTTATTTTATTTTTAACTAGCCGCCTTTGGCTACCAGCTGGTTCGCCAATCTTAATGTTCGTTTAAATTTTAATAATTAAATATTTTACGCAATTCCAACTTTAATAGATTCTTCATCAAAATATATTAAAACTTCAAATTTTGATAGTCATATAATTCACTCATATTATAAAGACCTTCAGTCATAACGTAATATGTATCTCTCTAATTTTCTGTTACTCTCGTAGAATTTATGCTTTAAATTAAAGTGGAAACTATTAATCTGCAATTAATATAATAATATTTTTTACTGAAACAAAGCATTTTTTTTATAATATGATTACTGATAACAGAGTCACTGAGCGTTTAACCTTTATGGGAACTAAAGCATATCTTTCTTAATTTATGTATTATCTCAAGAATTTGTCAACAAAATTTTCTCAGATTCATCATGAACAGATTGATTAATTAACAATATTTGATTTTAAATGCATCAAACACTAAGAAAATAAAATGAATCGTTTAAAATAATCGGTCGAAAACCGGTTTAAAAAAACTACTTAAAAAACGATGTACTTAAAAGTAGAAGCATATATAAAAAATATATATAACTAACATAAATACAATTTAATTAAAAAAGCATGCAACTAACCTAAAAATAATTTAAATCATCCGTTGATAATGATTGTCATGTCAACAATCTGAACACAATGCGCATGCGTGAATTTTCAACGCCAGTTACGGTAACGCAAATGCGTGAATTTTTCTACGCCAGTTGGGGTAATGCTATGCAGATTAGAAATTTTTAATTTCCTTTATTCTGTGTTATTTCAATTCAAAAGTACTTCAGAAGGAATCTTAAAGATGGATTAATTAACAATGTTTAATTTTAAATGTATAAAATATTAAGAAAATAAACAGAATCGTTTGAAATAATCGGCCGAAAAATGTTAATCCTAGCCTCATTACTATTGGGGAAAAAAACTGAAAACTTACTCACTTGGCGGTGGGGAAAACGGAAGATTTTTTTGGCGGGAAAGTTAGTTTTTAATTAATAATTAAAATTATAATTAAAAATTCAAAAAAAGAGACCCCAGGTGCACATTCCCGACCTCTAAGGTATACATGTACCAAATTTGGTAGCTGTAGGTCAAATGACCTGGCCTGTAGAGCGCCAACACACACACGCACGCACGCACACACATACACACACACACACGCACACACATTGAGCTTTATTTATAGGTATAGATATAGATAGTAGTTTTACAGGATGCGAAAAATAACAATTTCTATTTTAGATATTGTTTACAATCATTTCAACGATCAAACAATAATATTAAAGCATTAAATTTCTATTGTTGGACAGTGGATTGAAGAATATTTCGGGTTTATTTGATTTAAAAATATACCAGGCATTTTTATTTGTTTTCTTTTTTGATTAATATCCTTTTTGAAACTACTAGAGTTTTTTTTATAAGCATTTACATATTTCATTCTTCGTAAAAAAATTCTTTTATTTATTAAACCGCTATATAAACAATGATATCAAAATAGTATTATTTGTTTAATCTTGCTACTATTTTAAAATACTTGGTATCAAACCTTTAATATACTATATAAAATATTGAAAACAAATAACATTATACTTATTTTATATTCGAAGGCTTGTTTGGTATTATATAATATAAAGGTATATACTAAAAAAATCAAATATCTAGTAAATACTAAAATATATTATCTCAAAATATATCTGGTAAATACTAAAAAAAATTTATTTATTGTAAAGATGCGACGCACCAAAAAAGAATTTAAATGAGAAGTTAAATATATCAGACACAAATTCGAATAATAAATTCCAATTTAATATGCTACAAAAAGGTTTCATAAAAGAAGTAACTGCAGATTTTTTCATATACAGGATATATATATCACAGTTACAATTTGCAACTTAAAAAATAATTCCAAAAGTTGATTTTTCGCAAAGTAGAGAAATATTAAATAAATAAGTTGGCTCATTTTAAAATTATAATTCATATCATGAACCTTTTAAACAGTTTTATAGTAAAAATCTTTCATTAGAATGCCGAATTAACCAATATAGGCAGTTCAGAACTTAATGAAATTTGAAATTATGATGTATTTCAAATTTTATTTTACAACAAGTATAGCTTGCTTACCAAGAATGGAATCAATTTATCCAAATGCAAAAAACACATTAACAATGGAGCAATTTATAAAAGAAAATATTTCAAATTAAGAACTTTGAAGTAATTTGAGGACAGTTATCAGTATAAAATAAATCACACAGGAAGCTAAATATCACATTTCAATCCTGCAAGTTACCTGAAACATCTAAATCCACATTAAAGGTATGAAAAATAATATTTAACTACCAAAAATTCTTTAGTAAATGCAAATATTTATTTTTTAAAAGCTTTCTTTAAATTATATTTCAATTCTGAGTTCCCTAACAGTGACATACTTCGAATACCAATTTATATAACATGTACTAAAGCGGTTAAAACCAAACATATTCCAACCGGATGATTAAAATGCAAAGTTAAAACAGTTTTACACATTAATAAAGAATATTAAACCAAATATTCAGAAAAAGTTTTGAAAGAAAAGTTAATAAAAATAGAATTAATGTTCAACGGAATTCGGCATTTTAATAAGAAAGCATTTTTCTATTGAAATGAGGCAAAATGCGAACCAAAAATTGTATTTTATAAAGGTATTGAAAATGTATATTTGAAATAATTCGTATAAAATTTCATATGAGACCAAAATTTTCCTGCTTAAAAAATATTTAATCCTTATTTTTAACAAATATGATTTTTATGAAAGCGATTGCAATTATCAAATGCGATTATAAGAAATAATCATTTTTAAAGTGATAATAAATATTTATCTCTAGACTATTTTCAAAACATTCAAACAAATGGATGCCACATTAAGTAATTTAATATTAGAAGTATACTTGCAATAGGGTTCAGCGGAAACTTTTAAAGGCAATTATCGATAGAAAAAAAGCCATTATATAATTTAAATTTAATGAAACGCCACAGCTCATGCAAGAAAATATTTCAGACATCAACCAGGAGATTTTCTATAAATGTTAATCTGAAATTATTTATATAAAGCATATATGAAACGTAATAAAATACAACTCTAAATTAGAATGTTAGAATCGTTTGACGCTAACAATTGGAATAATAAAATTGTGATAATAATATTAAAGAGATAATATATAATTCTAAAACATTCCTTAAAACAATGAATTTATACATAATATTCGCATTTATAGAATTTATATAAACCAACTCAAAATTCTGCAGCATTCAATAAAAATATTTTTTATATCCGTAATTTAACAAATTAAAAATAATTTGAAATTGAAATACTTTTCAATTTCAAATTCTTAATTGTTAATTAGGACAATTAAGAAATTGAAAAGAAAATATTTAAACATAATGCTTTTTTTAAATCAAAAGGAATTGACAAAACAGTATTTTCTTATCACTTTAAATATTTTCGTGAAAGCTATTCATGAAAATGCATATTAAGAAACAGCATATTATTTTCAGTGTAATTTATTTCTAAGACAGGAGTAGAAAGAAATTTCCTTTATGAAAACAATTCGACCGATAATACACACGGAAATGCCGAATTTCTGTAGAATATTGAAATTTCAGAGTTTTTATGGGCTCAGAGCCCCTTCATAAATATAAGCTTATTTATCATATCTAATTTATAAAGAAAGTATAAAATCTTCATCGAAAGATGGGAGAGTAATTTATTTGGAAGAATGGAACAGAAAGACGCTTTATTTCTCAAAGCCGTTTTCATTAAAAAATAATACAGACCTTCAAATAGCTTAAAATAATGACGATTTTTTTTAAATATTATACTTATTGCTCTGTAAAATTACACGAAAAACTTTTTAGGGAAGGAAATTAAAGTTTCAACTATAAAAAGTTCCAAAAACTTTTCATATTACTATAATTTCCGTTTTCAACAAGGAAATTAATGAAAAATACCACCAGTGTGATTGTTATAATAAATAATAGATTGCATTCAAAGAAAACTAAAATCAAACAATGTGAAAATAAGCACAACAGTGAATATTTTTTTCTAAATAAATAAAATATCACTATCAATTAAATTTAAATAAATAGAGTAAAAATGATAAATCGCATCACCAAAGTCATAGCTCAAAAATGTTCTTATTTATAGTGTATAGAAGGAACATATATTTTTTCACAAATATTTTTCCCTAACTTAAGAAAGGACTCAATTTCCATAAAAGAAAAAAAAATGAGAAATATGGAAAATTTGTAACTTTTGGGAAATGACACCAAAATATACTAAAATTAAAGAAAAGTAATAAAAGAACTAAATTTCTTAGAAAAATATCTCCTACCTCTAGAAATTCTCTAAAGAAATAAAAAAAAAAGTCATAAAGTTGATGATATTTGCACTAAAATAATTCGTATAAAAATTTTATGATACGTATTTAAAAAAAATAGCAATTTTCAAATGATAGAGAAAGAGTTGAAAAGATTTTATATGAATATAAGTCGCATCTGGTCGAAGAAATATTTTCAACCTAATAAAATTCACTTATTGGTCTTCACCGGGAGAGGAGACGGAGCACGGAGTTAGTGGGAAGTTAAGAAAGTTGCAGGCACATGATTTCAAGTAACGCTATAATTCATTCAAGAAAATATTTCACATCTTCGAACAACAGCAATAAAAAATGTAAGCAAGCGATAGTTTATCAACATATTGAGGTTACAAAAATGAAAAAATGCTGAAGCAGTTATTTTATATGAACATAATCCATATTCGGGTGGAGTTAGTCTTTTGGAGTGAAAGCAGAGCATCATTTTCATCGCCAGATTAGTAAGATGAGGGAATTCATTGGCTGAGAAGAGGAAATTCCACGATTATTAAATTATAAAATCTGCTTTCTTTTTGTTTTTAAATTATTAAATATTCCAGTTTATTCAAAAAATATTTCAAAATCTTAAACACGATAAAAATGGTAGTTTTCATAAAATTCTGAAAATGCTGACAACGGAAGAAAACTAATATTGTAAACTTGGCAAAACTTATATTCTGAGGTCTTTTATTTTCCATTTTCAACTGTAAGAGAAAAGTTAGTGACATAAAGCATAAAATGTATCAAAACACAGAAGTTACATACATTATAAAATCACATAATACTCAAGTAGATTTTCTAATCGATATAAGTTAATAGGCTAAAGGATGTGGAAAAGAGGAATCAGAGATAACTATATAATCAAGTTTGGCAAAGTTTAAGTTTATGCTATAGAGTCCTATAGAATAGGGAAGTGGGAACCTTGTGTGAAAGGTGGCCAGAAAGTCATGAAATGTACAAGAATTATGATACAATCGAACTGAATAACAAAATTAGTACTCCTAAAGTGATTTTATGGATCTGTGTTCACAGGGGTGGTCTAGTCCATAAGTGAATGACAGGAACAGGACCTTACCTAATTCGTTGTCTGTGATAGTGGAAGTAACACTCTCCATGGAAGCCGTTGCGAACTGTGACAGATAGGGTTAACTCTCTGGCATCCACAGTCTTTTCGCACAGCAACAACAATGAGGGGGAGGACAGCGGCTCCACCAGATGCATATAGCAATCTTTACTCGGGATTCCACACACTAATCCGAACGTTATCCATCCTGCGAATCGATAACCACAACAGTCAGCATTTTTTTTTCACTCGCAAGATTCAGAGGGGTTACTCATGCCCGACCCTTGGGGGAGGTCGAGCCGCTCTCGGACAACTCAGCATCGCGGGCGCTGCAGAATAGAAGGGAGCGGGACATTGCAAATATCGTTTGGAGGTCGCGGAGATGCCTCGCATCCGGCCGAAGCAGCACTTGCACTTGTTCGGAAGGACGACGCTGTGCTTTTTCCTCTCTCTCTGCTTGCTCCGTAGCAGTGGCGTCGACAAAGCAGAGCGAAGGTGCGCCGCGTCGCGGCGGATGCTTTCCAAGGAGCCCCATCCCACGAATCAGTGGCGCACCCCTCGGGTAGGGGTGCTAAGAGGGCCATTTTCTGCGCCTGCGGGGGTGGAGGAGGTTTTGTTTTGGAATCGATTCAAACATACAACTGATAGTTCGGACTTTTGGAGGATTGTGCGATTCTGATGAACCTTTTAACCCCTCTCGGTCAACACACTTTGGGCCATTTATTAATCAGATACAAGTTTTAAAAGGGGGGGGGGTATGATCTTAAGAGAATTTAGTTTTTTTGGGGTCAGTTTTTCAAATAAATTTTAATCCTCCCAATAACTTTTGTTAAAGTTATAAAAGTTTTGAATTTTGAAATTATTAATATCTTAGACGCGTTCTTAGACGCTTACCTTAGACGCGTTCCTCTATTATGAGACAAATTTGTATTTATATATAATACAAAGAACTTTCGATTTCGCTTACACTATGATGTTTCACTTCACAGATTTTGGATGTTTCTTTTTTCAACCGATTTGGTCCAAAATTTGATAGAAATTTAAAATGTTTGTAACAAGATCTTATACCAAATTTCATTCATAAAGCTGTTTGAATTATTTTGTTCATGTAAGATAAATAATAAGAAGAAGATATTTTCCATAGACAGATAATATAAGAAGGAGATAATAATATAAGAAGGAGATATTTTCCATAGACAGATAATATAAGGAGATAATAATATAAGAAGGAGATATTTTCCATAGACAGATTTCTTCTAAAATTGAATAAAAAAGGCAACATACCAAATTTTCATGATCATAGAAGTTACAATACGTTCGCTTTGCCTATCTTGGAGAAAAATAAATTGCATTTTAAAGTAATTTATTAATACAATTTTTTCAATCACTTTTTTAAAATCAAATTGTTGAAAAAATATGAATATAAAGTTGAAAGAATTTTTTGTTTGTTTGTTTGTTTGTCCGTGATTTTTTATTTTTTTATTCGTAAGAATGGATGATTTAAATTTTGAAATCTCTTCCAATACAGTGCCACTTTCTGATACAGTAATTTTCAATATTTTCGTAACAGGGGCTTTGCCGAATCGCCCTGTAACCAAATTTTGAAGTATTAAATAAATTATATAACGAATATTTTGTATGATTCATATTTTTAAACATATTTCTAAGAGTGGCGTATCATGTTTGTACCACAAAATAAGTATTGTAATCAACGTACTTGAAGCCCAATGTGCTACTGAGTTTGACTCAAATAAGTTCACGTATCTAGACTAGAATTTCGTTTTATAATTATATTTGAAATGGGCTCTGTGGTTATGTTTGAGAAAATACGATGGAATGTGAAAAAGATACGAAAATGGTGCTGATTTATATAATGCTGAAAGTAATACATTGTAAATATATGTCAATATTAAAAGTTTTTTTTTAAATATATAAATGGCTATAGCTATGGCCTTCATTCAAATATAAAATTATAGAAAAATTCTAGTTCTAGCATTAATCTTATTTGCATGAGACTCGAAAGAACATTTGACTTCCGGTCTGTAGGTTACAATCTCTTTTCTTATTATATATATATGTTATTATATAATCTACCAGAATTTCACGATTCCCATTAAGGTTGAGAATAATTTCTGACATATTAGGCTTCAACTGGTTCCTCGATTCTAATATACAATGACAACACACAAGTAAATATTTTATATTATATATATATATATATATATATATATATATATATATATATAGAAAGAAAATGGATATTGTTCTCATAGTAGAAAAGAATTTCACTCGCTTTTATTTAATAAAATTAATTTCTTTTGATGTTTGCAAAGATAGAATTTGTAATTCTGTTTTCTCTCATTTCTAATAAATTAATTCTCAAATTTTGTAAAATTTTGTGTTCCGAATGGAAGTACAATAAATTAGAGTTCCCGAAATTTTCGTAGACAAGTTGCAATCATTTAATCGATTAAATTTTGATTTCATATGAGAAGTTAAGATTTGGTAAAGATTTGGAGAAAATGATTAAAAGATTCCACAAAATTTATAGCAAAAATTATGAAATACTTTAAAAGTAAGATAATAATTTAATAAAACGGGTTTTTATTAGAGTGCTAAAAATATATAAATAAATTCTAAATAAAAAATAGTTGAGTGTAAAACAAAATTGTGAAATTTGATCGAAATATTCCAAATAAATTGTAATTTTAACTATATTTACAGCATAAAATTTATTTAATGGCACACATTGGTAAAGATTTATATAAACATCCTGCGCTCGTACCCGAAGAATGTTGAGATGAATCAAATGATGTGGAATTCTTACAGGAAACAGAAACAGTTGAGTATCTTATAAACGAAAATTTATCCTATTAGTAATTTTAAAAATAAATGTAAAAGCGATAACTACATTAAATTATACACAATCCATCGATAAAAAATGCTATTTTTTGGTCTCCTTCACATTGTACTAGCAAGAAGTTGCATCCATAAAACGGAAAAACGCAAGATTTCCTAAATTAAGAGTAAATGAAATAATACATTCAAAATTCGATCTCTTGTGCCACAAAACAAATTGAACAATAGAAGTCCATTTCAGGGATATATAGCATTTGACATTTGAAGCATGACGTGGTAATATATTTTGGGGAAATGATATTAGCTCAGTACGTGGTCATGGTTACAGTACTATTGGGAAATATAACACTACTGAATGCATTTCAAACAAAACAATTATTAAACCAGCAGAAGTGTCCGCATCGGAATTTTCTCGCATCAGAAGTGATTTTGTTTTATATGCGTAGAGGGATATTCTCAAGAAGTGCAAAAATTTTTATTATTTATATTGATTCTTTAATTGTTTCAATATTGCTAAAATAATTTAATTCTCATCTTCGTAACCATCCTTAAATTTTAAAAGTTTTAGATCTTTTTAATAATTTGATATTAATGTTAATTAAAACTTAATTTACCATTAATTTTTAATTAATTGGTTTCTTATTGTTTTACTGTTCATTTTTAATTAAAGAAAAATTAACTGTAAAACCCACTTGGTTTTGCCGTAAATTTTTAATTACATAGTTCCTCATTGTTTTATTCTTAACTAGCCGCCTTTGGCGACCAGCCGGTTCGCCAGTATTACCGCTCGCTACAATTTTCAATTAAATATTTTAAGTAACTGGTCTCAAAGGATTCTCAAACAAAACATTTTTAATCTTCAAATTTTGATAGCCATACCAAACTTATACTGTTTAGATCGTTTCGTTCAATTTACTATATATATTTTGCTAATTTGTTGTCATTTCCGACAAAACTTCAACTTTAATTTAAAATTTAAATGATGAAATTGCAATTAATATTAAGATATTTTTTAATAAAACCGAGCGTTTTATTTTATTTATCATCATTATTCTTATTTATTAATTATTATTATTATTGAATGTGAATATTGCAAACAGAATCGCTCGGTATTTAAGTATTATGTTAACTACAAAATATTTTTCATCATTTATGTAATATCTCAAACAATAATTCAACAAAAATTTCTGAGATTCAGCATAAAATTCAGTTTTTAGTTTTGCTTTCAAAAGGATTGAAATGAAATCAATAATAATATTTTGTTCCTGCCTATAAATATATTTCAAAAATTATGAAGTCTAAATTTAATGCAGTAAGGTATCATATTCTGGAAGCACCAAATTTTAAATAAATGAATGAATGTTTCAATTTCTACGATCAACTAAGACTTATTTATGAAGTTTTAAATATTCAAAATGTTAAAAAACTCAACATTTTCATAATCTTAGGCCAATTAATCTTGAGAAACCTACGCGCTGATTGGCGTATTTTCTTTGAAGCGATCGATGGAAAATCTAAAATTATCTTTTTTTTATTGAATATTGATATTCAAATTTTCATAAATCAGCCAGTTTAAGTGATTGGAAATTGAATCTTAAAAGTCAGTGATTTAGTTGATTGGAAATTAACTCTATGACCACCATAAAATCTGTGCTTTCTCTTGTGGTGTATGCATTCTCCTTAATATCCGCTCAAATAAAACATCACATACAAAAGTACTACATCAAACACATCAAGAGTAAACATAACATTTCAATAGTTGCCAAAAACAAAAGAGAGAAAAATGCAATTAATAAGCAGACGATATTTAGAAAAGTACAGATATTTAGACTGGAAAATGAAATTATCTGAAATTAAAAACACGCGCAGACGATATTTACAAAAGTAAAAATATTCAAACCTGAAAAGGAAAATATATGAGTTATTTCATCAATAAATGCCATAAGTTTGTTTATATCTTCATTATTTTATGAGTCATTAAACTTCAAAATGGGTAAGGGACTAAATAAACACCCTGTATAGAGAGAGTAAAAGATCGTAAAATAATTTTTCTTGAATTTATTTTTTAGAAAAAATATTTCATATTTGTTTCATTTCCTACAAACACGTGCCGAAAATTATATTTTTGCAGATTTCATTTCCAAAAAGATTTAATTTATTTTTAATTGGGGCTTTAATCAATGTGATGGCAACACTTTGAAAAAAGCTGATTTTTTCCTATGAATGCGAAACGTGCTTAATTTCAATTTTTATTTTTTACGAAAAAAATTATTGAAAAACATAGTTAAAATATTTATTTAAAAATTCATTAAAAATAGAAATTTAATTTTAAGGTTAAAACATTGGTATCATTTAAAAGATAAATTTTTGATCTTTAACTTCATGTAAAAATCTATTTTGTGCGGTAATATTTTCGGAAGTTATAGCAGAAACACGTCAAAATTTCGCTTAATTTTTAAATAAATAAAATTCTAGTTAAAAATTCGAAAAAATAACCCGCAGGTGCACATTCCCGGCCTCCAAGGTATACACGTGCCAAATTTGGTAGCTGTAGGTTGAATGGTCTGGCCTGTAGAGCGCCAACACACACACACACACACACACACATTGAGCTTTATTATAAGTATAGATTAAAACTGTGGGTTTACTGCTAATTTTTAATTATAAATTAACAGTACAACCGAGGTGGTTTTATTGTTAATTTTTCATTACTTGGTTTGTCATGGATTTTCTGTTTCATTCTGTTAAGTACCATAAAATGCTGGAATTTTGGATAATAAAAAAGCGGACAACATCGCCAAATTGGCGACTGCTCCAATAGACACATAATCGAACAGATAAGCAATTTAAAAACGCACGATAATTTTTTTTTTATACTAAAAATAGCAAATACAGTAGGTTTTTGAAATAGACCAACTCCACGTTATCAAGTCACTTTTACAGTCTTGACCATTAAAATAATTGAAAAGAAGACACCTTTTTAACTCGCTTGGGCATTGGTCATACAAGATTCACACATCTTGATTTTTTTTTTGTTTGGTGAACAACCACGAATATACTTGAAATGCGGCTGTCAAACATCTATCCACCATATTCTGCCAGAATGCTCATATTTTAGTACTTAATGCTTGCGTTTTTTCAAAAGCCAATAATTATTTTTGTCAAATTTCTTTGATAATAAACATCTATCATTAATATTTCTGAATTTTTAAAATCCATAAAACTTTATACCTTCATTTAAATTATGTTTTTTGAGAAATTTTGCTTTTGTCCAAACTTTTAAAAATTTCATATTTCCATATTGCTATGATTTTATCACCTTGTTTGGCACAGCATAGTCAGCATCTTGCAGTGGCATTAAAATATCAAACCCAAACCGAACTCGCATACACTTTAATAAAAATCGTATCCCTCCTGCCACTAATAAATTACATGTTGTGAAGATCATACACGCCACTTGTGTTCAGAATTCCACTCATGTGCTTCTTCAGATACTAAAGGAAAAAAAAAAAAAAAAATGTAAAATTTCGGACGCCTTCTATAGGCTGATTGAAACCAACTAAACGGAGTGACAATTTTTAATAATCAAAAATACATTAAATTTGACGCATGATTAAGTCACTGCGTGTTTGAGTTACGTTACATGAATGAGTCCAACAGATCATCGATCCTTTTGCGGATTGGATTGAAAATTTTGACACCAATTCAGACATTGGATGCTGAACCTGTGTACTAAATTATATCCATTTATGTCTCGTAGCTACTGTATTCCCTTGTACTTGGACAACCGGACTTTCTCCAGTTGAATTTCATTCAAAATTTGATAGAAATCAACATTTTGGTGTAATGACTACATAGCAAATTTCATCTGAGCTTGCTCAAAGTGTTTTTTGAGTTATCTCCTGATCACAGACAGACAGAAAGACGTAATTACAAAAATGTATTTAGGGAGATCTGAAACATGGAGAATAATCAAAATATAGAGCTTTTTTTTTACGATTATGATAGTTTCTATTTGCATACTTCGAATATGAAAAAGTAAAAAGCAGTTTAGCAAGTACATGGAAATATGGCAAGCAATCAGCTTCAGCACAGATGGGAGGAATTAAATCCGATAATATCCAAAGTTAAGATATTTTTAACTTCTCAAATCTCTATGACATGTGTGTGAATGTATAATCTTTGGTTAAAATGTATGGTGGGTGATAGTTTGAAAAACACCCAGCGGGAATGGTGTCCCTAGACTTTCTCGCATACTCTCTAATAAAGGTGTTATTTGCATGGCATAGGCGTAATAATTACGAATGGCGTAATAATTACGAAATATTACCCTTTGCCGTGAATATAGAATTTTTATTGAATCTATTGTGTGATCTTTGGCGAGTTATTTGGCAATTCATCCTTGATATGCAGTTAATAGTATCCGAAAACCAAATTTGTGTTTTAGACGCGTTTTTCGTGAACAATTTAAACAAAAATTTGACATAGAACTACAATTGTAGCCACAAAATCGCATACCACATACCAAATTTAACGTATTTAAGTCACTGTGTCTTTGAGTTAGCGTGTTTATATGTTTCTGAAAATACAGACCGACAGACGGTCAATCCCTTATCGGATTAGACTCAAAATTTGATAGGTGTAACTAAGGATGTTAAAACTGTGTGTGGAATTTTATTTATCTAGTTCACTTCGTTTTAATGTTATCGTGTTAAATTATACTCGAACAGCTAGACAGACAGACGTCCTCTGACTGGAATTTGCTCAAAATGTGATAGAAATCTGATAATTTAGTGTAAAGACCATATACCAAATTTCATCCGTCCAGCTCAAAGCGCTTTTGAGTTTTTGTCACAGACAGACAAACATTTTTCAAAAATTTGTTTTTCGAACTCGGGGAAATCTAAAACGCGGAGATTTGTCAAAAAAAAAAAAAGAGGGGGGGGCATCTTTGAATATGAGAGACGTTGCGCAGAAAGTGAAATATTGCTTATTCTCATTAAACAAAAATATTATGCGAAATATTTGGTCAGAAAATACGTTTCAAGACCCAACTGGTAAATATTTTTCGATACACTTTGTTGAATAACTGGGCAGTTTGCCAGTTATTCCATTTCATTCCATGAACCATTCTCTTCCTGTTGACAGTTCCTCATTTCGAAAAATTGTTAATATGTATATTTCAGACTGTAAACCACTCCTGGAAGGTTTTATTGAGATGAATAAATAATTAAAAGTAATTTACTACATAGGAATTACCATTTCTCCACAATATAGAAGTGTTGTTCTTCCTTTCGATCATATTGGATACTTATTTGTTAACAAACAAAATTTTAAAATGAAGAGTTAAATTTGAGAATTATTTCTTCTTAAAAGTCCGCGATACCAAAAAGTGAGTAATTTTGTGAAAGTAAACTCCGAAATGCATATATTAATTTTTAATCTTTTTAACGACATTCTTCTGGTTTCGTCAATGAATTGCTTGAAAATATGTGCTGACACAGACAAGCATTAATTCGTAGCGTTTTAAAAATTCCAAATTCTTCGAAATAGAGTCACATTTTTATTCGATGGCAGTATAATATTAAACACCTTTAAGCACAGGCATTTAATAGTTGCTAAAAATATTGATTAATATTTTCATCTTTGTTTAATGGCTTCTTCAGCAAATTACTATAAAATGTCAAATTTTGATAGACATATAATTCATACTATTTTAAAAGCTTTATGTATTACCTTAATTTGTTCTTAATAACTTTATACATCCAATTATACCACGGGAAAGAACAAAAGCGTTTGAAAATTGGCTCACTTTAAAATATTTTCTACATTGTTTAGTTCTGAAGTTAAACTTTAATTATAAATATAAGAAAATTTTAAACATTTTGTTAAAATCATGCCATATACAAGAACCTATTAAACATGTAAAAATAAATCGAATATTCATATCTTGATATCTACAGCAGAGGGAAAAAACCTGGAAAATATATTAGTAATGACGATTTAAATATCACTGCATCATTGAACTATATTGCTGTTAAATATTCTAAAAATATTTTTTTAATTTAAGATATTATTGTCAAAAATTGGTATAGAGAAAGCGATTCTTTTTTTTTTTTTTTTCAATTTTAAGATGATGTAAAAATCATTTTTGCGCTGCAATATTTTCGAAGGTTATTACGGATATTGATGTTAAAGAAAATAAAGGCATATAACCCCCCCCCCACCCCAAAAAAAAGGGAACATGAAACCTCCAATTCCACTATACATTCAATTAAATACTTAAAAGTCAACAAAGTCAAAGATCCTGTTTTCATATTTAAAACTCTCAGTTATCATTTCAACAAAACATTTTCAAAATGAAACCGGTTCATGTTGAAGATATACACATCAGATGGATAGCTTTCGAATCCAGTATCTACCTTTCAGTATGATCGGATTAAAAGACGAAAGTTATTATGTTAATTATGTGATTGTGATGTTACATTAATTGACTGCATTAGATAATATATTAAAAATAATTGCATTATTAAGTTGAACAAAAACAAAAAAAATTATCACAGTATTAAGTTCCATCACTAAAACGAACAAGTTAGATATTTATTTTGTAAAGCGTATTAAAAACTGATATTTGTCCCCTATTCATTTGTTTTTAAAAAAATAATTATTGGAACACTTAAACATTTTTTGTACAATGCACAGTAAATGGACAAACTGTGCAGAACGACAATCTTCACTCTTACATAAAAGTTATCTATAAAATCATACCTCGACGATATGTAGTTTAGTTACATTAACGTCCCGTTTTAAAGCAATACTATGGCTATTTTGGGACGGACCTCGTAATATTGAACAGCTGTCAGATGACAAGGATAGCACCTGAGCTGGCAATCCCTCGCCAAGCTTCTACCCTACATCAGTAGGAGGAAGTTTGGCCCCGACGGATTTAGCGTGCACTAGAACCGCTTATATAACATTGGAATCAGGTCTCGAACCTGAAACCGGTTCCAAAGCCGTGATCTTACTAGGCCCCTCTATGACATGCAGTTTTTTAAAGGAAAAAGTATAATGTCACATCCAGCACAAGAAAAATAAGCTTTAGTATAAACAGAAACAGCAGTACTTGAAGTGACATGCAAGAGCGCACCGTGCAATATTTAACTGTACACGTTCCAGTACGATACAAGTAAAAATAGAAGCTAAACCAACTAGCCAGGATAAAAGTAAAGACAGTACGCAGACAAGCAACTGTCAGTTTCTGAAGTAATTGTGAACTATCTATGACATGCTGAGGATGTATCAAACCTGTCAAATGAACCCACAGGCGAAATTCCAAAGGAGTCCAATGGGTGATTTTGATGATCACACAATAAAACATCGCCATCCAATCTAGTGAGCGGCAAGGGTTCTTCATAATTTTAAAGAGAGCCAACCAAATGACGTCTCTTCCTTTGCATATAAGACACACCTCCTTTTTTAAACTGTCAGGAGGAAAGTTTTAGAAGGAGTGTTCAAATTATATTTCTTAATTTTTAAAATTTTTTTTAAAGCTTTGTTTTCTATCCGTCTAGTAATTTCGAAAGGTGCAATAATATATATTTTTCTTATAAAAGGTGCAACACCATACTTTATGAATTCAAAACAAGAGTTTTTATCCTACATTGTTCATTTGATGGTATCTAAATATACTAGATTCATGTATTCATTATATTTCTCGTTTCGTATCAATGTAAAAGTTGATACATTTCTTAAAGCACGTTGGCGAATTTGTATTGATTCTAAACTTTAGAAATTTACCTGCAGATAAGAACTTTAACAATGATGTAATTGCTATTATTATGGTCTCAGTTTGAGGAAGTTGTGTGATTTTTTTTCCCCTCTTAAGGGCGAAAAAAATTCTGTTTGATTTCAAGACTGATAAAATAATTGCATTGATTTACATAACTAATGTCAAGGAAGTTTCCTTTAAGATTTTATAAACGGATGAATCATTGCTCAATCAACTGTCAAGATTATGCAATTTATTTAATAATATCTTTCTTCAAGGCAGCCATGAAGCCTCGAATGGTTGAGATAACAGATAAAATGAACATATTTTTCACAGATTCAGTGGTTGAAATTCAAGCTTTCTAACAGAAAACCTAAATAAAACATGAAGCAGCAGTTTTATATTAATCTCGAGAGAAATATGGAGTATTAAGAATTTTAAATATTTTTTTTGTCGGAATTTTTTTTGTTTTTTGTTGAAAAAGACCTTTTGGAAAAACGTATGAAAAATGCAAAAATTACAAAAAAGAAAGAAAAAAAAAAGATTTTTTTTTAAATCTAAAGAATATTTTTTGGATATACAGTTAAATAAATATACCTAAGAAGAATCTAACCTATGTCAAGAAAATCGTACGTAAATATCCATAAATATTATTATCTCAATATTAAGAGTTTCAAAAAAGTTCCTTGGTACAGCTATTTATTGATTTAACGATTGTTTTACTATTTAAATAATAATAATATTTAGAGAGCTTACATGATAACCATAATACAAAGCGATAGTGATGCCTAAAAATTACATTACATTAGGTGATGCAAATAGTTATTATCAATATATGCTGATTTCTCTCGATCTAGTAACAAACCGAATATTCAGAAACTTTTTCTTTTTCACTTTGATTAAAATGAATAGCTTCGAAGGCATCAAAAGAAAGGAAGTAAGTACTATGAAGGAAAGCAGAAAAATATCCCTACATTTTATTTTATAATTTTTCTTTGTCTTTTTTTTTACATAGTGATGCGATAAATGGCAATTTTTGGAATTATCGTTAGATGCCAGGAAGGCAGACGATCTCAACTTTCCTCTATTCGATCTTTTCTTGCATATTTTGGATATAAATAACCCTAACTCAATATTTGAATAACTTATTTTTGTCAGGTATTAAAACGACCCGGCATTATCTTTTTATTATTGGAAAGAATAAGTATATCCGATTTCCTTAAGTAAATTTACCATAAGTCTTTTATCCTCAATCTTATATGAATCTAAAATTGTATAAAAAATCCCAGCATCACATACAAATTACGAGATTTCTCCCCTATTTTAATATAGATAAATTTACCTTTATGATTTATTAAAGATAATTAATATTCTTTATTACTATTAATAATATTATTTGATAAATTGTTATTTAAATTTTTCTTATTTACACAACTATTTTTAGGAATAATTTTAAGTTATTATGCGAAACATATTTGATTCATTCGTCTCAACAGCATATCGACAACTAAATGAGCTCTTGCAAAATAGGTAATCACATTACTTTGATTTGTCTGTGACTTAACTTCTGAATGCAGACATCCATAACGGCATATCTAAACGTTATTATTGTGTCTTCAAGGCAAATAACGACGTTTCGTAATTTCGAAAGCTGAATATCGGCAATGGATCATTTCACACCTTTTTGAATTACTATTATTCTTATGCTGAAAATTAATTCAAATGTAATATCGGATATTTTCCTATATACTGAAGATTTGATACACATCTATACAACAGAAAGATTACACAAGGAATTTCATTATCTTATTGTGGGATTGGTTTGCCATTTTCACAAGCATACAAGCAGAAAATAAATAGGCAACGCACTCTAAGGAGTATTTAATTTAAAAATAGCCAAATGTTTATAATTTTAGCGTTAAGATTAAAAATTGAAATTCAACAATAAAGCATGTCACATTCCTCAATTATTGCATTTAAAAACACATGATTTCTGTTAAGGATTTGATCCAAAATATGACATATATATTCAGTTTTTAGTAATAAAATCAGACGTCATATTTCAACAATCTGACTAATTGCGATATTGTTTTATTGCCTCGCATGCGTGTTGATGATTAGATAGACGGATTGTTTAGAGGATTTACTTAAGTCCTAGAGAAACAACTATGCTATAGAGTGGAAATTCCAAATTTCATATGCTTTAGCTAGATTTTTTTTTTTGTGAGTTAACTTGCAGGCTGATAGATAGACCAAGTTAGAATTCAAATTCCAAAGAAAAAAACATTTTTTTTAAAATTTGATTTTCAACAAAGTTAAAACATGGAAACTCATTAAAACTTCGAGGCCGACTTTTGTTTTATCTTAATATTTCCAATGCGTTTTTTTTTTTTGGAAAATTTATACAAAAAAAAAAAAAAAACGTATAAAGCCAAAATATTAGCCGACTGAAAGAAACTGCACCCACATTATTTTGTGAGTGATGTTCAAAAAACGAAGAGAACGTCAAAAATTCTGCCGTACATATTCAGAGCAAAGCAAACATAAATAGCAACATCTAGTGATGCAATGTGTCAAATATAGCTCGTCTGTTGTAAATATAGCCAGTACACGCGGGAAAAAGTAAATAAGTAAATACATAGAGCGAAATTCCTAATGAATGCCTTGTACTGAGACGGTTTTATTTAAACTGACTCCAAGTCAACACTTAACGATATAGTTCTATCAAAAAGTGCGACTTCAAACGTCAGTTGTACGACTCGTTCCAGGGCACAGAGCCAGGGAAACAACTGTGGCTGGAAGGCAAGAGGTAAAGGAAAAAAAAAAAAGAAAGAAAAGAAGAGGAAACTGAAGCAAAAGGCTGAAATTATAACAAATCCAAAGAAATGTTTGAATAAATGGAATATTTTTGGACATTTTCACGGCTGTTTTTCTTCCTCTCTGAGGTTTTTGGCAATGGCACACACTCAGTTAATGATATCAGCCTGCTTTCATCTCCGTGAAGCGACAAAATGGATTTGACATTTCCTATTGCGTAACATAACAGTAGGATATAAATTCGTAGTTACTTGTCACTTCCCCCCTCCCCTTTTTTTTTTGAAACTGTATCTTTTTATCTCCTTTTTGTCTTTTTCTCTTCTTCTTCATTCCTATCCAGTGGTCTTGTCATTAGATAAAGGAAATATTTCTTCCAAAAAGAAATGACTGGGAGCTGTGTTTGATATGCACATAAAGAATTATTTCTAATCAAAATGCACAAATTCAGTTTTGTTTTTAATTTCTGAATCCATTCACATTCTGTGACTCTAAATATTCCTGTTAAAAGATAATTTGACACTGAAAATGAGGAAGTGATGCACAGGGTCAGAGATATTAGTTTGGATCAATATATGCTAAGCCTATTCAGAATTCCATTCAAAATCAACTACAAGTGTACGGGGAGTGACCAATTTATCTAGGTTAATTTTAAAGGCACAAGAATATGGCATTTCACTTATTAATTATATAAATAGCCGATAATTCATTGAAAGAACAACAGCGTTTTATAAAAAAAAATTATGTTAGTGAAGGAATAAATAAAAAATACAACCCCTTCCCACAAAACACAATATAATTCCAAAAATCACGAATTTAAAGAAATGTATGAAATACATGGTATAAATATAAAACATGCTAATTTGTGGTTTTAGGGGGAATAATCATAATAATTTAACTACATTTTTTTTTTTTATGAAACCTTAGTAAGGTATGCATTCATTTCTGATTGTAACGTATACATAGTATCAATTGCTATGGTTGGCCTAATTCATGGCGTAAATTTGTGTATGCCCGCCTGTTCAGAATTATGCTTGAACCCAGGATATAATGTCATAACCACTGTAATGGTCAAGTACCAAGATGTTATCGGAAATCTTTTCTAATAGGTCCAAAAAAATTGCATATATGTGACAACATAATATCCTGGTAAGGAATTTCTATATCTATTGTTCCCTTTTCCATGATCTGAAGATGTATATGCCCAATCAAGCTCTTGCTGCACATGTATAACACTATCATCTTCGAAATGATCAAGTTCTAAGATGCAGTACACTCCCGAGTATCCGGCCTAATGTGGCGGAAGAGTAGGCCGGAAACAAAGAAGCCGGATAAGCCGGAGTTCTATGAACTCATTATTTTGCCCACCAATACCAGAAGACAAAGTTTTTATACCCAAACCGAATGCTATAATCAGTATTTTCTTACCTCTTATTGATTACTAAGCCCTCCATTTATCTCAAGTCAAGTAGAATGTGAACGCGGCCCGGGGAATCATAGTAGCAGTAGCCGGTTTTTGCTGTTCTATCAAAGTATAGTCGCTGTATAGCACAGAATTTCTCCTCCATAGTCATTACAACTTTTTTTCGTTTATCACCCATTTTGAAATCTTCATTGCAATACACTTAAAACATTAAGCATACCTCAAGAACAACTTACGAACACGTACTGTGCAGATATAATCAGGAACAGCGGCAACAAGTGAGGTCCGTTATACACTGACGAAACAATGAGCAATGAGCAGAAGGCTGCTCTTTCCCTGTAACCCCTTGTATTTTACACACGACACGTAGGATGATCATAGCAGACGCCCGCTTCCAATGTCTTGGCAATGTTGCCAATACAACGCCTTGCCTTTCTCATTTAATTATGATAAAAGAAACTAGGCCGGATAGCACGGAATCCGGATAATTGAGAACCGAATACTCGGAAGAGTACTGTATTTAAATCTTTATCCACAATAACCATTTCTTTTACATTTTTCTGAATTTTACGAAGATGGTGTGTTTAAGTGCATATAAGTTTTATAACCTGCAAAAAATTTAGAACAACCTGTTAAAATTTAGATTATTAGATGATAAAAACTGAAAGTAACTACAAGGAATGAAATACTTTTTTTACTTACTTCATTCATTTTACATGCGCTGTTGATGGCTTAGCGTAAGAGATAGTTCAGAATTACAGTAAAATTAAAGAATTTGCAAAAGTTCACAATTAAAAAAGAAATAGATTTTTAAAAAACACACTAAATTTTGAGGGTGGGAAACAGACCAGTTTTAAAAATACGATAAATCATTGGAAAGATTTTTCATTTTTAGTTTCTCATATACAAAACATAAATAAAATACTGTAATCGTCAAAGGAAAAAAAAAAATGTCGAATCTCAAAGTTTGTCTCCATCTGCTTATCTGTCGGTGACAAAAATAATTAAACGAATCTATACGAATGAAACTTGGTATATGAACTTTACATCAAATATAGACATCTCCATCAAATTCTGGGCAAAATCCGTTAGGAGGAAGTTTTTCAATATGGTTGCTCGAATATAGGCCAATTCGATAAATACAAAACGAAGAGAGGAAGTTGGATAAAATTCAGTATACAGATTCAACATGCATAACGTAGACACTTATCAAAGTTGGAGCCAAATCAAAGAAGGAGTTGACCGTCTGTCGGTTTGTACTTTCAGAAGCATGTAAAGGCGATAACTCAAAAACGCAATGACTTAAAAATATCCATTTTGATATGAGAGTTTGACACAAAGTTACACTTATAGATCAAACTTCTTTTTTTTTTTCAATCGTTTGGGAAAAAAAGCATCTAAAGCACCAATTCGATTTGTTACTGTCATTTGCATGAATTCGGGATTAAACGCCAAAACACTCGCCAAGATAGCACAAGATATATTCAATAAAAATACTAATACTAAATCTAATACTACTAAAAAATGAATATTTCGTAACTATTGTAGGGGAGAACATTTTGGGGATACCATTTCCGTTGGATTTTTTTACGGACAGAAAATTGGCGATTTATTGCTTTTGAGGCATCAGTTTTTTTTAAAGAGTTATTAGAAAATGATAACTTCACATTTGGCTACTTATTTCTAACAAAAAGTTACAATTTGACATGAATGTTCGCCATGTACCCGATTCTCCTGTCCGGCCAATAAGGAGCAGCGTCCAAAAAAGTTAGGGCCCTAAGAAGCACAGAGAACAAAATGGGAATGAACGCAAAACAGCAAGGAGAAGAATCAAAAGTTTTATATAATTTTTTTTCAATTTCTCTGCTAGCAAAATAGGTTTTGGAGCACGAACGATTTTGAGACAGAGGAAAAAAACATCGTTTTCCAAAAAGTTGACGATTGCGCAATACAACAGTTTGAACCCTATTTTCTCAAAAAATTCTTGCCTCGGGAAAAAGTGTTGGAGCTCGAACGATTTTGAAATAAAAAAGAACCATCGTTTTCTAAGTATCGCCGAATTCGTAATATGTTAGTCACGTGACTTTTTCAATACTGTTTAAACTCGTTAATGGCTTAAATAATAATAATGTTCTCACATAATATGAAATTTTAGATAGCAGATTTTTATTTTTTAAATTTTATTTATTTATTTACTTTTGAGATTTCAGATTTCTAAATGAATTTTTGAGTCATATAAATTAATAAAATCCAATATTATAAAATTTGCCAACTCTTTCCCAGTCTATGGATAGACTTCATTTTAGTAGACGCCATCAAATAATTTATTCTGAATACCAGTTCTAACGGCTTTAGGAATGACAGAATTGCTGAAAATATTTTATTTCAGGCTTATCACAAATTTATGAAACTTTTTTTTAACCTAAAGAAGGAAAGAAGGCAATTATTCTCTGAAATATAATTTTTGCAAAGGTTTTCTGATTCATTTAATCACCTGATATTCCATCAATATTCATCATTAGTTACCACCACAATAATTTAGTTAGTCACTTTATTCACTTAATATTTAGCATTCCATTTTTGAAATTTTTTTTTTTATCCTGGGCATAGTGAAATTTCTAACCCTTTTCACTTTCTCTTATATGTAGTATGATAATCGTAAAAAGAAATGGAACTCAGGATTTTAATGAATCTCCACGTTTTAGACCTAATTGAGTTCGAAAAACACGTTTTTGGGAAACCTCCCTCTGTCTATGACAAAGATAATTCAAGAACTCTTTGAGCTAGATGGTTGAAATTTGGTATACGGTCTTCACTCCGAATTTGCAGATTTTTATCAAAATTTGAGTAAAGACTGTTCGGAGGAAGTCTGTATGTCCAGCTGTTGGAATATAAGTTAACACGATAATTACAAAATGAATAGAGCTAGATAGAAAAAAAATCGGTACATGGATTTAACATCTATAGTAAACACCTCACAAATTTTAAGCCAAATACAACTACGGATTGTATTGTCTGTACGTTCAAAAACATGTAAACGCGATAATTCGATAACGCAGTGACTTAAAGATATCAAATATGGTATGAGTTTTTGTGACTACAAGTGCGGTTTTGTGCCAAATTTCGTTTCAATCGATTGAGGAAAACATCTCTAAAACGCACATTCGATTTTTGGATACTATTAACGTATGCCAATGACTAATCGCCAAATAATTCGCCAAGGCGTACACGACATATTTAATAAAAATGCCAAATGCACTCCAAAAGTTAACATTTTATAACTATTATACGCCAATGCCATGTAAGGCGTTCTCTGCCCTGACAAGTTTATTAGAGAGTATGCGAGAAAGTTTTGGGGAGACCATGATTATTTTTCACATACTGGATAAATCTTTAAAATGTAAGGCGCCGCTTCTGTTCTATACTTATTAATATATGTAAAGCAAATATTAAACGTTTACGTCATATTTTTTTAGTAATTATAAAGAAAGTCTTTAGATATTAATCATCAGATGAATATAAAATTATCCATGAGTATGAATAATTAATTTCAAAATTGTTTTATTTGAACCAAACTCCATTGATCTAAATACGTGAATTTCCAAATGCATGTTAAATTCAGAATAATAAAAAGCTAGAAATCAGAATAACAAAAAGATAAACAGGAAACTGAGGGGGAAAAAAACATGTACTCTGATTATAAGTCAAGTCCTCATTAGTTGAAGACTTGCTCTTTTTCAGATTTTAACCTTGAGTTTCCATTCATTTTAATTGAGTTATTGTTTTCACACACGTTTGATATAAAGAGTGTAGTGGAAGATATTCGAATATTGCTAGAATAGTATCGATCCTATTAGAAGTTAGTGGAGAAAAGAACCATTTCTCTAGAGGAACATTTTTTTAACGAAACTGTTTATTCATTAAAATATTTTTATCAACGACTTTTAAAAAGATGTGTAATTTATTTTTGTAGATTTACAGGGTGTTTATAATTAAACTTCCCCTATAAACAGCATCATACAACGCAAATGGGTGAGCGGATTGCAACGAAATTTGGTATATAAACTATACACAAAACGCGCTCACAGGATTTCGTGAAAAAATTTTAGTTCCAAATGTCCGTTAGAGGATGCCTTTTCCAGAAAAACCATTAATTTTAACACTAAACGACCGAAACGGAATACAGAAACAATATTAACATTCATTGACTAGTTTCTAATTACCTTGTCATCGAACCATATTAAGTAAAGCTAAGGAAAAAGTAACAGTACGCTGTTTGAGGGGGAAAAAAACAACAGTTCAGTGTGCAGAAACAAGAACAGATTAGGACGAAATTGCACAAGAGGAGCAATTGTTAATCGTGTCCAGGATGATGTAGGGAAAGGTGCTGCATGTGATCACCCTCATTCACCTGCAAAATTTCAAGTCGATGGACAGTGCGTTCAACAGCAGATCGTAACTGATCAGATGTGATGCTTCGCATATAAAGCGTTATGGAGTTCTTTAAGTCATTCAATGTCGCAGCATCGTCGCAATAAGATACCGTCATCATTACAACCGGAAACATCGATATAAAACATGACAACAACTTCAAGCTTTTCTTATCCTAACCTGTTGTTCATAAAGTTTCCTCTTCTTGATGTTGCAAATGTTGACATTTTTTCCCTAGAATTGGCAGCTATTCCCGATTTTACATTTTATTAGTCATAATTCTTGTTCTGGATTGTTAATATTGCTTCTGTATTCCCTTTTGGTCGTTTATTGTGCTAAATTTAATGTCCGGAAAAGGCGCCCCCTGGTGGACATTTTGGAACTTTTTTTTTTTGAAATTTTATGAGCGCATTTTGTGTATAGTTTATATACCAAATTTCGTTGCAATCGTTGTATGATGATATTTATAGGGGAAGTTTAATTATAACCACACTGTAAATCTACAAAAATAAATTACACTTCTTTTTAAAAGTCGTTGATGGAAATATTTTAATGAATAAACAGTTTCGTTAAATTTTTTTTACCTCTAGAGAAATGGTTCTTTTCACCACCAACTTCTAATAGGATCGATACTATTCTAGCAATATTCGAATATCTTCCACTACACTCTTTATATCAAACGTGTGTGAAAACAATAACTCAATTAAAAGAATGGAAATTCAAGGTTAAAATCTGAAAAAGAGAAAGTCTTCAATTAATAAGGACTTGCTAATAATCAGAGTACATGTTTTTTTCTCCCTCGGTTTCCTGTTTATCTTTTTCTTATTCTGATTTCTAGCTTTTTGTTATTCTGAATTTAACATGTATTTGTATAGTCTATATACCAAATTTTGTTGCAATCCATTTGCATTGTATGACGCCGTCAACAGGGGAAGTTTAATTATAACCACCCTGTATATGTAAGCGGCAAGTGGAAAACAAAAATTAGAAATAAATTTAAAAAAACAATATTTTTTATAAGCATACCGTATATCAGAAAACAATTTTTTTAAATATTGTGATCAAACCAAATAGCAAAAACGTGAAATTCTTTTAGAAAAACTAAGTAAACACGAATTTTAGTTATATTTATAATATATCTTTAACTTTCAAAAAATACTAAAGACATTCTTTTTTTTATGATATTTGTTGAGGCTTAGTTTATTTATGATATTATTTTCAGCATCTTGTACTTTTACTATTTTTGTTTTGACAACCATTAAAAACTGTTTATTATTTTACATTATGCTTACAAAAGCTTGTTTTTGAATTTGAAAAATTTGTTATTATTTTCTGCTTGCACAGACTTTACAATTCGCTATCTTGAATTCCATTCTATTTCAACTTCGCAGCCAAATAACCCCTCTTAAAAGGTATAAAAATTTAAAAGTAATAGACTATCTAATAATTAAAGAAAAGGAAAAAAAAAACATTTTACTGAAAGGTCACAAAACAGCCTTTGAATTTTATTCGAGCTTACACTAAAATGTTATTTCATTTTTCAATAAAATTTTAATTCAGAGTATGAAAGTGATTTCAAAAGGAATAAATAATATAAAAATAAAACAAAATTTTTCATAATATATTATTTTAAATAAAATTTTAAATCAAAAGGATTTAACTGAATTTTCCAGAAAAATAGTAGCTCTTTATTACATTCCACATAACATTTCACTTTAAATTCCATTTTCCTTTATTCGGTGCTTTTAAGAGAGAGAGAAAAAAAAATCAGGTAAATTACTTTTTCTCAGTTTTATACTTTAAATTTTAATCAGTACTTGACTTTTTGTTATAAGTGTAAGTAATTTAAATTTAAAATCTCGAGAATTTTCTAAAAAAAAAAGAATAATTATTAATAATTATTAAATTAAGAAAAAATTCACTCTTTCAAATACAAAGTCTGGTGTTTTAAATATTTAAAATAATTTTTGGTAATATAAAAACCTAATTAGAATAACTTTATTCAATTATGATTTTTTGTTAAAGAAAAATTTATATTAATATTCAAAAGATAGAAATTTTATCATTTTTGATAAAAATTAATATCGTTTTTGAGTATTATACTAATTTGCATTATCAGTTTGAAGGCCGATACTAGTAGTTGTTAGGAAAAAAAATTATTACAGAAGTTATATAATAACCAATTTCCAAATTTTGCTTCGTTCTTCCTAAAGTAATATTTGAATATGCCATAAGTTTAGATTATGCAACATATATTGTGATTTGTGCATCTGTTAAAAATGAATTCAAGTCAGGAATCTTTTTCAAAAGAATAAATGGAATTGCAGAATTTTACTTAGCGAAATTAACACTAAAACTTTTCAAATAAATTAGCTTGATGAGAATGAATAACAGAACTTAACAAATGGGATTGATGATAAGGGATAAGCCGTGCTTTTAATAATAATAACGCAAATATATAATTCATATGATTCCAGACATTTGTTACTCGGTTTTCCCCAGGTTCATTTTAAACTGACGGAACGGCTTTATTTAATATAATTTTTAAATAACCTTTATCTCGAAGAACGATAATTGGAATAAAAGAATTAGATAATATAGGAATTAGTCAAATACGAATTGAAATAAGTTTTAATTGACTAATACTATAAAATTACACCCAGAAAGTAAATATGCACGCAAGGGAATCACACACTGACTGAAGAAAATTTCGGAAAAGTTCGTTTTCCGATGTGAGGGGTTGCCAGAATGTTCGCCAAGTCGTCAAAGACAGAGTTCAGTCATCCTGTTTGACGACGCATTACAATTCTGGCGATTAGAAAGAATTTTCGCTACAATACGCAAATTACCTAAATACAATTTTATGAATGAAATGATATTGCCATATGTGAAATCACGCGACTAAAATAACCAGAATTTCTAGGATATTATTTAATATATTACAAATGAAGATATTTTGACAAATATATAACGAAGAAAGAATCATTTTAAATCGATCTATTCTTTTAGAGAAGATGACGCACTACAATCTTTTTAACTAAAATGACGAATTTCCACGTTTCAGAGATCCCTGAATCCTAAACACACTTTTTGTATTATGTCTGTCTCTATGCCAGTCAGTCATTCTATGTATCAGTGAACATAACTCAAAAATGTTTTAAGCTAAATAGCTGAAATTTGGTATATGGAATTACGATCAAATTTGTAGATTCCTGTTAAATTATGAATGGGATTAATCCGCAGGAAATCTGACTGTCAGGCGTTTCGAGTACAAGTGAGATCGATAACTAAAAAAGGAGCTAAGTCGTTAAAAGTTGGTACATAGGTTTAGCATCTAAAATATATCAAACCTTTAACTACAACTATGGTTTCATTTCAAATTTTGGTGTCAGTTGGCCGCCAGAAAGGTATCCAAAATATATATTTTTGCAATAGTTTCAGTAAAAACGTTACACCCATTCCAAAGATCTACATTTCGTAACTGTTATTCACCAGTGCCACGCAAGGCATTTGCGACCATACCCAAGGTCTATAATTTTGTGGGAAGGAGGAATAAGACCTTTATTGGACAGTATGCGAGTAAGTTTCGAAGAAACCACTCTCATTGATTGGCATTTCAGTTGTATTACCATGACAACAACCTTTGTATACGTCACGTGACTGTAGGCATGAAAGATACATTATGCATTCTGTGTAATGTTTTAATCCAACGGATCCATTCATGAAAAAGATCTTAAATCAAAAAATTTATAATAACAAAAAATTATTATTATATATCATGTATGCATGTTGCTGAACAGTTTTTCAAGTAACTAAATATCCAAAATTCGATAAGCAGCAACTAGAAGGTTATTACTGATCATTTGGAAAACAAATTTCTAGTACCTAATCTGGTTTCCCTTTTATATTATCAATACTGTGAAAGAAAAAAATACAGCCTCTATTTTTCTTTTGTATCAGAAAATGAAATAAATGATCAATGAGGTGTTCATTTATCCAGTTAATTATCAATACCTTCCTTTTTCCTCCTTCATTTAATCAGTTTTTTTTTGTTTTTTGATAAAACATTTACAAACGGTTGACGACAGCATAGCAGCTAAAACAGCAAGTCGATAATTCAGATTTAAGTAATCAGAAATGTAAAAAAGTTAAACTGATTCAAAAATTTACTGAATAACCAAACACTTCTTTACCGCATATATTTCATCATTGATGTGTTTTTTTAAATATCACTAATGGAGTGGTAGGTGATGAAAACTTGGATAATCAAGACATCAATAATAAGAAATATTGAAAATTCACTTATCTCACTAATCAGTTTATTAACCAAATTATTTCCAGCTTGCTCTCGCATTTAATATCTCTATTCTGTCTAAAAGAGGCTTGGAATTAGTTGATAATCGATAGAAAAGTATTTAGATACAATATTGAAATCGGCACTTTTCTATTATTATAAATTGAATGATATTGGAAATAGCTGTAATTTGTCGAAATTAATTTAAATATGTTTATAATTGTTCTAGTAGCTTCAACATAGAAAATGTAAATGTTCCATTAATAATATATAATAGAACTCAAGTACTCGAAATGATTGGGAATTAAAAAAAACAACGATAAAATCAAGAAAATATCATAGTGGAAGAAGTCTTGATGCGACCATCCTTTGATGAGTGATCAAAGGAAATTAAGTTTAGTAACTAAAAAAGGTATTCACTTATTACATTCTTCTTAAGTAATTATATATAAATATATTTTAGCAGTTGTTTGGCCGAATAGAAGAAACGTTTGAAATTTTAAAACTTCAATTTATGCCAACACGGAAGCATTTTATGAACAAGGAAGAAACAATGACAAGTTGATGTTCGTTTACATCGCGATGCAAGTGCAAAAGAGACCGAAATTTTTGTCTTCGATCATTTTATTATGAGATTTTAATATCGATTTCTTTGACACGAGCCGATTTAGGAACGGGAAATTTAGGTATCCTTAAAAGAATGTTGTAAGCATTAGGGATTTTTATCGCTTCACTCGGAGCGTGAGAAAATGCTGAGACCAGCAGTATTATAAAGCGCGTGTAGAATTGATTAAATAAAAAAGTAAAAAAAGTGGGAATTGGATCAGAAAATAAAAGAACATTTTAGAATGAAGTTAAAACGGGCTAAAATAAGATAAAAATTAGGAAATTAATTAGGATTTAAATTAGACTGATAAATATCATTTAACACACACACACACACTATTTATGTGAACGAATTATAACTATTTCTTTTCTTGTTTTTTAAAAACTTAATTTCATGAATTAAAGTTTTTTTACTGTTTTTATGTCTTTGTCTTTATTTCTTTTTTTTTATCCAATCATTAGAAAGCGCGCATACCTGAATCCTTCGGTTCTTCATTTAATTCGGATAGTTGCAGTTTTCCTGTAAATGATGAAAATACTCCAATTCCGATATGTTTCCTTAATCCAAAGATTTTTGACACATAACCGCATATTAGTCTGAAAATAAATATAATTTTTCCTGTAGAAGCATCACCATTCGAGCCCCGGGGCACAAGAAAAAAATCTACATGACCGGATGCCGCTACAGAAGCGTCGGGAACTGCGGCTCGATCAGCGACCATTGTACAACCTTACCGTAAGAGGCATGTCTTGTCATCGGAAGGGAAGAAGGTCAGCCATCCCACATGATTTTTGTACCCTATAGGCCGGCGAGTACCAACCACCATTTAGGATGCTTCTCATCACCATAACTGAGGCCCTCACTCCGGGTTCATCCCAGTAGTAGAAAAATACTTTTGAAACTGCCCCTTTGTAATTGGAATTGCTTAGTAAAATTATGTTTGATGGAATCGCAGGATTAATATAGAAACTACCTTTTAAATATACATTTCGACGAGGTACATCATTTTTCAGAGCATTTCAAAGAAAAATGATACATTCCTGACTTGTTTTCACTACTGACTTGAACATAAAACTTACTAGATATGAAAAAAATATTAGGAATATCCATTATTATTTGCGGAAAATTCTTCTCAGAGAATTTAGAATATTGAGATAGTTGATGATTGACAGTAACTAATTAGCTTCCCCACAAGTAACAATTTGAATGATTTGGTAATTCGATTACTGCAGAATAGTTCAAAAAATTACTACTGGATGGGTTTGTTTTAGTTTAGTTATATCAACGTCCAGTTTTAAAGCCACACTAGGGCTATTTTGGGACGGACCTCGTAATTTTGAACCTTGGCCAGACGACGAGGAAGACACCTGAGCTGGCACCCGCTCTTCAAAACTTCAAAACGACACCAGGGGGGGAGATGTTTGGCCACGACGGATTTTACGTGCATCAGGCCCGCTTACATGACGGTTCTTCGGGGGAATCCGATCTGAACCTGAAACATTCCGGTTTCGAAGCTGAGACCTTACCACTAGGCCACTGTGACCCATACTACTAGATGGATGTAAAAGTCAAGATATAGGAATCATTCAAATACAATTTATTTATACAAACTGTGTTTAGACTAATTATAACTAAGCAATGTATTTAGACTAACAATCGCTCATTTATTTGGATTCTAAAGATTGAATACCTGGAGGTTTATGAAATTTAGACAAATGCACGTAAGCAAAAACTTTCCAGAAAATTTCGGTTTATTTCCCGTAAAAAACTCAAAATTTTGAAGCTGCCAGAATCTACATGTTTTTCCCGGCAACAAAGTCATTTTTATTTTTTGCCACATCTTCCAAGTAAAATGATCTTGGAGAGGATCCAAGGAGTATTATTAATCACTAAGCAATTTCAAGAGCTAAATTTTTGTAGATAAACAAGAAATACTATTTTTACGGCGAAATGATCTTAGACAGGCTGGGAGAGCAACAGATTTTCCACAAGTTTATCCAAACGAATTTTAAATAAACATCTACATCAACAAACCATCAGAGAAATCTCGAATGGTACACAAAGTCAATCTAAGTGAGCTCATGTTTGTACGATTAGTTAATACCTTTTTAAAAGGCTGCTAAAATCTAAAGATTAAGAGATTTATTTATGAGATTTACAATCAATTACTAGATAACAAAGAGCATTTAGAGCGACAGTAAAATATAGTAATTAGTCATTAAAATACAGTCAAGTAGCGGAAACTCTAGTGACAGTAGCGATAATAAAATAAATGTTTTTTGGGATTTTATGAGTATTAATTAACGAACTACATTCTGATTCAAATAACTTATTTAACCTTTAATGGCCGACTTTAAGCGTCCTATTCAATTTGTCTTCTAAAATATTATTAGAATAACATTAGAATTCGAATACCCGCCGTTAACAATATGATACATATTACAATGTTTTAAGTCGATTTACAACATATTTCTCATGTGTTGATCGGCAAAAAAAGTAACAGAAGTAATGATGGGGAAAAATAAATAAATAAACTAATGTTTTTCACTTGGGCTTGCATATCCTATTTGTCTTTTTTTTTTGTATAATTTAGAATATCTTATTTTATTCAGCAATGATAAATTAAAATTGCTACTTGAGAAACGAAGTAATTTTATGATTATAACTCAAATTTTTTTTTTCTAAACTTACATTCAATGTTGCCGATTGCCAATCAGTTCTTTCTTAATCATAAACCACATTTACCAATTATTTTAAGGAATTTTTCCCATGATTTATTGAAGAAATAAAAGGCAAGTTTTTTTTTAAATCATTTTTAATTAATCATTTAAATGTTAATCGAACGTTTCTATCTTCGTATTCATATGTACGCGCATAGTGCAATTTCAACAGCAGCTACTAAATAATAAGAAATCGATTTTAAATAATCGATTAAATTATTTTATATAATCAATAAGTACTTTCCTATTTTCTTGGGCTTATAATGTATCTAAAGACACACACAAAAAAAAACATAGTTAAAATACGTAAGTTATCTGATTCAATATAGTATAAAAGGTTCAAATAGGCAAATAAATTGCTTTTATAGAAATTATCTAAAGCCATACAAACCACCTGTTTTACTTTAATATTTTGAGAAATCTTCCTAAGTACTATTAGAATAAATACTAAGAATGACAAATACTGTTACAGTTAAGTATGGAGGGAAAAAAAGCTGCAACTGAAAATAGCTATTTGAAAAAGTAGCAAATACAAAATAGAAGACGAGGAATTGTTCGGCAAAGAAAAAAGACTGTTTCTGAACTGCTTGGTTCTAAATCATAGACTGGAACGGCATTTTGATTTTTACTTCATAAACGTTTTTTACACCAAACTCACGTGTTGTATCACCAAAGGCGAGAAACAAGACGTTGATAATATAAAAATGTTGTAAGATGATCATAGTTAAAGGCTAACTGTTTAAAATTAGGAACACCAGCAAAAATGCAGACAAATGACTTTAATTAATATACGGAATAATCAAAATCCTTCATTTGCATGCAATTAAAGAAATAAAAACACTAAATAATAGTTTATTTTAAAAATCTCACTTATTTTTAATATTTGAAATTATTTAAAATGGTTTTAATACTAAAAATTATTATCTAACAAGTAATAATATTTTTTCCTAACTCTTGCTCAGATTATTCTTTTTTAATAAACAGTAAATTAAGATGCAAAATTAAATCCATAGTAAATAAAAGAGAATCCCCAACTTTTTCTGAACCATTGGCTTCCTGGGGATTAGAATTTGCAAATTAGTTTGAAATTATCCCATTTCATAAATTTACCTATGCCCATGCATATTTGCAGATGCATGTGATATCATGTCGATTGTTAAAAGTAAGAATCGACTTGAAAGAAAGAATAAATTTTAGACACTGGATAACCTAGATTTTAAAAATTAGCCCCTCCATCCTTTTTAAATGGATATAATGATTTGTTAGAATAATGCTGTAATTATTGGAGAACACCTTTGCAAATTTAAACTATATTTCACTAAATACATTTCATTTGGTAACAATGCGAAGATAATTGGTCCATGGCTACTAACTAATGCGGTTATCCGATGTAATTGGGTCTAGGAGATCCTTCCCGAAATTTCACCGCACAAATTAGTCCAGGATGAATGTTTTCCATTGGTCAGGTTTGGCAATATGGAGGGAGGTCACTGACTTAAGTGTATCCTCGTTATAAGACTATTAGATGACTGTTCCAAAATAACCCATAAGTGGTTTCAAAACGATATGTTCATCTAACTAAACAAAACTAAGCATCCGAACAGAGTTCAAGCCTTAATCTCTAATAGGAACACCTTTTGAATACCAAATTCCTCAACATGTATTTTATTGGCGATAATGACTGACGTTTCTTTTGGACATGAATTTAATTCAGTAGTAATGATTTAAATTGAAACTATCCATAATTCCCGAGTTCAAGCCTATTATAATAAATATTTAACAATAAATTAAGAAAATTAAACATCCGAACAGAGTTCAAGCCTTAATCTCTAACCGGAACACCTTTTGAATACCAAATTCCTTAACATGTATTTTATTGGCGATAATGACTGACGTTTCTTTTGGTCAGGTTAATTCAGTAGTAATGATTTAAATCGACACTATCCATAATTCCCGAATTCAATCACATCATAAGAAATATTCAACAATAAGATAATAAAAGCAAGAAAGAAGCGCTTGCTTCCAATAAATGTTCACAAACCATTAAAGAAATTGAAAAAGAAATCCGCTTTTCATTTTAAGTTCAAAAAATATTTTAAATCACATTACCGGTCATAAAAACCATCCGTCGAAATGTGAATTGCTGGAAGTTCAGGCAGAAATTACAAGAAAAAAGGTAAGAGGATACAACTTGGGAAAAAAATGCAGGAAATGAAAAAATTTGAATCTTTCACTAATGGGGAAATAAAGAAAACACCATTGCAAATAATCAACAATTAAAAGGTTCTTTCCGCAACGAAATTTGATAATTTCTCTTCTTCATTATTTTCGACAATTTACAGAGTTTTATTCCCGCTAAAAGGTTTTCGCATTTGTCCTTGCCGAGTTTAAATGCATTGTTAAAAATTTCATTTTTTCCGCGCGTCCATTCAGCGATTGAGTGAACTAAATAGGCTTTACTCCCTTCTATGCGAACGTATTTTAAAAATTGAATCTGATTTCTGAAGTTTTCATATCGAGTTTGACATCCCCCCCCTCACTCCCGATAGGGCTTTTCTTTTGTTTAAGCGCACCACATATGATGTATCTCAAAATTCCTTCTTGTAAAACGGCACAGCTGTCAAATGCCATTATGCTATTTCAAGATATTTTTCATTGAACAAACTAGAGAACATTATTATTTTATCAAGAAATTTGCGTTATTAAATTTGATTTCTAAACCTTCTTATCATTTAGATAATTGGATGTTTAAAGCACTCCCGCCCTTCGGTTATTTTCAGGCCTGTCTGTTGGAAAAATGTTTTATTCAGTTAAAAATTGTTTTACTGGTTGCCCGTGGAGTTAAGCTTATTCAGCTGCATTATTCAGAAGAATGGAGGGGATTGTTTTACTCCAGTCTGTTCTACTCAACAGTTACTGTTTTTTGTAACCAAATGAAGTTTGAAAGATTTTATGCAAATTTAGGGCGAAATACTGCTGGTTTCGATGCATGCATTTTTCAAAATCAAAAGTAAGTTCATAGTTTAAGCTTAACCTTATGAACCCTGACAGCCCGATATCGCCCCGTTCAACAGGGGCCTGACTCGGGTCCTTTGGGGTGGTAAAATGAGTTTAAATGAGCGCTCGTCGAGAAATACATTTCACCCCTTAAACTCGCCCCAAAGCGCCTGAGTCAGGGCCCCTGTCGAAAGGGGCGATATCGGGCGGTCAGGGCTCATAGGGTTAAATCAAAATAGTATTATTCAGACCAAACTAGCAGTGATTAGAATACAGAAGGAGTTAATGTATTTTTTCTGCATCAAATTACAGGATTTTGATGACATTATACCATATCATATATAATGTAAAACACATATTTTTAAGCAGTTTTGTGGCCTTAGAGAGAACACATTTTTGAAAATTTTAAACATAGGTTTATTCCTTCCTGGGTGGCATAATTCATGTTCAAGAAAAAAGCGACGAGATACCTCAGTCCACGACACAACAAAAGAGCGAAAGAGACCGAAATATTTTTCCCCAGTGATTTCATGCTATGAGATTCTGATAGTGATTCTTTGACATATGCAGATTGAGGGAAAAGAAATTTAGGTATCTTTTAAAAGAATTTGCTTAGCATGACAGATTTTTATCCCTTCACTCGGACCGTGTGAAAATGCTGATTAAAACAGTTTTACAGATCTCGTGCAGCATTAATTAAATAAAAAAGGGGGAATTTGGATCAGAAAATAAGAGAACATTTTAGAATTAAGTTAATATGGGTTAAATTAAGATAAAACTTTGGAAATTAATTAGGATTTAAATTAGATTTTAAAATATCACTACATCTATGTAAATATATTTTATCAGATGTGTATCCGAGAAGAAGAAACTTTTGAAATTTAAGAAAGATTCATTTCAGCACGGGAGGCATAATTTATGTACAAAGAATAAGGCAAAAGGAATACATCATCCTACATCGCGACACGAGAGCAGAAGAGACCAAAATGTTTTCTCTTCAGGGGTTTTGCTATGAGATTTTAATAGGGATTTCTTTGATGCGTGTCGATTTAGGCAAGGGAATTTTAGGTATCTTTGAAAAAATGTGATGAGCATTAAGGATGTTTATCCTTTCGCTCAGAACGTGAGAACCTGATGAATTCATCAATTTTCTAGAGTGCGGGTTAAAAGTAATTAAATAAAAAGTGGAATTGGAATAAGAAATAAGAGACCATTTTAGAATGAATTTAATATGTGCTAAATTAAGATCAAAATTAAGAAATTGTTTAGAATTTAAATTAGATTAAGAGATATCAGTACATGTCTATATAAGTCAATGTAGCAATTAATAAAGGCCATACTATGCATGGATTGGAATAATAATAAATAATTCGTACAAGATGCAAAATTTTAAATCACATTTGAGTGAGAGTGATATTAGCAAAGTTTTTTTTTAAAGATTTGCTTGAAGAAGTAACAATTAAAGTACAAATGACAAGACAGTTTCTTGTTTCAATTTCTTCAGGAATAATTGAATAATATTTTTTTTAAAGTACTAAAAATGTTATTTAGCATAAAAGTTTTTTAATAATTTAATTTCATTTAGCAAAAAGATTTAGAAAACATATTTATCATGCAATTTTTTTTCCAGGAAAACTCGTATGGGCAAATCTTTCGAAATATTTAATTTTTTTTAATGCTTTTATGCACCTTGCATTACCAAGGTAGATAACAACATGAAAATAATCTAATTTTTCAAAACTAGATGCATTTTAAAATACCTCCTAGATTAAAACCACATTCTTCAACATTTCATAAGAAGAATGCATCTTAATTTTTTTAAATAGCTGACAGAGTTTGAAACCCTATTTTTGTCCAAAAAAATTATGCAGCGATATGTAAAAATGGAAAATGAAATAACAAATGAAACAACAGTTTGGAAAAAGGAACGGGTCCCAAAACTGCTTTCTCAGGAAATGAAAAGGTTTTTAAAAAATTTAATTTACTTTTTTTTTTTAACTAAACATACGAGTTTCTACACCAGTTTTACTTTTTATGATTTTTGTCCCTTTTTTTGCTGAGATTTTGATGGATCTTCAAGTTTAAGCACTCTTCGAGTCCAAAAAACAGAATTTTCAAATGATTTCTGTCTGTCCGTCTCTGAATAGGCTAACTCAAAAAAACTTTGAGCTAGATGGGTGAAATTTGGTATTTAGCTTTTACAATAAAGTTGCATATTTCTATCAAATTTTTAAAGAAATTTGAAATTCAGAGAAAGTCGGCTTATCCGGTCACCCAAATATAAGTTAACGCGATAACTGCAAAACAAAGAGAGCTAGATGAATGAAATTTGGTATACACAGATATCACATATTATATATCGAATTTGGAACAAAATATGTCAAAGAATTGACCGTCTATTAGTTTTAATTTTTGAATGCAAATAAATGCGAGTATTTATAAGCGTATCAACTTAGTAAATAAAATTCCGCTCACAGTTTTAGCATTTAAAACGTATATATTTATGAAATTTTCAATAAAAACTGTCAATGGGTCGATCTGTGGTTTCACAAGCATCTGAACACGATAACTCAAAAACGCAATGATTTAAATATGAGTTTAATTTGATATACGTTCGCGTGATTGCTATTACAGCTCTATACCAAATTTATTTTTCAATCGGTTGAAAAAAAGTATCCAAGATATACATTCTGTTACTGTGTATTAACCGCATTCCAACGATTAATCGCCAAAGATTTCAATCTAGTAGGTTACTGCTCGCGAATGACATACATTTAATAATTTACATTTATCAGAGAGCAGGTGAAATAGCGGATGTGACCATACCGTTTGATTTCCAGCTAGTAATGAATTATTTACATTAACATACATTTTGTTCCAAATATTTGTGTCTGACTTTTTCAAATCACTGATTCATTTAAAAATTACTAAAATGAAATTAAATTCAGAGTTATTCAGCAAGATTTAATAAAATAATTTTAGATCATGATGATTTTAAAAAAAACGTTTTTTTTTTTTTTTTCCTTGTGAAATATAGAAGAATCCGAAACATGATGAGTTTTACTCACCCTCTGAGAGACAAAACAGATTCAACTATTTTGCGGCCTATGCAATATACATTTTGGGGTCCCACTTTCAATAAATTGACCAATTTAGTTCCGCATTTCAATATATTTTTAGCATATAAATTTTTTTAGGTCATTCTTTATTTTATTAGTTGTGTAACACTATATTTATTCAATTCCTACTATTAGTTCACACTCTCCCTATATTATATATATATATATATATATATATATATTGTTCAAATTTTCAGTCGTTAATAAAATACTTTTTATTCATCCACTCAAGTTCAAATACATTTTTTCAAACTTATAGTGGATGACACTTGATGTTAATACAGTTATTTTCTAGTATTAATTAATTAAATTTGTCCAGTAATTTCTGTTTCGTCGCCAAATCCGTCGCAATGTCATTAAATGGTCGCCAAGTTTGTCGCCAAGTTCTAAGGTTACTGACGCGACACCCGATCATAAATAATATAAGAGATATATAAATAATATAAGATATATATAAATAATATAAGAAAATTAGTAGGAATTGATTTAAATTTTTTTATATATTATTTTTTTTATCTAATATGATACAGACTACCCAGCATCTACTTTCTATGCAATATTATAGAAGCAGACTCTCGGTGTTAATAAATATTCTAACAACTAAATGACAGTAATGTAACACATAAGAGCCTGCCCAGTTACGTTTGATAAAATGTTAATATCATCCTAATATTTTTTGGTGAATATAATTAACAACTTTTACAAGCTCATTTATATGGCAACAATGGAAATAAAGTTTTAAAAAAATAACCTGCTAGCTGTTCTCTCTGCCCCTTGCAACCCTAGGCAGCAACCTAGCCTGCCTAACAGGAGCAAAATCAACACCATGTGATTTTTGTCTTAAAGAGTGTCCAAAATTAAGGCAAGATTTGAATTTGCCACCATAGGTGCAGTAAAGTGTTGGCAACCCTATTGAGAAAATCCATTTGACATCCGATAGATTAGGGTTAGGAAAAATAGAGCGCTACAAAATAGAAAAACGTGTAAACGCAAGATTTAAATAAAAAACACATTTTTTCCCTTCAAATTGCTTTTATTGAATCGTAAAGTTCAAAGGATAGGGTTATGCATGGAATTATACATAGGGCAAATTTCCTCCACGGCTTTGCTGGCACACACGCATTCATGCCGAAATTTTGCAAGACTATTTTGTATAAATATGGCTGAATTTCGTTGGATTCCCTCTTTCAATGCGCCCGTGCTTGTGAGATTATTGACATAGAGCTTTGACTTTAAATAACCCCATAAAAAGAAATCTATTAGTGTGAAATCACATAACCTAGGGGACCAATTCTAAAATTTTAGAACTGTGTCCGCAAGACTTTCAATATTTTTAAAATATAGTTCAACAATGAAAACACGTTGTTCTATCCTGTGACCGTCCATTTTTACTAACCCTAAACTATTAGTTGTTAAATATTTTTTTTAACAGAGTTGCTACTTTACTGCAGGAATGGTGGCAAATTGAAATCTTTTGTTAACCCTTTATCATTCTCTGGTATATATTCTTACCACCTGCTAAAGACTTTTTAATGAGGGTTTAAATAAGTATTTTAAAATGATAAATAGGATAATCGGATGCTTAAAATTCGATTAAACTACTTTAATAGCTCTGAAATGCATCAAGTCTATAGTTAAGTATCATTTAAATTCAAAAGTGTTAAATATGCTTACCACTGTCCGTTCATGATGTAAGAGTTTTCGTAGCAACATTGAGTTCCAGCTTTTGCCATTAAATTTTAACTCCAGAAAAAAAAATTTCAGATATGAAACATCACTATGTTGTGTTCCTTATGTCTAAGATATTCTTATATTTTTACCATTATTTGTTATTGAATTTATTTAATTTAAATTCAACATTCATTTTGAACAATAAACAAAAACTGTCGATGCAGTTGGAATTTTTTAAAAATTGGATTCTTCCTGTTAATGATTTTATGGATACTTTGACTTAATTTTTGATGTATTTATTATTCGAATACAGCAGTATTCGACATTATATTTCTTAATGCAAAACGTTAATGTTATAGAAAAAATTGCATCAGATTACAACAGTTTTATTTTTATGCAATGTAGCAATCCGCCCAGCCGGCATAATAAGTGCAGAATGAGCTCCAAATTTTAATGTAGACATTACTGAATTTGAATTCCATGATTTATATCTAAAAACACTGTACAAAGTTGTTTTAACCCTCTAAAGGGCCATTTTTTTCTAGTCATGTTATGTTTATATATTTTTAGGCTTGAAATTAGAATAAGAAAAGGGATTCATTTAGCTTATTAGATAAATTAAATTTGATTAATTAATTTGGTTAATTAACAATTAAGTAAAAAATCAAGACACATTATTTTGTGTGAGATAAAGAACTAAAGCATCTAAAAAAATTATCAGAACTTATGTCAACCTACATAATTACATACAAAGATTGATAAGTTTGGTGGGAAGCATACTTCCCACGGCCCTAGAAAGGGTTAAATTACCTAAAATTGAGTGGTTAGTTTACTTATGAACATTCGATGATGTTTTTACCCTTAACGCGCAGTGGTAAGTATGCTTACCACTTTTAATTTTCCCTGAACGATCATTGGTAAGCATATTTACGACCCCTTATTTCATAGATGAAATGGCAAATAAACTTTTGATGTTTTAGTATTTATATCAGTTTATCACAATATTATTATTACATAAATTTTCATTTATCAATAACCCGGAATTATGCCCTATAAAGGGTTAATTTTGAGCTGCATTTATATCTACCATCAATGCATCTCATACTTAGTAATTTAAAATTTGCCAAACGGCCATGTATGCAGTATTTTCCTTTAGCACACACACACACACACACACACACACACACACACACACACACAAAAAAAAAAAAAAAAAAAATCCATAATGATTAATAAAAAAAATCCAGTGTTATTAAAGCAAAATTTTTCTCTCATTATTATCGAACTTCATTAACACTAACAAGAGCCCGCATCTGCCATTTCCGGATCCAACCCAGAAGTAATCTACGCGCAACAGCAGGAAATTGAAAGCTTGTTTATAAGCTGATACCTTGCCACTTTATCAAGAGTTTGAGTGAAGTCAAGGTTTTTAAGTATTGAGAGCTCGAGCCTTTATATTTTAGCAGCGTGAATGCGTCTTTTCTTCTTTATCACAGCAACAGAGAGGAAAAAAAGTGTGTTAACATCTGTAAACAAAAGGCTTAGTACAGGCTAATTACTAAACTGAAGGATATTTTGATAGTCACTAAAGTAGGCGTTGGCATCTGCGGAAGACTTAAGCGAGTTTTGATTGACAGACAATATTGATTTTTTTGTTTTAGTCACTAGGATATAAGAGTGCGTCTTTTTTTTTTTTTTAACTCTCTCCACCATCTAATCCCAAGCTATTTTTAATATTTCCTTAGATGCAATGCTTGTGAATAGGTTCTAACATTTTTTATAACGCGGAGAATTGCTATTTCTATACTTAAAAGAAGTTTTTGTGGATATACTTGTATATGCATGTCTGTGCTATCCAGACCGATCAGTTGCAATTGCAGTCAGGAATTTCAGCAGACAGGTAATCAATTAAAATGGCAAAATCATGTATTTCGAAGCCCAAATTATAACTAGTTCAGAGCATTTGATGTGTATATATTACCGTTAAAGAGTGAAATGCGTTATTTCATAGAATAACGAGGTGTTTCATGAAATAACTAGACAAGTCAAAGTATTCTACGATTTAACTAGGTATTCTATAGAATAACGATTACTTGATCGTTAAAGCATGAAATACGACACTCCAAGTTCTTTGAACGGGTTTTAGTCAGTTTTGATCCGATAATCTATCTATCTATCTATATAAAACTCAGTGTGTGTGTGTGTATGTGCGTGTGTTGGCGCTCTACAGGCCAGACCGTTTGGCCTACCGATACCAAATTTGATACATGTATACCTTAGAGATCGGGAATGTGTACATGGGGTCCATTTTTTTTTTTGAATTTTTAATTAGAATTTTATTTATTAATTAAAAACTAACTTTCCCGCCAAAAAAAATCTTTTCATTTTCCCCACCGCCAAATGAATAAGTATTCAGTTTTTTCCCCCACGCTATAAAGGCTAGGCTTAAGATTTTTCGGCCGATTATTTCAAACGATTCTGTTAATTTTTTTAATGTTTGATGCATTTAAAATTAACCAGTGTTAATTAATCGACCTGCTCATAATGAATCTGAGAAAATTTTGTTGACAAATTCTTGAGATATTACATAAATTAAGAAAGATATTTCTTAGTGCCCATAAGGTTTAAACGTTCAGTATATTATAGCGCTTATTATATATTATAAAAAATGCTTTGTTTCAGTAAAAAATATTATTATATTAATTGTAGATTAATCATTTCCACCTTAATTTAAAGCATAAATTCTACGGGAGCTAACAGAAAATTAGAGAGATACATATTACGTTATGACTGAAGACCTTTATAAAATTATGAGTGAATTATATGACTATCAAAATTTGAAGTTTTAAAATATTTTGATGAAGAATCTATTAAAGTAGGAATTGCGTAAAATATTTAATTATTAAAGTTTAAACGAATATTAAGATTGTCGAACCGGCTGATCGCCAAAGGCGGCTAGTTATTAGCATTTTAATCATTATTTCTTTATATTATTGTTTTATTTGCTTTTATTGCATTATCTATTTTATATTTACCTATTATTATTATTTTACATAATGCTTATAGTTTTACTTTCCACATTATTATATCTATTTTTAAAGTAGTAAATAAAGTAGATAATATACAAATAAAATACAACATAATGAAGCATTAAATTAATTTCCATTGAAGAAGTTCCGAGTATTGACACAACGCTTCGATCGGTTGCAATAGCTCAAAATTGCGGCACCGAACAAGGATTTAAAAAGTGTTCGCGTAAAAAAAAAATGTGCAATAGTAAAAAGTGTGCTTGCCCCAAAAATAATATGCAATGCAATGCATTTCAACGTATCATCACAGCAATCCTTATAAAGGTATTTATAAAATTTAAATTAATATTATCTTACATTTTTGTTTGAAAAATGTACACAATGTTTTTAAGAAGCAACAGTTTTTCTTCTCAGCATGTATTTCTTGATAATATTTAAATGTAACTATTTCTGCAATATATTCCCTTTTTTTCTCTTTCTGTTTAACTAATATTAGCAATATGAGCAATAATAAATATCATCTACTTTTCCTTATTATTTATCAATTAATCCATCCGCAATAGGGATAAAATATATTTTTTCGAGAAATTTTAGCAATTTATGATTAATTCATTTATAAAATAACTTTGAAACTATTTATTTCCCCCTTTAACGGCCTATCATTATTTATTTCATAGAATAACTAGGTAAAGTATGAAATTTTTCACCTATTATATACTTTAACTGACTTGTCTAGTTATTTCATGAAATAACTGAATTATACAATTTAAGGGTAACATATACACGTCAATTCAAATCTTCATTTGGTGCGATCGATGTGTAATTTGTTTTGCATAGTAAAAGTGAAATGTTATTCGCTTTATTATGATTTTTATTGTTTTTTTTTTGAAAAATTTACAATGCACTATTTGTATTGCGTTCAATGTGTATATGCGGCATCGCTTGACTTTAATAAGGTTAGATTTGAGACATTTTAAAAATTCAAATTCTGCAGTTAACGGGTTAAAATTTAAAATTCAAAATGTTGAATAATTTGTGTTCTTCTGGGATGACTCTTTGCTTATATTTGTCTGTAGCATAATTACTTATCATCGTAGCAAAAAAAAAAAAAGCACCAAATAATTACAAATAACAAACAAATAAATATAATTCTAAAGAGACTTCTTTTTTTTTTTGCATCCCTGACGAAACACTTTGAATTTTGAGAAAAAAATTTAAAATTGTTATTTTCATGAAAAATTATAAAAATTTAAACTGAAATTACTGCATCTAACATTCTAATTTCTTAAATCTTTTTTCAGTCTTTGTATGCGATTATTCGAGCATTGATCTCCGATTTAAAACAAGAACGATCAAAATACTTAAATTCATTGATTTTTAATGAATCCTGATCAATAATTTCTGATGAATTTAAAGACTTTCTCTCTTGATCTGTGGCAGAAGTCATATTCGCGCGCGCTTGTGTGTGTATGTGTGTGGCGATGAGAAATCTTACTTCACTGATTTCACTTAAATATTCAAATTTGGAAATCAAAAGCCCTATGAATAATTTTTTAAATATACAATTAAACTTTTAATGGCATTGTTTTGCTCTCTTTTTTTAGAGCGTCTTTATTTCCATTGTTATCGTCTATAGATCTATAGACGATATATCATCTATAGTCCCTCAACAGTCAAAAAAGGGATAAAATTCATAGTTTAACCGAAATTTCCATAGTTCGACAAGAAATTTTTGGCATTGTAAAATAGTCTATTTCAGATTTTTAAAAAAAGTAACTTCAGAAAAGAAATTCGATCGATTTCTTCACGAAGAAATCGACATCCGATCACCGCAGTAGGAGGTCATCCCCCCCAATAGAAACCAATAAAAGTCGACGCCCAAACGCCGGGCATTCCGACGTAGGAAACTTCGAACGTACGTGAAAATTCCAAATTTTTCTCTAGCGGGTAAGTTAAATGAAAGAACAGAAATATATGGAGAGCCGCAGAGTGACAAGCGACGATGAAAAATGATGCAATTTCACTTGGAATACAGCTCTCCAGGCAATGACGACTAGAAGTAGTCTGGAAAAGTTGTTTTCGACAGATAGAATTGGAAATGATGCATTGCCATGGACATTTTTTTACAGCCATAAGCAAAATGCCTTTTAGCATGGGGAAAGGGAGGAGGGTTCTAATAACTTCGAGGCAATCGATTCAACGAATTTTTGGACAGATGATGGTTTTGCTGATCGTTTACTATGCGGGGCGCATACTTTTGGACGCAACAGGATCATGTCTTGTATGTCCAGTTCGTTTAATGAGTCAAGATGATAAATGTAGTCAACATAGTTTTGCGAATTTTTCCAATACGCACTCGTATACTTTTGTGGCCAACATCTAATGCCATTGCGGCATCATTAATTTATTATATAAACATTCTGTAATAACTATTTGAATATTTTTAAGAGACTTCCGAGTTTCGAAAATTTTCAATGATACTTATTTATAATTTATTACTTACTTACTTCAATGATACTTACTTACTTCAATGATACTTATTTTCAATGATACTTATCAGCAGAAACAGAATCGACTCATATTTATTATAAAATATATCAATATTGCAAATACGATGGGGGTCATTGATGCTTAGTGCTCAAATCTTGGCATCAGGACAGTAAAATTATATATTTCAGCCTCAACTCTACGAATGTTCTACAAGTATGTGTGCTTGATAAACATCTGTAAATTTAAAACGTCGATGCAGAAGAAAGTAGAATATAACCCTTTAGCACTAAGTTTACCATGATTTGGCATATACTTATTTCTACCAAAGGGGTCAAAATGGCCCCTTTTGGTATTTAATTAGAAAAAATATAAATTGATCTATCTATTATAAAGTTAAAATAGAAAAAAAAATATATTTTCAATGTATATGTTGACATGTGGTGTGATGAAAAGGCAGTTCCTTCGTGTTTCTTTATTAAAAAAAAGTGTTTATTTTCTAATCTAGGTCTTCAAGACCATCTATTCTTCAACACATCATCTTCTACCAAAACGATGACTCACGCGTCTTCTTACCAACAACCTATAATAGCCTCTTCTTGCTTCTTATATACACATATTTAAATAACACATACTTATTTCTGTATTTATAACTATATCTATGTGCGCCCCTAGCAAGCCGTTACATAATTTAAATGTTAAATGTATACATTCTCAACAATATTTATTCGAATGGTCAAATTGACACCTTCGAGAAAAGTAGGTATAGTTTATACATTTCACCGAAACTAAAAGAACGGAAAAGATAAGATTTCCGATTATATGTCTTACAAATTTAAGTACAAATGAATCAAAATAATCTTATAAAATATGGCAATAATTTTCTTGAAGAAAATTAACGAAAAGTTTTCCCAGACGGCCCAAAATAACCCCTTGGTAAATCTAGTGTTAATGCAATATATTTTAAATTTCAACAGAAAAAATATTTTTGACATGTGAAGTTTAGATATAATTATAGAAACACACACACACCTTTTAATAAAAAAAATTGTTCGAAATACAATTTTTAGCCATAATTCCTGCTGTACGAATTAATATCGTACCTCCATGCATTAGAAATGCAAAAAATTAATTATGTTCTGGAGAGAATTTCTTTTTTTGAAAGAATCAATAATTAAGGCTTTTTCCTTTGTCTCTGTATTCAGAATCTGAAATGAGTTCAAGAAGCAATTGTACTACTGCACGGAGATAATTACTGTTAAATCTATCTAAGCCGTTTCATTTTTTCTCCAAGAATTCTTTGATCAAAACTTGGATTTTTCTTTTGGATAGAGATAGTAACTCTTTAGTTGAAAACTTAATTGCCCTAAGAAAGAAAACCTAACACTTATTAGAAATCAAAAGCAACATTCTAGCAAGCCAAGCCATGAGATGCTATTGTCACATGACAAACATAAGTGAGCATATGTTCATGCTATTTTATGCTTTGTTGAGATGTCACGAATTTTTCTCCCTTTACAATACGAATATTGAAAAACCATTTAAAAAGTTAAAATCAATACTTTCCTATAATTATATTCTATATTTATCCTACATTTCATTATTTCCTTTATTATATCCTATATTTATTCAATCATGAAATTCGATAAATATAGAAATGATTCCAAATATTGAGAAGGATTATATAGATAAAAAGGAAAAAATAATCCTAACCGATCAAGAAATCTATTTTGCAATGATTTTGAGGATATAAGCATTTAGTTTCATTATGGAGCCAACTTGACCCTTTCTAAGGCCGTTGGAAGTATGCTTCCCAATTATGCACCAAATTTATCAATCTTTGTATGAATTTATGTAGGTTGGCATAAGTTCTGACAAATTCTTTTAGAAAGACAGAAACTTAGATGCTTTAGTTCTTTATTTTTACACAAAATGACGTGTCTTGATTTGATACTTAATTATTAATTAACCAAATTAAATTTATCCAATAAGCTCAATGAATCTCTTTTCTTAATCTAATTTCAAGCCTAAAAATATTTTAACATAATATGACTAGAAAAAAATAACCCTTTAAAGGGTTAAACTGATGATACGTGTGTCCAATGCGTCGTGAAATTAGACTCCGCAATCTGCACGAGATAAAAATGAACACGATATCATTAGGCAATGTGCATTACATGTTAGTTGATATGTATTTTAACATTTGTAAAGTATGTCACATTAATTAGAAGTTGCTTGAGACAAAAATGTGATAAAAACTGAAATTCGGATTTTTTTAATCATTTCTGTGATTAATAGAACTATGGTAGAGCATAGAGTGAATCCATACGATCCATGATAATATCATTCAAAGAGTTCGTCATTTTATTTTAAGAGATGATTTAAAATTTAACATCACGCTTACTAAATATTTATTTTACTTTTCAAACTAAAAGAGTAAAAAAAAAAAAAAATGCACTCATTATTTACATTTATTTGGATAACGGAGTAAAATCGAAAAAAAAAAAATATCATGGAACATTTCAGCAAATTTTTAGCAATTTTTTTTTTATCGATAAACTAGAATATTTGAAATTTTAAAACTTTTTTTGATATAAAGTTTTTTTAAAAATTTCAACCATTTTTCAAATAAATTTTTATTAAAATTTATATTCCTAAACTTTTCGTGTATATAATTAAATTATTTTTTTAATTAACAATTCCTAAATGAAAATAGGTAATTAGGACCCAAAATATGATTAGACATAGTTCTTCATCCATCTATTTTTTTTTACCCTTTTAATTATTTTTAACATGAAAAAAAAAAAGAAATGAGTCATATGAAAAAAGAAACAAACACTTATGATTTCACGAAAGAAATCATTTAGAAAACTTAATTTATTGTTTTATTTCATATTTTTTTCAAATATTTAATTTGCAAATACTTCATACAGTTTAAAAGTCTACCATTTTAATTTAATTAAAATATTTTATGAAAAGCTAAATTAATAAAATTAGTATAATTAACAAACATACAGGTAAAAAATAAATCTAAACTCATTTTAAATAAGTTACAAGCATCGAAATATATAAATTATCTATTCGAAATTCTCATTAAAAAAAAGAATTTGAAATACAGAATTTATCAGAATTCCATTTACGTTTGTATACATTAAATGTAATTTAAACATGGTAAAATTTCTACAAGAGATGCTATCGAATAATAATTCCGAACGAAATTTATTTGAAATTTATGTTCGTGTATTTGTATCAAAATATTTGTGCAACTCTTCCAGGAAAAATGGAAATGATAGACTAGTAGAGTAGTTTGGAAATGTAGAACTTCTACAAGCATGTAAACAGACTTATGCAAACATTCATTCTCATAAATTAGATTTATCTTAAGAGACGTGTGTATGAGTTTATGTTTTGCTTGGAAACCTCGTTCTAAACCAGACGGGATGAAAATAAATTTGCTGAATATTTCTGGTCGCTAGATAACTTCAGATTTTCAACGAAAAATTTGAAAAACTTGACCCATATTTAAAGTCTTTTCTTTTTCCATAAAAATGAAAAATCGGATTAAAACTGAATTTGTACCTGCATTTTTCAATATTTATCCTTCTACTCAAGAAATTTGAAAATATATTTACAGAATAGTTCTAATCGTTCCGACATTGCTTTTCTTATTTCCTTGATTCAAACTTGCAAATTTGGTATCAAATAATTTACTCCATAGTTTAGGTAATTTTGCATCCGAAGTTGATATTTTAAAACAGTAAAATCGAAACAAAATACGAAAGGCATTATTGTTTCATGAGGGGAAAATTTAAAATTAAAATTGAAAAGAAATTGAAATCTGCTATCGCAAATTTCATGTTATCATGTCAGAACATTACTAAGACAAACACTTAATTATTTAAACTAATTATTTTTAAAATAACCACTTTAAACTGTTGGAAACAATCACGTGATTATCAGATTATGCATGCATTGATATTTAGAAAACGATGGCTGTTTTTAAAATTTCAAAATCGTTCGAGCTCCAAAACGTTTTCTTAAAACCAGATTTTATAATTCCAATAAACTGCTTTGGAATGATCACGTGACTATTGTATAGTGCAATCGTCAACTTTTACAAAACCGATGGTTTTTTGCAACACAAAATCGTTCAAGCTCCGCCAGCTAGAAAAGTTGAAAGTTTACTTTTTATATATAAGTTTCGACACCCCCTCCTTGTTGTTTTGCTTTCATTCCCATTTTCTTCTCTGTGCTTCTTAATTTCTTATGACCCTGCTCTTTATCGGCCAGATAGGACAATCGAAATTACACTGAAAGTTACAACTTGGCGCGAATGTCCGCCATGTACCGATTCTCCAGTCTGGCCAATACAGGGCAGAGTCGTAAGAAGTTATTCTTCGAAGAAGCACAAAGAAAAAAACAGGAATAAAAGGAAAATAGGCAAGGGGAGGTATCGAAAGATGTATATATACATATATAATTTTCATAGCTATCAAAAACTTTTGGAGCTCGAAAGCTTCGAGATGAGGGCAAGGGGGGGAGGAACCATCGCTTTTCTAAAAATTAACGATTCCGCAATACAATAGTCACATAATCATTCCAAATTTGTTTAAACCGGATATTTAGGGGGAAAAAATTCTGGCCTCGGAAAAAAATTTTCGAACCAGATTGATTTTGAGATGGAAAATAATAATAATAATGAAATAGAAAAACAGGATTGTTTTAAATATTGACTCATGGGTAATCTGATAACTAGGCAATTATTCCAAACCGGGTTAAACTGGTAAATGTCTTAACTTAATTAAAACAAAAAATAACTTAAAATTTGATAATGTTCTCACATGATAACTTGAAATTTATGATAGCAAATTTCAATTTTATATATATTTCTCCCAACACTTCTGAAATGCATACTAACATGCCACAACAAATAAAATCCAAACAAGGCATGGTAAAACCCATTTCATTATTGTAATGTAGATATATAATCATAGATTTAACGTCTCACATGATTCATATAAAATACGAATATTTTATTTATTTTATATATTCTATAAAATAGGAAAATATTTTTGCTGTTTTCAATAAAAATTGTCACCAATATTTATAAATTACTAGCTGGTACCCGATGCGTTGCAGCCTCAGAAAAAATAATTTGGGAAATATCGGTTGGAATTTTAAATAGTTATTTTGTTTAATTAGAAATGAATAGGAAGATTGATATTTATTTTCTAGTCGGCAATGAATATATTCAATGAAATGGAATGATATATAAAGAAGTATAAATAATATTTATTCTATTCTTTAAAAAATTTCTTATTCAAGTGGTTTAGGTTAGACACTATTTTTGGTTTTTCCTTCTTCAGCAAAGGCAAATTTCTTGGCTGTCCGACTCGCTGCCGCTTATATTTGCGAATGTTCTGCAAAAAGTGTTTGGAATCAGGTGAGTCGCTGAAAGCAATGACAACATTGGATCAGGTGGTGAATGCAATATGATGAAAGCTTATAAGCTACGCTACACGGGCAATTGCTTTTGTATTCTGGTCATGTTACTCGGCTGCGAACCACAAGGTCCCAGGTTCTATCCTCGCTCATACCAATTCGCCACAGCAATATCGACAGTTAAACTTTGCTATGCGTGCTAAACATTCCTGGCGTTTCACTGTTGAGAGTGAACTGCAATGTCCACAGTCTTATCCGATATTTACAATGGCAGGCAAACTGTAATCGCAGTTAACATCATATTGAAAGGCGGCAAGATTCAAATCTACATGCACTCTTCGTTGAGATTGAGTAGCTTATGAAAGTTCTCTTTCAATTCTTGCCGTGTCTTGATTCTGATGCGCGTGGTCGGGTAGCACAATAACGTTTTCTTTCGGTTATACCGTATGTTAATCTTCAAGATTTTGAAGCACATGAGTTTGTAATTCGTGAACGACCCGCTTCATTGCTCGCTTGTAGTCCCTCGTTTGATAGTGAGACTGCGCTTGAACTCGCTTATTTCTACGTACTGCGCTGATAGATCTATTAAGTGACGAATGTTTTAAAGACATTTTTTAACTAAGCAATTAAAACGATATACGCTTGTATAACCAAAATGTCATTTTTACGATTCACTGAATGTATAGAAAAATTACTGTTTGAACAGGAAAATTTCCATTATATATAACTTATTCGGCATCAATAATAATAATTCTATTTTGAATGTGTGAGATTAACTCTGAATGTAATCATTGTACTATGCCTAAAACCTTCGTTCAAGCACAATTAATAATTTGGCAAGGTTTTATCAAAACAGGATGAACGGTACGACAGTGCATGAAATACGAACAAACAATGATCATTTTTATATATCAGATTTGTGTATTCTTTCAGAATTGTAATGTTTGGTGTTCTTTCAGATTGGAAATTAAAGAACTATTAATTAATTAATTTATTTTTTGTATCTTTCACGATTCGTTTAATATTTTTTTCAGAATTCTCAAGAATGATGTTAGAAAATGTAATTAAAGTATTTTCTTTTAAAATTGATGAAATATATTTATAACATAAAATCGTTTGTATAGTTGAAAAGATTATTTTTGAAAAATAAAATGGTTGAAAATTATTTGTACTTCATAATTTTTGGAAATTACTGCGAAAAATGCTAAAATTTTATTAAATTTTCAATTAAAATTTTAAACCCGCAGGATTGATCTCCCCAAAACTTTCTCGCGTGCTCTGTAATAAAGTTATTACCTCAGAGAACGACTTGTACGACATTTGCGCACAATAGCTACGAAATATTAACATATAGAATTTAGCATTTCTACTGAATCTATTGTGTCTCGAAGGCGAGTTATTTAGAGATTAATTTTTGTTTAATAGATGCGGTTTTGTAGATCAGAATTTTTTTTTTTAATATGAGATAACTGTATTATGGTTATAACCATAGCGCAGGTGTAAGCAATAAGTTGATTAAGTCGATCGAAAGGTACGAACAAACAAAAATTCATTTTTATATATTAGATTAAGAGATACCTAATGTAAATAATTTCAATAAAAATAAGTCAGTTTTGCAGATGAAATTCTTTTACGATTAGAATTCCTTTTACCATTAATAACTTTGCTTTCCCTCTCCTTCCCTCGCTCAAAACTTTGCCTCCGTTTTTGTTAATAAAAATTTTAGACTTGTTTTGGTTTGGTTTATGAGGTTTTATGGCACAAGAGCTTATCTTTGCTAAACTGCGCTTAGAACTGAATTAGATATGGAAATTTAGCAACAATAAAAATACTTCAGCGGTAGTTATTTTTATTGTTAAGGTAAAAAATTTCTTGATTTTTTTAAAATTTCAATCATTTTTTACCTGTATATATGCTTGTATCAACATTTTCCTTCTTATATTAATGATAAATTAATGAATAATTAATAAAATAATTTACGTCTTGCCTTAGGAACTTAAAAATAAAACATAATTGTGCAGTTAAAAAATTTTCATAATTAAAATTATAACATTATTTAAACAATAAATTTAAATATTTGTCACATGTATCTATTACATTAATTTTATAAGATTTATATAACTGTGGTGAAAAAAAAAAAGGACCACTGAAGGATTTAAGAATAGAAACGTTGTTCCCTTTCAAGGAAAAAGTAAACAGGAGCTTTCACTTTCATAATTGGCGTTCTTACTCTTTTCAAGACGAATAAAAATTTCCAGCCTCACTTTGGAAAGGCATGACCAATATTTACAATCCATTTCCAGGTACGCGTGTCTATCCTTGATCTCTCTATTCAGCAGCGAAGACGAGAATTTCAAAAGAAAAATTGTGGCAACGAGCCAAAAGAGCTACCGCAGCGACACCTTGCGGATTATGTCTTAAGCAGCAATCTGTCAATGGTTCGATACACCTACAAACGCGATCGATTGCGTAATCTTGAAGCTCTTTTGTTTACGCTGTTTTCTTCAATCAGAGAATTCATTCAAGGATTGAGCAAGCTGAGAGAATGGGAATCGAATTTTCATGTAGGAAAAATTAATTATTTTTCACTTCTGTTGCGCAGAAATCCACTTAGAAATAAGAAATCGATTTTCGTTTTAAAGAAATTAGCAAACGATAATATTCGAATCGATTAACATAAAAATAATTTTTTAATATGTGAAACAGTTTAACTTTTGCCGTTTAAAGATTTTTTTTACCTGAAGACAAAAACGCAAACAAATTAAGATTCGGAATTTTTAAATATATAGACAGTGGCCCAAAAAATTGAGAGTACACCTTACATTTACTTGATAAATGCGACTTTCAATATAAATAACACATTACCGGGAAGTGCCAACATGTTTTTATTTTTACACATACCAAATGGTTTAATTTAGAGTAAAAATAAAGAAAAATCAATAAAAAACTTCTAAATTGAAAAGTTTTAAAAGTATTTTAAATAAGCATACGCAGAATTTTGCCTAAAAAAATGGAGATTACACCAATAAAATTTTTGCAATATCACCATAGAAGCAAAGTGTCACTATTAAATTGCATGTCTTTTGGCTCTTATAATGGCCTCTAAACGTCATGGAACCGATTCGACCAATTTTTGGTGGTATTTGAAGATATTTTACCCCATTCTTGCAACACTTGTTTTAAATGGGTTTTGTTTCTAATTTTGTGTTGTTTGGACTACTTTCTCGAGTATGGCCCACGAATATTCCATGGCATTGATGTCGGGGTACTGTGATGGTGAGTGTAACTGCTATTTACAATGAAATTTCATTTTCCACTAGGACAACGACCCCAAAGAGAATACACGTAACTTCAAAATATGATGTCTTTTTCATTGCAAATAGCGGTTACACACACGACCACAGTACCTCGACATCAATGCCATTGAATATTCGTGGACCATACTCAAAAAAAGTGGTTCAAAAATACAAAATTAGAAACAAAACCCATTTAAAACAAATGGTGCAAGAAGAAAGAAAAAGTGGTGCAAGAAGAAAGAAAAAGTGGTGCAAGAAGAAAATATCTTCAGATACCACCAAAAATTAGTCGAATCGGTACCATGACGTTTAGAGGCCATTATAAGAACCAAAAGACATGCAATTTAATAGTGACACTTCACTTCTATGCGTGATATTGCAAAAATTTCATTGGTGAATTCTCAATTTTTTTTGAGGCAAAATTCTGCGTATATTTATTTAAAATGCTTCTGAAACTCTTCAATTTAGAAGTTTTTCGTTGATTGTTCTTTATTTTTACTCTAAATCAAACCATTTGTTATGTGTAAAAATAAAAACATGTTTGCACTTCCCGGTAATGTGTTATTTATATTGAAAGTCGGATTTATCAAGCAAAAGCAAGGTGTACTCTCAATTTTTTGAGCCACTGTATATATTTTGATATCAATAATAAAAAAAAGTGCTTAAATGAAACTTAAGTATCTTAATAATATCAGTCATTGTAAAAAAAAAATTATAATAATTTTGATAAAAAATAAAATTTTCTATCTAAATTAATATTGTGCTGAGCATTTTTTTAATATAACGACACAAAATACTGCATCAGAAACTTAAATGGATTTTGAAATAAATTAGTGAAATATTTAAAAACTCGTCACACCGATATGAACTTTAAAAAAAATAGAAAGAAGTTAATACCAAATCACATTTATTTCAATAATAAGTGAGAATGAAGGAAAAAAAAATTTTCTTTGGAAAAGTCACCACATGAAAATAATGACATGTATTCTACATGTTTTTAATAGAAAATATAAAATTAATTATTAAAAAATAAAAAAATAAATCTTTCTTAAATATTTTTTGCAATTCTATTTCGAACTTCGCGATATAATATAAAATTACAAGTTTAGATTAATTTTTTGAAAAAAAGAAGCAAGATTTCAATAAATCAAAACTTTTTCTTTAAACGTAAAACTTTGCATAGTGATTTTCTTCTTTTTCAACGAAACGTTTATTTCCAATTTTAGAATAAGTTTCTATAAAGGCAATATCAGGTTTAATTGAAAATCACGTGATCTTATTGACAATTTAAAAAAATTATAGGAAAAACATGTCACTGGGAATAAAATAATAAAACAACAACTTAACATTATGCCTGGTTTACACTCGGCCAATTATAAGAGGATCAATAGATAGCGCATGCGTAGAAAGGGGCTGATTTGTGTTTGCCACAATTTTATAAAATAGATTCAGGCATTCTATGCTTAGCTATCAATTGCCGTTTTTCTTTTCACAGAAATGATCTGTATTTGTTTCTTAAAATAATGAATATGTACTTGGTAAAATAAAAATAAAAAGTCAGCATACCTAAATTTGGAAAGCTATAGAAAAAAAAATGGCAAATAAAATGAAAAAAAAAAAAAAAACCTCGCATCAGAAAGAACAAAGAGCAAAAAATGTCGGCATTAATCTATGATAGATGATTAATTTTTTTCATATAAAAAAACGCCCTTCAAATTCTACAAACATAAGATCTATTTTTAGAACAGCAATAAGTAAAAATACAATAAAGCGACATGTTGTTGTCCCGACGGGACCTATTACTTGCCATCGACAGAACAGCATCTTTCAGCCTTTCTACGCATACGCTGCCTACTGGTCGTCTTATAGCTGGCCGAGTGTAAATCCGGATTACTTTATTGCTCATAGACTTAAAACTAACAAATTATGAAATTCATCTTGAAATAAAGTCCCAGGAGAAAAAGAAAAATACTGACAGTAATATTTAACACAAATAAACAATTTATTTGATAAAAAATAGATATTTGTTTCTTCATATTATAAATATAGATATAGTATAATTAGTAAAAAAGAATAATTCTTATGTAAAACTAATTTAATCAAATATTAAATGATTTATTAACGCTGAACTTTTAGAATGAGGTCTCAACTATCGTCTTTTTAAATAATTAAATTCGATCTCAGATAGTTTATTTTTCATGAATAGGAATATGTTGGTCATAATTATCTTTAAATAAGATTTCTTTAATGAATTAGTTCAAATATCATAGAAGAATTTCAATAATTTATTTCCGTTATAGAAACAAATCAATATCACTAAAAGCCATTGGTTAAAACATGAACAACAGCAATCAAGGTTTTTGTTGATTTTACTCAGAGAAAAAAAACTGTACATTTATTTATGATTTATTTATTAATATAATATAAATTATAATCCTAATACTTCATTGATATAAGTTAACATAGGATTTATTCATTGGTACCAACTGCTTTTGGCAATTCAACTGCATTTTATAGCTATGACAGAGAAAAGTATCACATGACTGAATTAATGGTCAACGAATACTACAGACTCATTTTTTTTAACTTGTAGACTCACCCATAAAATATTTTTTTACGTTTAAATATACGAGCTTATTTGAGCTTGGATTCCAAAATCATTTCCTGCTTTTTCCTCTTAGTTTTTTTCCCGCCATCAAAAAAAAAAAAAAAAAAGATACTAGCCAGTTTGAAAATGCTCAAAACTCTATGAACAAACAGTCAAAGAAGTAAATGAGGTTAAAAGTAGCGAAAGACGTGAGTTATGGTCTTACAGAAAGAAGAAAACAATATTTTGAAGGTTTCAGACATGTTCCTCGTTTGAAGCTTTGCATGGGAAAGTTCATTCATAAGAAACAATTCCCGGATTACTAGATTATTGTAGAAAGGCAATGAGGCAAAATAAGCATTTAAAAATGCAGCGCAATAATTAAATAATTAAAAATATCAATTTTGAAAGGAGATGAGGAGCAAAGAATATACAGGATGGTTATAAATTTTTTTACCCGATTACCAAAAATCTTATAATTTGGCAAATGGTTTCGATTTTATTGTTGCTCAATTTTATTTAAAACTATTTATGTAAATAAATTCCTGCGTGAGCACCCTTGATAATTCCTTGATAGAGAATAAATAGCAAGGCCGTTTTTCAGTCATCGCCAAGTATTGTCCAGCATTTCTGCAGCCACATTAGACACATCATTTGTAATCCTAACTTCGAGGGTATTAATACACTGTGTAAAAAAAAAGTAGGTCACTAGATTTAAAAATTTTTTACTGCAATTATTTTTTATAAGAATTAATTTTTTTTATCATTCACCGAAAAAATAATATCACTACCATGATATTCTTTCATTTGAAACCATGTAAAAAGAGTAGAAGGACAGTTATAAAAAGAACAAAATATAAGCGGTTTTAGTAAGGGATACTCTTTCCATTAGCTTTTATGCGTTCAAATATTCTGTATGGAAGCGAGTCACAAAGATTGGATTCCTGTTTGACATAAACTATCCCATAAGGAATTTAATGCCACTCGAAGCTCAGAGAGCGATCCAAACTGCGTCCCACCAGCGTATATATTCGACAAACAAGCATTGCCCCAATATTTTCTACTGTATTCAGATTGGGGCTTTTAGCTGGTCATGGTAAAACCTGCACATTATTTGCAGCGAACCAATTTTTAACTCCATTGGCGGTGTGGATTGAGGCTCCATCTTGATGAAGCATACATTGTTCTCCTGATTCAGAGCCATAAGGAAGAAGTTCAGAGCATTAATGTAGTCTGTATGTTTCTGCCTACCATTGAGAAAGACCAAACTCTTTTCCCTCCATAACAAACTGCTTACCAGACTATCAAACTTCGCCCGCCCCCTCCCATTCATCTAGTTGAATAATATTGTTCTGCATTCTTCAGACGATGCCAGTAGCATTGATAACCGTCTAGACCATCTAAGTTAAACTTTTTTTTTTTCATCTGAAAATATCACAGATTTTATTCTGTGGTCCATGACATGTGTTCCTTAGCCCTAGACAAACGCTTATTAATATGTGTTTGTTTCCACTTTGGATGATGCATCCGTTTTTTTGAAAATGAATCTTTTGGATCTTTAGATGTAGTTGTATACTGTTTGCTTGGACACATGAATGTCCTTTTTGATTTCGAGCTTTTACAACCCTTCCACTACTCTTTGTAAGCTCATGAGTAAGTTTTCTTTCATCAAAAGGCGTTAACTTTCTCGACCTACTAGTCTTTCTTATTCCTTTCTGTTTGGATTTTTAATAAAATTAGAACCTGTATTGGGGCTGACGTGCAATATACGAGGTATTTCTCTAATACTTCGAACTTCATTTTTATATGCAACAGCATGACTCTTTTGAAAATTATTTAATGGTTACCTCAAGACATTCTGAAATTAAAGCCTCAGTGAAATTTTTAACAAAATACGCTTTCTGGAGGAAAAAACAGTTTTAAAAAGTATATACTTCCTCTTCTATTCGTGCACATTCCACCAAATAAAAGAAATGTAGCAGGTGTCCTTTATTTTTAACACATTGTAAATCATATATTCTCTAATTATAAATAGTGTTAGCCTATTTCATTTTTACATGAAAATAAAAAAATAAAAAACATTATAAAATAAAACCTATCTGAGAATCTATTAGCAGGGATAAAAATATAAAAGGAAATTTACATAAAACGGCAGTTCTACTTTTTTTTTTCCGCAGTGTATCTTCACCTACCGTTATAAACACAATCTTTTATATGACTAAAAACTGAACAGTAAGGGCCGATTTGAATTGATGAAACCATAAGATACTTTAAAGTTTTTCACTCATACAAGCTAAATTTGGTAACAATAGAATCAAAAATCATTTTTGCATTAGTCACGCTATCAATAGGACTAAAAAAATTATTCGATAGCAAAAATTTCACATTATTACATTCAATGGGTACTTTTATAATAATTTTTATTGCAACCATGGAAAGAATTTAATAACACCTTGCACACATTTTATAACAATTATAGAATAATTATTTAAAAATTAAACGATTTTAGTAAAATTTGTTATCTCTCTTTTATTATATATGTTACGGCCAAAGCCCGAAGTTCGGCCAGTTCGCGAATTGGCCAAGAGGTTTGGCCAAAGTCCGAAGTACGTGCAATTAACATTGTATATTCTACTTTGGCTGGCCATTTCGCGAAGTGGCTGGGAATCCTTGGCCAAAGCCCGATATGATAATGGTAGATTGATCGGTAGGTGGCACATTAAACAGAATACTTAAAAATAAGTAAAATGTACTCATTCTTGAGTACTTCATGTTATTATAATAGCTCCGAGTACAATCGACTTAAATGTGAGAAATGCATGTACTCACTTTTTGAATATGTACAGGGATTCTAATATGAATATGTGTTTTTCCAAATATGCTGAAATTATGCAAATCTAAATTTCCATAAAGAAGTCTCGACTGACATGGTTGGACCCAGAGGAATTCGAACACAGACCGTTCGATCTACAGCCCAATGCGCTGCCAACTAGGGTAGCTCGCACAAGTGCAATGTTTTCTAAGAAATGTTTTAAGGGTGATCGTCAGTCTTTTTCTGCCCCATAAGACCTAATGCTAAATTTTCCAGATTACATTCTTTTCCGAAATATTGGATTCATGAAATACAAACTTTTTTGCAAGGACAAAAAAAAAATATTAAGAGTAAATTAAAATTAATATAATGACATTTATGTATAAAATATAAATAAGGACATGTTGTTGATGAAATTCGACAGATGGCGCCAACAAAGAAATGTCTAAATAATATAAAAACTATTTTCCTTCATATTTGTTTTAATTAGCCCTTATATTTTCTTTTTGCCTTTGCAAAAAATTTCATATTTTTTGAAGCGATATTTCGAGAGACAATGTCATCTAGGATCTTTAATATTAGGTATATGGAAAAGAAAAAAACTAAGGATCATCATTAAAGGTAGTTGACAAATTGAGTATTCAATTTGCTTTTGTATTCATACACGATACGCAATGCCTTTGCTCAAGATATAATTCGTTCATTTGAAGGGCGCAAATCTAATCTTCACGCTACCACGTTGTTACAGCTTATACGTTCACTGAATAATTTCTATTATCTCCTTAATATGAGAACAGAATAACACGAGATCATATTTTTATATATTACTAGCTTAGTTTTAAATACTTCATTTTTTTACAGTGTGTAAAACAATCTGCTCTAGATTTCTTTCTTCCTACTTTGGCCAATCGTCCCAAGCCACTTCGCGAATTGGCCGGCCAAAGCCCGAAATCAAGGAAAGATCGGACATTGGCCGATAAGTTTACAGCAACGTCGGCCAAAACGCGAACTGGCCGATTTCGGGCTTTGGCCATAACATATACATATAAAATGAATTTTTGCAGACGATTGGTCTACAAGCAGTCAAATTGGGAAACTTCAATCTATTTTTTCACGGGAGAACAGGATCTGTACATGGAGACAGAGGCGGAACACATCTGTTCACACCAGAACACAAGAGCGAAAGTATAAGAAGTTTTCCCCTTAATTTTAAGGAGAGAGAAAAGAATAAGTTATTTAGAAAAATTTTAAGGTATCTTGGGTATCTTTGGATGATTGCTGCGCGTTTTTGGGAATTTTATCCCTCTCTTGTATCTTGAAAGTTGTATTTAGTTAACCACATTTGAGAGCGCGTGTTGGAAATAAAAAAAGAAAAAGGATTTGGATTAGGGAATAAGAGAAAATTTTAGGATAAAGTAATATGGGCTATTTCACGAAAGATAATAATAAATGAATCAAGGTTTAAAGCAAATTGAGGGATATCAATTTGCTTTACTTATTGAAGATAAGTAAACGATGTAAATTACAAAAATGTTCAATATGAAGGGAACAAGAAACTATAATCCTGTGATAAACTAATAGCGCATGTTATCTTTCAGTATATTGCCTTGTGCTATCTGATAGACATTTTCTACCAAAAAAAAACCCCATTAAACAGCAACAATACAATAGCGTTCTGCGCCCTCACGTGCAATGCAACACACATTAAAAAATGAGAATTGCCATTTAACGCCAGCGTTTCCCTTATATAATCTCCCAAAGAGGAATGGAATTTTCTGAAAAAATCCTCCCATCCCATTTTCTAGTAGATATATTACCCTAAACATCGAATTTTCCAGAAAATTATCATTATTATTGCCGAAGTCGCAAAAATCGGGGAGCACCCGTTTCCATTTAAAATACTTGTAAATCTCTTTTTCACAATGAGACGATTTACAGAGGAAAACAATATTACAGATTTGTATCAATATTAACATTGTATGTCTATGATGATGTGAAATTATCCCCTTTCTATAAACTGTAAAAGAAGTCTAAAAATTCTGAATCATAAAAAAACAAATTCTATATTGTTTTGTAGGATTCGTTTTAGTTACAAGGACATATCACCAATGCGCATAATATTTTTTTTTTATATACAGTAGATTCTCTCTACTAATACTTATGCAACCGAATATGCTGGGCAATATAGAGTCAGACTATAAATAATCATACAGACATTGTGGAGTTACATACACAATGATAAATTTTTCTTGATATGGAAAATAAGCCAAACTATATTTTTAATAGAAAAAAAAATACTATGTTTAGGTCTTGAATAGGGGCAGGTTAAAACGACAAATTATGCACTAAAAGTGCGAAGATTTTAAGCCTTAAAAAGAATGAAAGTTTATTCGTAACTAAGATGTACACCGGATTAGTGGGAGTGTTAGAATAAAGAGGGTCGTATAACGAGAGTTTACTATATAGGAATGTGTCGAATATAGGGGACATTTCCCTAATGAAGTATTTCCGCACTGTTCCTGACCACATACCCTGTGCTCCTGTTTGCAAAAAAATAAAAGATTCTACGCAAGAAAAATCAGGAAGCAGTTGTCTTGACTAGTCACCCATTTATTTCACCTCCAGCCCCTCCTTATTTTTATACAATTTCCGATAAGCAATTCCATATCACGGTTACGAATATTTCTTCAAGGCAATAAAAATTATTTTCTTCATAAACTACTAATTCCACGAGAAACTCGCTGGGTTTCCGCATGATCATTCAAATAAATTTGTTCTGCTTTTTCCTCGAGAGCTACTCACACTCACACTCACCTGAACGTTTACTTTTCTTGACTGCCAAAAAAAAATTTTTTTTCAGCATAGCTTTCAAGACAACGGGAATGCGCTGCCATCTGGGGTTAGGAAGAGGAACTAACCCTGACAGAATGTATAAAATATTAAGGAAGGAATTAAGGTTCATAGAAATTGAAACAATTTTACAAAATTAACTTTCTATCAGCTTTCCTACCCACATACGCCAATATTTTATTTCTCCACTCCTCTTATTTCCATCTCTTTTTTTCTGAATAAAGACGAACTTGCAATAAAGGAGAAAAACCCGTGCCGTGAGTTCGTGTGATAAGTAATGAGACATGCGATATACCGCTAACTGGGAACATTTCAGTTTGCTTTTTATATTTCGGACATGTTTCCTCCAAAATAAATCAGCAAGTAAACAAAAAAGAAAAGATGTTATTGCAAAATTTCTTTATTCCGTGCTTTTAGCATTATTTAGTTTTTGCCCTTTCTTATACTCTTTCACCCCGCCCACCAAGCCTCTTTTAGACCGTTCGCTTCTGTGGACAATTTTCTATTTTATTTCATTTATCTTTTTTTTTCCAAACCCTCCCTTATTTCGTAGATTATGTTTCTTTTCATTTATTCTTTACGGTTCATTTTCGATATTTTGGAGTAAAGAAGTGAATTTGAGTAGCTTTTTCCTGCAGACAGCGATGCTCTTTTCTTTTTTTTTTTGACTGGGAAAATGAAGATTCTTTCTTGTGTATTAAAACGATTGCAACTGTTTTTTACTTTCTTGTATATGTAGTATAGAGAAATTTATTCGGGAAAAAAAAACCCGAACTCGAGAGTTTAGAGGACTTCCAAGTTTTAGACTTTCCTATATGCGAAAAAAGCATTTTTGGAAGATGTGCATCCATCCGTCTGTCTGTACAAAGATAGCTCGAAAACGTTATGAGCTAGACAGATGAAATTTGGTATATGGTATGTGTACGAAATTCGACGATTTCTATTAAATTTTGAGCAAAACCCGTTCAGAGGAAGTCTGCCTGACCAACTATTCGAAAACAGGTTAGCACGATAACTACAAAACTAAGAAAGATATATAGATAAAATTCGGCAGACTGGTGTCTACATTATAGTTGTTTATTCTATCATATTTTGAGCCAAATAAACAAGGAGTTGAACATCTGTCGGCTTGTACTATATTTCAAAAATATGCAAAAACGCAAAGATTTCAATATATCAAATTTGGTATGGGATTTTGTAACTACAACTGTAGTTTTTTTTTTTTTTTTTTTTGTCAAATATTCGTATCAACTAGTTGGGGAAAAAGCATCCAAATCACAAATTCGATTTTCAGATGTTATTAAGGATCAATCGCCAAATAACTCGCCAAGGTTGACATGATAGATTCAATAAGATGCTAAATTCATGCCAAAGGACTAATATTTCGTAACTATTGTACGTCAGTGCCATGACAAGGCATTGTCTAGGATAACGCCTTTTTTAAGACAGCATGTCAGAAAGAGTTGGGGAAACCACTTCTGCTGGTTGTGATACGATATAAAAACGTCAAACAAATAAGGAAATGCAATAGTGATGCATAACAATACAAAAGGATATTGGGTGCAATTTATATATTTAAATTAGTAGATTATTTCCCTAACTCTTTTAGAAGTGTCACGAAATTATGTATAGTTCAGCTCTTGTAAGAAAAAGAAGAAATCGATATAGTGAGGGGCCTTTTGATATACAAGTTTTATTTTTAATTTTTCTACATTCTCTACTAATAATAAATATGAAAGTGTGTGCTTGTGTGTGTGTTGACCCTTTACAGGCAATATCATCTGACCTAAAGCTACCAAATATGGCACATATACATCATGTAGGGTGGAAATGTACATTGGAGGGATTTTTTTGAAACTTTAATTAAAATTTAAGCTTAATTTTGGCATTTTTCAGTGATAACTTCTAAAAATATTGCTACACGAAAATAAATTTAATATCAATTCGAAATTAAAAAATATTTTATAATATTAATTTAATAACAGCGCGAATTTTCAATGAATTTTGGTAATTTTCTAAAAAATATTTTCTTTGCATTAAATATTCGATTATACTATTTTACCATAATGTATTATGGGAAAATCATATTTAATCTAATATTTCCCGTTAATATATTACATTGTTACCCTGAAATTTTTCATTGATTTTTCAAATATTTAATCGCGTGATTTTCTTCTATTATTGATGGTTAAAGAAGTTCCTCTTTAATATTTGTGCAATTAAAGTATAACGAACAAAGTTACGGCTTAAATTAGAAGATGAACAAGCTTGACAGTTACGTTCATAATAGCGCTTTGATGTCACGCAACTGGCCTTCATTAAAAAAGTTTTGTTCATAACAAACAAAACTTAAATAAATAAAACAAATAACCGGAACATTGAATGATTTCATCGAATTTTACAAAAGAATCCGCTTTTAATATCAGGCGATTTGGCGGAATAATGAGTATGACTCCGTATCTAAACGATTTATCAGGGTTGCTTTAAAAATGGCGTTAATACAACGAAACTAAGTTAAACCATTTATCTGTAACCAAATATGACCAATACTTCCGGCGAACTAGCTGCTCGGTCGAAGCAATTATTAATGAATGCTAGTAAAAAAATTTCCATCTTCTATACGATGCATAATAGCATATTGTTTTACACTTAAATTCGTCTATATCGTCCTTGTCTGGACTATTGCCGAGTAGCGATTTTTATACCACGCACTGTGTAGAAAAAAAAATGTTTATCTATTCATCTGTCTGTCCGTCTTATTGTACTTCATATAATACGTTTTATTTTTGCTTTGCTTAATAAAATACATTGCAGAGCACTGTAATTCAATGTAATATACACAACGAAATTCAATTTATTATCAATGATAAAATAGTTATAACAATAATTATAAAACAAAAAAAACTTATGTTTTATATGTATGTGAATTGTGTATGTATATGTTTATTATGTATGTACATTCTTTTTTTCATTTTCAATAAAATTAAAATACATACAACATAAAAAAAACAAGAAGAAAAATAGTATAGTTTGTAATGAGACTTTTACTGCTCAATTTTTCGAGAACATTTGTAAAATTTGGTGGAAGAGAACGAGAGCTGAATAAGAAAACATTCATTTTTTCTTTCAAAATTTCACTTTTAAATTTACCTGAAAGTGCTTGTTTTGATTCACGATTTTGAAGATGAAACGATTGTTGTCATCAAAACAAAGGATTTAGAGCTAAATAAGAATAATAAAAAGTTCAAATAGTTTTCACGAAATATTTTGAATGTTTTTTTCTGTTACTAAAATTTAACTGAATTAGCCAAAATCGTGATTACATTAGAAAAAAAATCTTTCATACCCTCCAGATCTTTATTTCAATCTTTTTAATGAAGGCAATCGGGATCTTGTTCAGACAGACAGACGGACATAATCCTAAAAATATGTTTTTCGGATTCATGGAAGTCTGAAATAAGGACATTTGCCAAAATCTCGCGATCAGAATTTTTTCAACGATTAAAATACTTTTTTTTTCTTTTTATACGAAAAAGTATAAAGTGTTTCATATTTGTATTAAATATTCTATAATGTCATGTTTATTACTTTACAGGATATAAAAAAAGGTGAACTGGATGTATTTTTAAAAAAGTATGTGTTGAGATTTTTTAGTGGATTATGTTCTTTAAATAAATAATCGCCCACTATATTATTGGTTATAAGTTGAAGAAACAAAGTACGAGGGCGTTTTCTTCACCTACATCTTAATCAACTCTCACGGCCTCCATCCAATTTTTTCTTACCTCCTAAACTCAAAAACGAAATGCTCTTTTTACATTACTTGGATTGCAACGCTATTGAAGTTGTTTTTTTCTAAAAACTGAAATAGGTTTTCTTAAGGTGAGTGGGAGGAAAATCCTTTCAAACTCGACTTAGAAAAATAAATTGGAAAAATAGATTAAAATTAATTAGGAAATCTGTAAAAAAATAAAGAATCTAAATATTTTTAGATTTCTACAGAAATCTAAAAATATTTAGAATCACCTACTCACTTTCAAACGCATTAATATAACTGATTTTTTTTTGTAGGTGATTATCTTTTTCAGAAAAATAATACATTTTGAAAGACAAATAAAAGTGTATATGTCTCACGTGTGTTGTTTATAGTAAAACTGAATCTTGAAAAATATTTCTTAAAGCATTTTAAATTGCTTATTTTTGTAAATACAATTTGATATTTATGGACTAAATTTAATTTTAAATCCTAATGTTAAATCCTAAATTTGGATATTTATGGACTAAACTTACTTTGTTGGGAAATAGTTATTTTCAGAGACATTTAAAAGCACGTGTCTTGTTTACAAATAAATTGAAATAGCACACTTGTAAATTAAATATATATATTTCTTAAATATTCTTGGCTTATTTTTTTTCTATAAGTTCAGTTTAGTTATATTAACGTCCCATTTTAAGCCCACACTAGGGCTATTTTGAGACGAACCTCGTAATTTTGAACAGCAGTCAGATGACGAGGACAACACCTGAGCTGACACAACCCTTTCCAAACTTCCACATCACACCAGCAGGAGAAAGTTTGGCCCTGACGGATTTAACATGCACTGGACCCACTTACACGACGGTTTCTCGGTGGTATCGGGTCCCGAACCTGAAATTCTCCAGTTCCGAAGTCAAGATCTTACCACCAGGCCACCGTGGCATTTTGTTTCTATAAATCTAACTTTATTTTGACAGTTGAATTTTGAACAGTAAAAATAAATTGAATATTTAATTAAACCTGTTAATATGCTGTATTTCTGTCAAGCTGTTAAACGTTTTCGTTATTGCTATAATTTCTGTAATATGCTGGAATAAAATCTATTAAATCATTATGTCATGGAAGCCAAGAACTCGTTTAAAAATATTTCAATATATAATGAAGTCAATTGGTATGATTTTAAAAGCATGATATTTTATACAAATCGCATTATTTTGTCTTTTGATTATTAGATTAATTTTTTTCTTTCTCGTACACGAAGTATAGAGAAAGTATTGTACATGCCAAAACATTAGAACTCGTCATTTTGCCGAATATTCTTCCGGCGTTCGAAAAATATATTTTCGGCTTTATGTCTGTCTGTCTCTGACAAATATCACTCCAAAGTGATTTGAACTAGACTAAGAAATTTATTACACGGCCTTTACAAGAAAGGTGAAGTCTATCCATTCAGCTATCCAATTATAAGCTAACATGATTATCACAAAACAGAAAGTGAGCTAGATGGATAAAATTTGGTACACAAATTTAGCATATTAAGTTTCATTATCTATCAAATTTGGAAACAAAAAGGTTGATTCTCTTTATAAAGAAATAAATAATACAAAATGTTATTTATTTGGAAATAAATTGATCTAGGAAATCGAAAAACAACAATCAAATATGGCAACCTAATCTGCTATTTTCAATCATAAAATGTAACAATTGTTCATTTATTCGTTAAAAAGTACATGACTAATTAAACCGAATTTTCACAAATTTGGATTTTTCTTTTTCTTAATTTGGAAGAAAAAGAAAAATCGCATAAATTGAAGTGAGCGGAGGAAGAAGGAGAGGGAGAGAGAACTTTAATTTTTGCACACTTCATAATCCGATTAAAAAAATAAAACACGATACAATTTTTTTAAATTTTCCATTTCGATTTTGAGCCAGAAACTAGCCTTTAAAGTCAAGCACTGGAAAAAACCGGGACAGAAAAACATATACTTCTTTGCCTTGGTCTTTGCCACTGCAGTCAATACATACGGGCAGAATTATTTGCACAGACGGTTAACCAATCGATTTTGAAAGAGGGTGGATCACAATGCAAAATATGCGGAGAGGGCGAAAAAAATAAATAAACGAAAGTACATTTAAAAAAAAAAAAAGCAGGCCTTCGGAACGATTTGGGCAAGCAGAGCGCTTTCCCGTTGCACAATGATGCTTATCTGGAAAGAAAACATACCCGCAGCAGTGAAGGAGTTGCGGGTTTATTTTAAAGTGGAAAACGTCAAGGGGGTGGAATTGAAAATGCAAGAAGGAACTGTCCTTATGGAAGATACGAGGGTGAGGGTAACACATTCAGTGGCCAAGAAATTGGGAAAGTGTTTTTTTATTTGGAAAAAGGAAAACACCAGTACGGTAAAGAAATTGAAATTGTGACTGTGCATCTGTGGTGGCGGCTTTATGCAGTTGAACTTCCCATAAAGTGGCACAGATGCCATTCCACCACATACAAAGGATGAAAATGAAGTTCATAAGAAGGATATAAAAATGTAGTAGGGTCAATGGATAGGAAGGAGCACAGCAGAAAATAGAATGGGAAAAAAGTTTGTTGATAATTGAAGATGTGTAATTAGCGAGCAAAAGTCTTATGAAACTTTATAAGCATGATGTTTTTGATCGGATAACGAACTGTGTTGGAAAATTTTATAACAACATTTAGAGAAATAGAGAAAATTTAAGAAAAAGAAAAAGAAAATAAATACAGCTTGTACATTCAGTGAATATTCAGTAAAAGCTCAACAATTCTCTGTTAAGTATCAAAAAAAAAAAAAAAAAAATTGAAATCTGCTATTGCAAGTTTCATTTTATCGTATGAGAACGTTATTATTTTTTAAGTCAATTTAATCCATTAACCAGTTTAAAACAATCGTTTGTTCTATCGGATTACGCATGCGTTGATATTTAAAAAACGATGGATTTATCTCAAAATCGTTTGAGCTCCAAAACTTTATCTCGAGGCCAGAAAGTGTGTGTGTGTGTGTGTGTGTGTGTGTGTGTGTGTGTGTGTGTGTGTGTTCGAAAATCCGGCTTAAACTGGTTTGGAATGATCACGCGTTGAACAAGTTGACAAGTCTTCAAAAACAGAGAATGAAACAACCTTTTAATTAAAATCGGATGTTTTGATCATATGTGTGCAGGCATCATATATACATGATGTAGCATAATAAGAATGGGTTTTGAGCCATTAAACCCTATCAAATTAAATCAACCTCATGATTCTGAAATACGACCAAATTATCAGTACGTTAACATAAACTAAGAAAAACTGAAAGTGATTAGAATTTCTCATAGAACTTTTCGGCAAAAAGAATCGAAATATTCTTTATAAAGCTTTGGAAAAAGCAACATTCAAAGATCAGTTAAACCAGAAATAGTGCTTTCACTTTTACTAGTACCTCGAGTGCGGGAAAAAAGTACGTTTCCTGTTAAACTTCGAAATGCAGTGAAAAGAATTTTGAATGTATTATTTTAACAGAATGGGGCAACAATTTTGACATAAAAATTATATAATAATCTTGAATCATTCATATTATTCCTTTTTTGAATTAGACATATCGACGGACAATCAAATTATTTGATAATTTTGGCCCAAAATACAACCCATACCTACAATTTCGGTGCATAAAATATATCCTAAATTTTTGCCATCTAGCTAATTGGGTTTCTGAGTCGTCTTCACATATAGACTGACAGATACAGTTAAAAAATTATTATGTATCGTTTTCTTGCACTAAAAAAATTTTAAAATTTAAGATGCATTAAAAAAATTTTTATCGAATTTTCTGACGATTACAATAAAGAACGGGAACACATTGATTTTCTGTCTATGACAAAGATAACTTAAACACTATTAGAAGTAGATTGATGAAATTTGGCATATGGTTTTAACACTCAGTTTGTAGATTTCTATCGCATCTTGAGAGAAATTCATGATGAGGAACTCTGTCTTTCCGGTTGTTCTAATATAAGCGAACATGAAAAGAAAAAAAAAAAACCCAAGAGAGCTGATGGATAAAATTTGGTACACAGGTTTAATATCTATAGTGTAGATATTTATCAAGTTTGGAGCCAAATCCAATAAAGTATTATCTGTCAATCTGTACCTTCAGAAACATATAATCGCAATAACTCAGAAACGCAATGAATTAAAAATATTAAATTTCGTAATTACAATTGGAGTTCTATGTCAACTTTTGGTTTATATCAGTTGGAAAAAACATGTCTGAAACATGCATTCGATTTTCAAATACTATTAATTACATGTCAAGGATTCATTGCCACAAGAAAAGAAAAAAAACCTCGCCAAGGATCATATAATAAATTCAGTAAAAATACTATTTTCACATCAAAGGTTAGTATTTCGTAACTATTGTACACAAATGTCATGCAAAACATACTCTGCCTTACTCAAGGTCCAAAGGTTGCGAAGAAAGAGGAATAACTTATTAGAGAATATGGGAGAAAGTTTAGGGTGACCGCTACCACAGGTTTGACGATTACAATACTTTCTTTTGGCATATTTCGATACAGTGAAACAAAAACGGTGTTTCTTCACTACTACAAGCATCGATAATTACACTTGTTAAGAGAATTCAAAGATGCAGAGAAACATCGATAACCAACTACATAATATCCATTTCCCATTTATGTGTTCTCGCAAGAAAACGTGGACATCTCAAGAGCAGGTACAAGAGGAAGATTAATTGCCAAGATTTCGCTCAAGCGATGCGCCAGCGCACTCTTTAACAAATGGATGCAGTTTAATGAAGGCCCGAACCAATCGACGGCAGCAAGAGTTTAAATACCGTTTTGCGGTCGTTTTCCTCCCAAATACGGACGCGCAATAAATTCAGGAAGCTTCGTCAGAGCGAGGATTTATAGGATATTCGATAATTCATATGTGTCGAAAAATTAACGGCTGATAGTTTAGAGTCTGACGAAAGTTAACTGGTGTGTCGTAAAGGATGAAGGCTTTATTGCGCTTTGGAAATTAATCGCTTCGAACTCAGGAAATGTGCCAGGAAATAAGGGTGGGAGAGATAGGAAGTGGCAATATATATATATTATATGAAGGTTGTTGAAGTATGAGGAGAAGATACTTTGGGCAATAGGGACAAATCACGATTTATAAGCGCTTAGGGCAACGACAATTGTAGCTCTAATGGAATAAAATAATAATTTTTATTTTAACAAGATTCTTTTTTTTTCTTTCTCGTATAGAGAAATTGTTATCCTCAAAAAATTTGAACTCGAGATTTTGATGAACTCTCACACTCCACATTTCAGACCTCTTCAAGTTAGAAAAATTACTTTTTGGCGCAATGTCTCTTTTTCTGTAATAAAGATAACAGAAAATCGCTTCCAACCAGACCGTTGAAATTGGGTATAAGGTCTTGGTGCCAAATGTTTGGATTTGTATCAAACTTAGAGCGAAATTCATTCAGAGGAAGTCCACCTCTCCGGATGTCCAAATATTACAAATTAACACGATAACTAAAAACGAAGAGTGCTAAATAGATAAAATTTAGAACATAGATTTAACATGTATCGTAAACATGTGTCAAATTTTCAACCAAATCCAACAAGGGGTTGATCATCTGTTTATGTATTTTCAGAAATATGTAAACGCGATCTCGAAACTGCAATGACTTAAATGTATCAAATTTTGTACGGGACTTTATGACTATAAGTGTAATTCTCTGTCAAATTCTTTGTTTCATTTGGTTGCGGAAAATTTGTCTAAAACAAATTCGGTTTTCGGATACTATTAAACCTCTTGGAAGGAATTAATCGTTAAAAAAATGACAAAGATCACAGAATCAACAAAAACACTAAATTCATGCCAAAGGTAAATATTGCTCAACTATTGTACATGAACGCCAGAAAGGCGTTCTCTTGGATAATTATTATTAGAGAATACCCAAGAAAGTTTAGGAGAGACTACACTCGCTTGTTTTAATTATTTCAAATATCTAAAACATTTTTATTTTTTTTCGCACGAAGTACATAAAATATTGTAAACACTAAAAAACTTCGATATCGAGATTCTGATGAACTTTCATAACCGAAAAAAATCATTTTAAATGTAACGTATACACATTCTACGATATCTCAAAAACCACAAACAGCTATTCGGATGCAATTTGGTATATAGGATTATATCTGAATTCTAGATATCAAAATTTGGTTGCTAGACTGCTGCCATGCTAATACGACAATACACTGCTAGATCAGGTGGATGAATTTGGTGCAAGTTTTGCCACCAGAACTGGAAATGAAAATCTAAGTTTTAATTCAATCTATCAATGATGGATTGGATCCCAGTCAAACCCAGTGGATTGATGAAGTCCAATCATCATAGGATTGACTATCTTTCAGTATATCGATTCGTAAACAAACTCAGAAAAACGAAAAGATCGATCGGTAAACTATATTACTTGATCTTACAATCAAAATTGAGGATCATTGTCAAATTTTGACCAATCCTTCACTGAGAAGAGGTAATAAACAAAAATGAACACTTGATTCTTCATACGACGAGACTGAACACAAAAAATGGCATACGGCAAAAGAATCCAAGATTGTTGAGGGGAGAACTCTTGTTCTGCTAGTTTTTTGAAAACAGCTCAAATCAAGACATTTCTTGAGAAGAAGTTTATTTTTTGAAATTATCTTTACCATTTTTCCTAAATTCTCAATATTATTTAAAAGAGTCAAAAAAGATATTTTCTTAAAATTTGATTTCCCCTTGTTCAACGTTCTTTCTTCCGAACATATAAAATTTCCGAAATTGCGCATTGGCGAAATTTTAACCCGATTAAAAAAATTAAGAAGTAAATAAGAAAAACTAAATTTAAAAAATTAAAAAGAAATTTGAATTAAATTAGCATATTTTGAGAACATAGTTGATTTTATTAGATCAATGTCCCGAAAAAATATGGGAACCGTTTCGAGACTAATTTCATAATTTTGAAATATGTTGAGGCGGATTTCACAAATTTACACACCATATCAACCATAGGCATGGATTTCGATAGATTTGATGTTTTTAGAGCCATTTATGCAAAAAAATTTCAATGGAATCGAGTTTTTTTTTCGATAATTTTTAATCGAGTATTTAAACTAAAGGGATTCTCTTTTAAATAATCTAGTTTTTAAATATTATTGACTCTGAAAAGAAGTTTTTGCCTTAGCAATACTTTTTTCTATAACTGAACCGATTTATGTATTTCAAATAGAAATCTCTAATGATCATGCTTTCACCCTTCAAAATATTAATTATTTTATGAAGGAAAATAATCTTGATCTTAGAATCAAAAATAAATATGATCTCTTTTTTTTTTAAATATAAATACCGCCAATTTTTCCCAAGTATTTTTAAAAGAATTATTATAATTTGTTGAACTAAGCTTCATAGGAAAAAAGATACTTTGAGAATTTTATATTACATATTGTCGCGTAGATGAAGTTAGCGTAGATATACCGTGTATTAACTAAAGTCGAACGTAACACTCGCTAATCTCAACTCTAGGCTTTAATCAAGGAACTAAACATTACACCTGTTTTTATCCACAAGACGAAATGACTCGAATTTTACAGATTTAGAAAGATACAGAAATTATAAGAACACTCTAGAGCAAAGAAATAACAGAAAGCAAATCAATAACAAAATTTTTAGGCAACTTTCCTGCAGTCAGATAAGAACTTGCGAACTGTCGCTTTCAGTTCATAGTATTCTAACATTGAGCCATTCAGTCCAGGCCAATTTAGAACAAGATTCATTACAATATTTTAAAAGAAAATTCATTCTGGTAGTAAACTTAAAAATTATTTCAATATTTTATGCATAAATAAGTGGTAGAAATTTGATCAAATATTGTATCTATTTGTAAACTACTTCACAAATTCTTTGAAAATACATTCTTTATCACTTTTTTCAATTCGCAATTTGTTGCCTTCTGAATGAAAGAATACCGAGACTAAATATTGTTATAAAATAAAATTAACTTGTAATTACAAAATGGATACGGATTCATTATTTTTTCCGAGAAGGTTAAATACTTATACAAGAAACATTAAGAATACAAATTCTAATACATATCATTCGAGTAATATATTAATGAATCTAGTTCAGTTTCTACGAGAAATCCAAAATATTCCAACGACTGTCTGCATTCCCTTTAGCGTGATGGGTTAATGAATAGTAATAAAAGAAAAGAAAGAAGAAAACTAGCGTTTTAGTAGATTACGACAAACAACACAGGCCTATTAAAAGCAAATTGAGCATTCAGTTCGTGCAAGGTTTCTAAAGGGACTGTCTTGCTTTTGCAGCCGCGCAGTCAATAAAGGCAAGATAAAAGGCCCCATCCTGTAGACTGCATTATTTGGTCTATTGGAGAGAGACTCGTGAAGATAAACGAGCCACTTGAGTGAAAACATGAAAAAGATATCCCGATTCTCGATTCGGTCCAAAGAAAGAACAAGAAAAGGAAGTGGAAACAATGACTACAAAAACTTGAGTAGACATCTCGCCAACTATTGTCCCGAACGACGCGGTTTGGCACTGGATGTAGACATGCAACAGTGACATCAACCATCGTAATGATGCAGTTTTGATTTCCCTAGTATTTTGAAGCTGTATTCACAAAAGAACTTGTTTTATTGATATATTTTTACTATAATTTTAATAATTTATATGTAAATGACCTAAATGCCTTTTTTTTTAAAGCTGGAATCTGAGTATGAATCAAAAATTAGACACTTTAATGATGAATGCTGATGAAATGTCGCCAAATTGGCGTGCAGACAGCATGATATTTCTCGAATGTTCAAGATGTGCCTGCCGAAGACGAATAGCGATTAAAGAATGAGGCAAGTTGAATTCGAAATAGTTGGAGGTTACATTCTTTTGTTTCGAGTGATGGCAGCTTTTTTCTTGTGAGCAATTTTTTTTTATGCACAATCAAACTGTACAAGATGCGCTATATTGTACATACCGTATAATACTGTACACTAAATTCCGAACAATTAAGGTATATCCATCATAAATAACGATTCGAAAATCAGAGAAAAGTAAAGATTCGATTTACCATTCTGTCAGCAATATTTACTGCCATGATGAATGTTTAGTTTAGTTATATTAACGTCCCGTTTTAAAGCAACACTAGGGCTATTTTTGGACCAATCTCGTAATTCGGAATCACAGTCCGATGATGAGGACGATACCTCAGCAGGCATCCCTTCTCCAAACTTCCACATCACACCAACGAGAGGACGATTGGCCCCGATAGATTTAAAGTGCACCAGACCTTCTTACACAACGGTTCTTCGGTGGAATCGGGTCTCAAACCTGAAACCCCCCGGTTGCGAAGCCGAGACCTTGCCACCAGGCCACCGCAGACTAACATGATGAATGAACAGACGCTATCAAAGAAATAATTTTTAATGCAAAGCAGTTATTTCTATACTGCAAAGATATGAAATTTATATCGTTAGATATAGAGATCCCGAATTATCATTCTGTCTATAAAATTTCACATTAATTTTATATATATTTATGTATTATTTTGAATAGAAATATTTTATAGCATAAGGAATCATAAAATACTATCAAATCTTGTTTATCTTTAACCATTTAAGTGCGTTCGACGTGTATACATATCAATTCAAAACTTGAAGTGTAATTTTTAACTTTACAAAAATGAAATCTTATTCATTTTATTATCTTTTTTTGAAAATTTGTAATACGTTCAGTGTATATATGCTTGACTTTAAAAAGGAAGACTTGAGGGGTATTTAAAAAATGAATTCCGCAGTTAACTGGTTAATAACCTGTTAATTCGTAATATGTAACTTATTCAATATACTGCATTTACTTGTTAGTATATTCTTTGCACCATCATTTTAAACATCATACCTTGTATTTATAAATAAGTGTTGTAATTCAAAGGAATGTTTTTTACCCAAACTAGATTATGTTGATTTTAATATTAAAACTTAAATGTACATGTCAATGATATTATATATATGTAATTTATTTGTTTAACAAATTATTTTACTTGATAAACAGAAAAATGAAAATACATTTTTCCTGGTAGTAAAAAGATTTCATGATAAAATTAAAATTCAAAACGGTGCTATAAGCTGCCTTAAAAGCGTATTGTGTACTTACAAAGGCTGTAGAAAGCACATAAAAGATGGTTTTCCTTGAAATTTTTCAACTTTTTTCTATTCTCAACACCAAAGGGGCAAAATATCCGTACACACATTCATTTAAATGCCAATATGGGCTGACATTCATGGGCGTAATAATGCCCGTTCCTTAGGTTATATCACATTACCCTACAAGGGAAGTGCATCTTCTGTTTCTCCAGACTTAATGTTTTCTTCGGTGATAGGCTGGCCACTTTTATGACAAGATTATGGACCATCAATAACGGCGGACAGCGGGGATAAAAGCAAGATGGGCCTGGAATGGATCATACTCTGAAGCTTATCGTGATGTACGTGCGGAGGTTTCATAAATTAGTGCACCATGACCCCTTGGTAAAAATTCCTTGGAAAGATTTCTTAGACACCAGTGAACAGAATGTCCAGGAAAATTCTTTTATAAAGAATGGATTTTTAAAATCAAGATATTTATTTTAACACTTACTGGTGGAAAAATCTAAAATTTCAGAGCTTAAAATTCATTGTAGGCCATTTCATTTTAACATAGCAATGGATTGCATATGTTACATAGAATAAAAGTATAAAAATGCATAACTTTTTTCTTGCTTTAAAATGTAATTAGAAATGTCATTTAAAATCAAAATAAATATATTAAGATGATATATATTATTCCCAAACGCCAGATTGGAACACTACTTTTCTACAAAATTTCTGAAATCTCAAAGCACCTTATACACTTCTAAATACAGTACACTCCCAAATATCCGGCTTAATTTTCTTATATCGTTATTAAATGAGGAAGGCAAGCTATTGCATTGGCAATATTGCCAAGGCATTGGAAGCGGACGTCTGCTACTACCCTCCTACGTGTCGAGTCCAAAATACAAGCTGCGACAGGAAAAGAGCAGCGTTCTGCTTATTGTTCAGTCAGTGTGTAACGCACCTCAGTTGTTGACACTGCTCCTGATTATAACTGCACAGTACATACAGTATTCTAAATTTTTATTGGGATATGAGTAAGGTTTTATTTAGTGTATCTCAGTGAAGATTTCAAAATGGGTGAAAAACGAAAACGCATTTGTTATATTGCATTTAAGTTAGGCATTTCAGAATTCATGTTAAAATATGAACAATTTATAACTTTTCCTCTAATGAAACGTGCAATTCAGTACATAAGCATATACAAACTGGCAGTATAGAGCCTTCTATTTTAACTCGAGACGTTATCGACAACTGTATCTGTGATTCACTCGCTCCTATTCCACGCGACATGAGATAAATGGTGGGCTTGCTACACAATAAGAAGTGAGATTTAGTTTAGTTTAGTTATATTAACGTCCCGTTTTAAAGCAACACTAGGGCTATTTTGGGACGGACCTCGTAATTTTGAATCGCGGTCAGATAACGAGGACGACACCTGAGCTGGCACCTGCCACTCCATGCCACACCACACCAGCGAGAGGACGTTTGGCATGACGGATTTAACGTGCAACAGACACCCTTACACGACGGTTCTCCGGTGGAATCGGCTCTCGAACCTGAAACCGGCTCAAGAGCGAGACCAGGCCACCACGCCACCACGGCCAAAAAAGTGTAAAAAATGTATTATAACAGTAAATTTTAATATACAAATTTTGTCTTCTGATATTGATGGGCAAAGAAATGAATTTATAGAGCACCGGTCTGTCCAGATTTTTTATTATCCGGCCTGTCCCTCCGCAACATTAGGCCAGATACTCGAAAGTGCACTGTACTCTCTTAATTTGTTTCATTTAATAAGTTACCCTAAAGGCATGTAATGTGCTTGGAGATTACAGAAATCGCAAAATATTGTCTTCCATAAATATCTAAACAATTAATTCAATTGCTCATTAAGTTAAAAGAACAAAAAAACTTGATAAATATCAAAACCCATTTACGATTTAGACTGCCGATACATGAATGGAACATTTGTAGATGCCATTTGTAGATGCGATCTGCTAGTGCTGCCATTAATAAAATTTTAAATAAGAATAAAGAAAGTATGCTAAATGTTCACGACAATCCCATTACTCATAAACAATGAATTAACCCTCGAGAAAATTTTAATATCAAATATAATCACAATAAAATTAGAAAGCGATAAAGCGATGTCACTGATATCGTCGCATTTAAACGAAGTTTTCTTACTGGTGACGGGAACGCAATCACATTAACTAACTTACTTACTTCGAAAGTAAATGAAACTTCAATTTCAAAAGAATATCGTGGCTTGGACGTTCGGAGAAGACTGAAATGAACAAGAGTTTTGAAAAAGGCTTTTAAAGAGGATAAAAATATTTTCTGCATTGTACGAAGGATGCATTAATTATGTTCTTTTGACGTCATGAGTTCAATGAAAAGTCCCCTTTCATACTCCATCTTATTATCCCCCTCCTTTCCTGTAAATTAAAAAGAAGGGGTAAAAACGTGATTCAACATTAAAAAATAATAAACCGAAAGAAGTATAAATAGAAAGTCCTCCGATTTAATAAATAAGGAACGATCTCGGTTACACTTTATTCAGAATGAGTTGAATAATTTCATTTCTTTGTTCAATCCAGAAAAATCCCTCCAATCTTCCCTCGTCTTCCAGCCCCTCTATTCATTACTTCGGAGAATAGAATCCGAGTTGATAAGAAAACCGATTCTAAGATGGGAGACGCCTGGCCGTCTTGGGCCCATGAATCCTTCTCTGGAGCAGGCCCTCGAGAAGGAAAGACTAGAGTATTTGATTATTCGCTATGCGTTTATGAATTTAGCCGGGATATGCATTTTTTTATTTTATGGGGATTGACAGAATAACCGAAATCTTTGCAATTTACTAAGATTTCTATCGTTGAGAAGAGGAAGGGAAAAAAAAAAAAAACCCTCTTAAGTTAGCATTTTTTTATTTTATTATTATCTAACGAATTTTTTTTATGCAATTTTTTTAAAATATGAAATAAACTCTTCCTTTTTATTTCCTTATTTAATTAATGGAATTCAAAATTTCTAAAATCTATTTTTGAATATAAATCCAAAATAACTTTTTTTTTACTCTATCATTTCTTAAAGTTATTCATTTTTTTAAATTAATGAACATCAAAAAATAAGTGTTGAAGTTTAATTGAGTTTAATAAGAGTGCTATGTAAATTCTGGAAATTGCTGAGTTAGTATTTTTTTTTTATTAACAGTTCAAAATTATAAATCATCAGAAAAGCAATTTCACAAGAACCCATAGTTTTTCAAATAAATCTTTACAAAACAGATTAAAACTTGAAGAATACATATTAAATAATGGAGATAAAGAATTGCAAAAAAAAAAAAAAAAGGTATCATTCAGTGGAATGTTACCAATTTTGGTAAAATAAATTAAATTATGGATATCAGGAACAGCAAAAAAGATGACATTCAGTGAAATGTTATCAATTTTGATAATATATATTAAGTGATAATGAGATTAGGAGCCGCAAAAATGAAAATAATATTTTGTGGAATGTTACCAATTTTGTTAAGTTGTAAAGCTATTCAAAAATCCCTAAAATCTACTCTGTAACTTTATTAACTGAAACCTCTTTTGTATTTTTGTTTCAAGAAAATAAAAATTATTTTATTCTGTATAGTATCTAAATAATTGATGTTTAAAGATATGAAACATCTTGTCATAATACTAGTAATATAATTAATCTTTGTATTATATATTTGTTCTATAACTAACATGAGAAAATAAAGAGTCTAAATTTGTGATAATAAAAAGAGAAAACACTATCCTGGAATTAAGCATGCATAGACTGATTACACAGACGGTGATATTTTCCTTATTAGACTAGAAATTTAACAGCCTGATTTTTTTTTTTTTTTTTCATCAAAATAAAATGATTTTTTGCTCATTTTTCATGTGTGGTGATCTCAAAAGATCTTAATAATGAACTGAAATAGAAATGAGAGAATAAATAAAATCGTAACACAGTGTGTAAAGTTATAAGTTAAATGCATAAGAATCTATATTTTGGATGCTTTGCTTTGTTTCGATGCTTTTGGAAGTTTGTGTACCAAATTTTCTTTACTAAGCTCTCTATGTTTATACTATTTCTAGTTTTCGTGTTTAGTTGTTTTTTTTAAAAAAATCTACAAATTTTGTATAAAGACCACGTATTAATTTTCTTCTGTCTAACTCAAAGCGGATTTGAGTTAGCGTGTTCACATACAGAAATGTGCTTTTTGGACCCAGGGAGCCCTAAAGCCCCAATCTGACGACTTGTCTGGAGACAGGCACATTTTCCCCTCTCTTGTGGCTTTCCGGGGCTTTTTGTTGTCTGTTCATTTTACTAACAACTTACGGGAAGCTCCTGACCGACGTCCATAGGCAGGGTGGTCATACAATGGGTCAGTTGGCAGATTTGCGATCATATCCGTAAAGGTCACAGCCCTTCGGAACGCGGCTTAAAATGTACAAATTCGACTAAAACCTTGAAATCGAGTTTCGTTTTGCTCGATTTCAATACTTTCTCTTTGTGTACGTAAAAAAAAAAAAAAAAAAAAAAAAAAAATTAAGAGAATCAGTAGAATTACAATCAAACAGCTATTTTGAAGATAGTCGTGCATTTTGTGTTTGTCACCACGAAATTCATTTTCATAACGTGACGATTCGAACGGTACAAAAACATTCAGCATCGAATATTCTAAAACGCTGCATTGCTCTGTGAAGAGAAATAGGCATTCCAAACACCCACAATAAATATTTAATATACCATAAAGTTGTAAAACGACCTTCGCAATATATCTTTTGTGAGGAACACAATTCTTTTATCAAACAAACTCGGTGATCAAAAAGAAAAAGGCACGCTTTTTTTTTCTTTTTCTTTTCTTTTCTTTCGTTCCATTTTCTTCCCTAAAACAAGATGCGGCAACTTTCGCAGACATTACGGAAAAGTTAATACCTTTACTACTTCCGTACTTTTGAAAATAGCGTGTTGGACGGCCTTTGTTAATATACCAGATGGCACGGACAGTCACGCCTTCGCCTTATGATAGATTCAAAAGGCTTTCTGCGGAGCTCAGTGCTTTCGTTTATTTATTTATATATTTTTTATCCCATTCTTTCGCCGGGAAATCTTCGTAAGGACGAAGAAAACTTTTCTTTTCCCCCGCCTTCAGCAGTGCGTTTCCACAGTACAGGTATGGAAAAATCATTGTGGGGCGAAATATTAATGAAAGTTTAAAGGACTTCCTCTGCAAGAAAATAGGAAAACAAATTCGATTGCGCCTCAAGTCGACGGTTTTTCGTTTAATTAGAGGACACAAAAGGTTCATAAGATGTGCCATGTTGGACGATGGTAAATTAGATATTCAACTATAAAAGAAGTTTGCTTTTGATTTTAATTGGAAGTCAAAAAAGATAAAGAAATTGCGTATCTTATGAGAAAACGTAGTTAGAATGGCAATAGGCAAACCTATCGTCCACTTAGAAGGTCAATCCAGTCGGCGGCAGTTTTTAAAATAGTATAAAAATGTAATAATTGATAGAAATATTATTTGTAGCATAAGGGTATTTTTAGAGTAAAAAGGCTTTTAGAAATACAGTCATCATTTCTGTAATGAAAATGATATTTTTTACAGTCCTAAATGAGTTTTGATAAATTATATTGGCCACCATCTTTTTCCTTTTTATAGTAAACGAAGAAATAGCACTGAAATCGTCAAAAAAAAATCGAATTCCAGATTTTGACGTATCTGCACTTTACGAGTTCAAAAACCACTTTTTCGGAATTGCGTCCGTCTGTCAACAGGATTATTCAAAAATGCTAAAAAAAACGGATGAAATTTAGTATACAGTCCTAACACTAAATTTGTAGATTTCAATCAACTATTGAGTGAAATCCAGTCAGAGGAAGTCTATCTCTCTGTCCGTCTGTCAGAATATAAGTTAACACAAAAACTATAAACCAAAAAGAGCCAGCTGGATAAAATTTGGTACATAGATTTAGTAATTAAAGTACATCTTTGTGTCGATTTGGAATGAGATTCGTCAGGGGATGGATTGTCTATTGTTCTGTATTTTCATATGCACGTAAACATGATAGCTAAAAAATGTCAAAAATGCTTAAGTAAATGAAATTTGGTATGCAATTTCGTAACTACTATTGCAACTATGCCAAATATTCGTTTATTAATAGATAGAATGTTTCGATAGAGTAATTAATAACCAACTGACGGATGAAGTGGCGGGGAAGGGGGAAAAAATTGATATATTCCATCAATATGGCAAGGAACATATAACATAACGCCATCCTGTGTCCCCGGTGCCTATAACACTAAGTTATCTAACCAGTTGGATGAGCAACACATATAGATAAAGATAATAAATATCTCAAAATTGTTTTGAAACAGTTTACAGTTTTGAAAATCATAATTCGTCGTTGCATGTTCTATTATGAAAAAATAAGAAAAACGTAGAATTATTGTAGGTATGGTTGATCAAGAAGCGTTATTTTAATTAAATGTCGCAATTCAATTGTTACCCAAAAACAAGCTAGAATTTCATGCAGCTTTAAGATATAACACTAATTAAAAAAACAATTATTCATATCTTATAACTAAAATAATATAAGATATTTATAAAATGGTAACCAAAAGTAGACCCAAGCTATTATTATGTACGGCTAAAATAAGTTTTCGAATTTTAAATTAAGATTAGGTAGCACATCGTTTTAGACGTTTCTGTTGAATAACATATTTAAAAGTTTTTTAAATTTTTTTTATTATTATTGTAGACCAGCTGGTGTCGGCGCGTTACTGCCGCAGAAGAAATAATTTTGGAAATATCGTTTGAAATTTAAAATAGTTGTTTAATTAGGAATGATAGAAAAAAAATGATTTTTATTTTTTATCGGCAATGAATACATTCATTGAAATTTTATGATATACAAAAGAGAAGTACAAATAATATTTATCCTTTTTTTTTCTTTATTATTCAAGTGTTTTAGGGTAGACAATATTTTTTGGTTTTCCGTCTTCAGCAAAAACAAATACATTTCTTGGCGATCCGACTCGTAAGCCTCCAGCATCCAGCCTACAACTGGCCATGTGAAAAACATGGATTTTTGTAGGTTCAAAGCAATAAGTTGGCATTTTGGTAAGTTGTTAAATTTTATCGCAATCGGATGAATGGCAATAAAATATGAACAAACAAAAATTCATTTTTATATATTAAAATAGTACTATGCAAGTAACCTCCGCGCAAGTGCAAGCAATAAGTTGGCAAAGTTTTATCGCAATCGGTTGAGCGGATAAGGTACGAACAAACAAAAATTCATCCGATCACCGTACTATGCTTATAACCTCGCAGGTGCAAGCAATAAGTTGGCAAAGTTTTATCGCAATCGGTTGAGCGGATAAGGTACGAACAAACAAAAATTCATCCGATAACCGTACTATGCTTATAACCTTCTCGCAGGTGCAAACAATCAGTTAACCAAGTTTCATCGCAATCGGTAGAACGGGACGACAGTGCATAAGATACGAACAAACAAAAATTCATTTTTATATATTAGATATAATATATTACACAGTTTTTTAAGTTAAATAAAATTAATTTTAAATAAAGGCAAGAAGTAGAATCAGTATGTATGAACGCAGTATAATATATTGCGAAATACTTTATCCGTTTAGTTATCCATGAGAAAGCTTTTGCTTAACATTTGACTTGAGAATTAGAACAGAAATGAAATAAAAGAAATAGAAATCGATAGAAAAAAATAATACTACAATAAAATCGAAAAAAAAAAAAAAAAAAAAGATAATACAACTGAAAAATCAACACAAAGTGCAGGAAAATTTCTAGTTTCCAAAGTTCCTAGTTTATTTTCCATATAAAGATATTCATATCCTATGCAACAAGTTTCAAGCAATAATCCGAGAAGAACAAAATGATAATGACTTGTTGCATGCCTACTTTGTTCGAAAACAATGAGCCCTTGACAATAAGTGGCGGGATAGGAGAGAACAAGTGTCAGATAAACAGCAACAGAAAGCAAAAAGATAAACTTAGTCTGCATTTGGCGAGTTTTCAAACTTTGTTATTACAACAAGACCTTCCAACTCCGTCTCAGCTAGAACAATCGCTCGAGATAGATGTAGTTAAGCGGAAAAAAAAAAAAAAAAAAAAAAAAAAAGTTTATTTCCATACGAAATCTTGAGTGCCTAATGCCCATTGCACATATAAATTAAATTAAAAATAAAGTAATGCCACTTAAAAAAATGAGCATAAAACGATTCTTCAAGAACTAATCTTCATAGAACGAATCTTCAAAGATTAAAATATGTGATCCTCTTATATAAGTATTTTATTAGAAAATCTATTGAGTAGCACAAAATAAAAAAAAACAATTTTTAAGTTCTAAATTAAAAAAATTATAAAATCTTATAACCACTAGAAATAACTAAGAAAAATGAATGTCCATGGGTCATCATTGACCTAAGACGACTTAGTTTAATCTAAGAATATTTTGGAAGGTGACAATGGGTACCTATATAAATTTTTCAAGAGTTTAATTTTTCAGCATTTATAATTTCATTTTAGTTAAAATTTAAGCAACATTTCCATAGTCTTTCCCAGCGAGAACTTAAGAAAATATATCACGTAAATAATTTTTGCTCCAATTTAAAATTGCAAAAATTATTGAAACAATACAATTAAATAATCAAAAGATTATAATTTATTAGCAAATACCATTTGCATCCAAGCTTTTTGTACTGTTCTTTTTAGTATTCTAAGACGACCACTTTTCGACTATTCTATCTCGTTAAGGGGAGAGAAGCGGAATGATGAGGGCATTTTCGGAATCTTTGACTTTGATTTTCGCCCTATTAGATACTTTTTTCAATTTTTTTCCCCACATGTATGTGAATATCGGTACGTTTCTGACCGTATTATTTTATGTTCAGTCTGTGAGTAATCCAAGTTTATTTTATTGTTAAATGCAAGCATTACCTCCTTTCATTTTTCTTCTCACCCCTATTTTGATGAATTAAACACTTCCTAACCCATGGCGCGGAGGGTTTTCAAGTCCGTTTTCAAACTATTGTAATCAAATTGTAAGCAATATTATTGTTTAATTGGATCTTTTCATTATATATTTTTCTTGTTTACATATTTTTTTTTTCAATTTACTCCAAATTAAATTTCCTATTCTGGAGATTTTTGTCTTAGATTTTTTGACATGATCTAAAATATTTCGCTTCTTATTTTCCTACTTTTAAAAGATTATAAAAGAAATATTTTCGCACAAATAACACTTTTACTACGTTAGCACACGCAGAATATATCCTTTTAATAAATAAAATTTTAATAGCTGTGTAGTTCGTTTTAATAGTTTACAAATTTGAAAATTGATCGCCAAATGCAGCTAGTAAATTTTTAAAAAGAAACTTTTCCAGCTTAACAAAATTTCTTATCTGGTGAGATGTTATGAAATTTACATAATTGTTTCCAAAACACAAACAGAAATATTTGATTGACTTTTTATCTTCGATTTTGTTTGAATTTCGGTTTTATCTTTTCGCTGTGCATATATCGTTTTAAGGAATGGGACAAAAAGAACTATATATCGAAGTAAAATTTTGTTATTTTGAATTCATTTAAATTCCTCAATAAATTCTACGAAGAAAATATGCATTAATTGAATCATCGCACAAATTCCACTTTCTCGTTCGCCTGTCCTAAAATGAAATGAAATATTTTTTTCAGAAAAGCACAATTTATTATGAAAAACCAATAACTTCCGTTCTTTTAACCGATAATCGAAATGTCATACAAATAAATGATTTGATGACATTTTACTGCAATTATAAAGACAAATGCGCCATTTTCTGGATATTTTTTTAACGAATTTAATAAGGAAGTAATTTTAGAAACGATTTTAAAATCAATCAAGCAAATATATGCACGCCTACATTTTTGAGATAAATTATGGTAATTAAAGCAGCAAATTCTTTACAATTTACGTTTTCCGCTATTTTCTCAACAGTAATTAAAAGTCAGGACATCTACGATGCAGTAACGTCATTCTAAAAGTTGCAGTCATAGACCGAGATTAACATCGCATAAACCTGGCTCCCAAATTACATTTTTTTTTTACTACTGTTTAACTATTAAAACTGTTCTGCCTTACGTGAAATTCAGACATTCGTTTTAAAGACGTTTATCGTACAGAATAATTGCTGGAGAAGGTTAATTTACCTCCGTACTTTTGGCGGCAGCATAATTTTTATACGAGAACAAGCAGACGAATGTATTCAAGAACTATTGTTAAATGTTAACCGCAGATGGAAAAGATGCGGCCATCTTTCTGTTAATCCTTTTACAAAAAAATCGTTTAAAGCATTTAAAAAGAGTCTGTTTGGCAAGATGAGCGGCAGGGCGGTCACCCGAATATTTATGTAATAAATGCGTATTACGTATGCGTATATTTATGTAATTAATGCGTAAAAGTAATACGTATTACTTTTACAATTATGATGAACAGTAATTGTAAAAGAGCTATCAGAATGCGATCTTTGACGATGAAACGCTGGGGTGTTGTTAAAATATAACTTATCAGGAAATCGATGTGCTTTTAGATATCATTTTTTGACTGATTAAAATCAAAATTTGCTGCAAAGCTATAATTGTACTAAAAAAATTACATTAAATTTCATGCATTGAAGCCACCCAATTCGCATGCATGTGAGAGACGATAGACACACGGTCAACTCGTGACGAATATAGTTCCAACTTCTATGAGCATCTAAACTTTAGTTGGTCAACTATGCTTCCATCCATTTAGCATTTTTCGTTTTGTAGCAAACGTGTCAACTTATATTAAAAAAAAACGAGGAATATAGATTTCTTTTGCAAGGATTTCGCTCAAAATTCGGCAAAAATCTCCAAGAAATGTGTAGAGGCTAAATTTTATCCGTCTAGTTCGAAGCGATAGACATAATATCAAAAATATGTATGTTTGGAACTAAGGAAGATCTGAACGGAGATTCGTCGTGGATCGTTTTTGAGTTCGATATTTTTTGACGACTACAATACTTCGCTCACGAGAAAGTAATTAAAAATAAGTTATATCGATTAATCTAATGTATAAATGTGTGTGTTAAATGTCCGTTTGTTAGAATCTTTCCATGATTCCAAATCCCGGGCGGATTCGAACGAAATGTGACACACATTTTCATTAGTACATAGAAGGCTTAACCACGCTATTAAAAAGTTCTATGTGCTTCTAAGGTGAGGGGGCTGAAATTGTGGTATACAGTATTTAGGTTTTTCTGCCATTCAAAAAAGTCATCACGTAGGACAAAAATTAATAAAAAGAAAATAAATATTCAATAAAAGATATACATTAAAACATTAATTGCAGATGAAAATTAAGCTTCTATGTAACTTTTTGAGAAAAAATATATTTAAAGCATAATAAAATTTTAAAAAATTAGTCGAAAATAAAGATGTAAACAGGTAATTATTTTTGAGTCTTACCTTAGAAAATCCAACAAATGCAATGGGATTAACTTATACGCTATAATCGAGTAGCTTGTTTATTGTTTTGATAAAGTCCAAAAACCCGTCTGTGTATTTATTGCCCAATGAAAAAGTAAAATTCAGAAAACTCCATGAGGAATAGCTCGTACACAATTCAGTTCGTAACTATTGTTCGGAAACATTCTCAGAACAATGAGGATCATTTTACAAAAACCCATTGATAAATTGGACTAATAGTTTTTTAGTCTATAAGGAATAAATAAACCTCAGTAATAAATGCCTTTTATACGTATAGAGAAAATTAGACAAATAGGCAAAAGAAGAGACAAAAGAAAATGTTGATCCGCATTTTGAAGCCAGCTGCAATTTTGATTTATTTTTTAATTGTTACATTAACAAAGAAATCGCCATCGGTGGATACTGAGGGCAAATCGGCATGGACTACGGAGAAATGCCCAATGGAAAAGAGAAGAACGGGGAAAAAAAAGTCCCAGCTTTTTATTCATTCAAAATGGGAACTAATTCTTTCCACATTTTTGTTGATTCAGCAAATGAATGAGGTTCGTGATATTAACAGAAAAGGCAGTTTTATCTCCAATTATTGAAAGTTACTGTCAGATTTTAAAAAGGTTTGCAATGAAAAAAGAAATACTTTAGTTGAATTGAAATCATTTAAAAAAAATAAGAGTTAAAAAAATCTTCCACGGTTGATAAGTGAATGATAGGTAAGAAAATGTAAATAATGGTGGAACGCAAGAAAATAAAATAAATTAGTTAGCAAACTTTCAAAATAACACTTCAGAATATATAAATATATTAACTAAAATCAGCTGTAACCATTGTAATGTTTAATAAAAGGTTGTAAAAGCAATGCAGAAAAAAAATGGGCTCTAACAATTTAAAAAGAATTTAATACAAAACACTACATTTACAATTATACAAATATAATCAATATTTATATTTTCAAGGTTAACATAAGTAAATCTCGCGGTCGGTAAGTTTCGCCTGCTTACAGTCTTGCTGCCAGCCTCGTACTGCCGCATTTTTGATTAGCGAAGAGGTTGGCGCACTGGCTTTATTTGAAAGGGTTACAAATTTAATATCATAATATTTTATAATTCATAGAATACGTATTTTTTTAATTTATTTATTTGGACTCTAGGAAAAAAAATCTTTTAACTACCTCTTCTTGCGGCCTGATTGCCTTCTTTCAACCTAATGGCCTTAGGCAGCTGACTAATATGCCTAATCGGAAATCCGCCACTGCCTTTAAAATATCAACATCGACTTTGATTCCAATGATAAAAGAATTCAGTTTAAAAATACATTTTAATACTGAACAAGTCCGAATACAGGCATGTTATCGATTAACTGCAGTCGACAAATATTAAAAACTCTACTCGCCTTTTCCCTGCCGAGTACAAGGAACAATAAAACGTTCTAGAGGCGGAAATGAAATGCTCTCTCACAAAACTTAAAAAGAATTGGTGGAGTGCGAAAAGAACCGAAATATCTCAAACTTTAATACTTGGCAGTCCTGAAAAGGTTCACGGTTTCCCAAGAGAGAGAACTAAGCAAAGGACCCTCCTTCCCCTTTTACTTCGACAAGAATACTTCTGAACAGGAAAGTCAAGATCTTGGAAAGGGGCTATCTTCAAAACATCTCGAACGAAAGCGTTGACCGCAGAACTTATTGATCGTCGAAAGGCTAAAATAAAAAAATTAAAACAGATGCGGAATAAAAAATATTAAAAAAAAAAAAAAAGATTCGCAAGAATGACAAATGATGCCACCCACATAAAAAAAGGAAAGGAAAAGAAAAAGAGAAAATCGCTTGCATTCCCGGTTCGTCTGGTACGTAGATAAGGAATGGAGATGGAAAAGCATTGACGAAACCATTTCGTTGGGAGTTTTATTTATTTATTGCAGTTATTGGATCAAAATCGATTTGGGAAAGCGACAAGAGAGGCCATTTAAGGACGGTTCGGCCAGAAATATCCAAATTCTTCTCAGATTCCATCTGAGCACAATTTGAAATCTTTTGCTGAAGAAAGAAAATTAAACACTCAAGAAGAAGGAAATTGTCAGTAACAAGGAATGAATGACAGTTAAAGAAAAGATTAATGCAGATTTTCTTTTTAACGTGTATGTTATATTGATGGCTCTTAGTCAAAAATCGACACGGAAGTCGAGCTACATGGCTCTAAGGAAATGAGCAATCATGTTGAGGCATAACATTTCTCATAAAATAACAACATTACATCTTTTTATTTTCAGAAGCATATTTAACAAAATAATCTTCGTCTTTAAAATTTCATGCTTTGATCCCATGCGCAAGTTATTTTATAGCAAAGGAAACAAGCAACAAGAAATTTCTAGAAGCATCTTCGTCTGATTACAGTTAAAAATGATCAAATCAAAAAGAAAAGCAGAATGAACTAATGTGTTCAAATTGATTTAAAATGCCATTGATGCAACAAAACAAATGATCATATCAAAAAATGTGTGCCCTATATTATTACACTAAAATAAAATGACACACTAGATTTTACATATTAAAGAGATCATTTAAAACAACAAAAAGCATTATTTGTTTATTATATCTCTTTCAGCTGTATAGTGATGATACTCTCAGCGTTACATACTACTCTACCAGAGACTATTACTTTTTGATAACAGTACTTCGCTTCGCTAAGGAATGTTATGCAGAAAGATGAGCAGTTATCATGCCGCTTCATTCCAGAAATAATCTTTCACCTTATTGCTAAATGTAAAAATCTCCTTTCTTCTTTCCTGTCACCCCCCCCTTTGATGATATAAAGACTCTTGACGCATGCGCCAATGCGTGTAATGTTTCAGAAACCGAGAATGAACAATACATGAAACGCAAAGTGGTCTTGGCCAATTAGGCATGTTACGATCCTAGGCATTGGATATCGTAAAACCTTTCTTTTAATAAAGTCAATTTAGTTCCCCATTCCAACAGCTTAATAAGCATTTTAACGATTTATTGCAATTATACATACTAAATAGATTATAATATAATTAATATATATAAGTAGTAATTATGAAGGCTGCAGTGGCCTGGAAGTAAGATTTTGTCTTCCAAACCGGATGGCTCCAGGTTCGAGATCCGATTCCACCGAAGAAACGTCGTGTAAGCGGGTCTGGTGCACATTAACTCTGTCGGGACCAAATGCCCTACCGCTGGTGTGGTGCGGAAGTTTGGAGAGGTTGTGCCAGCTGAGGTGTCGTCCTCGTCATCTGACCGTGGTTCAAAATTATGAAGTCTGTCCCAAAATAGCGCTAGTAATTTATAAATATAAAATAAATAAATAAAATAATTATTTGCCATGATTCAGGGTTGAGCGACATCAATATTTGTGCACGATCGAACACGCGCAAAGTGAACGTAATTTCGCAGAAATGAACCTGACCAATTATATTTGACTAACAGTATACTATTTTATAATTTATAGAATTTTTATAACGACTGACCAGATGAGCATTAAAAACACAAGCTGAACTCCATAATGTACTGTATTAGCGGCCGTGTGACATAAGGGAGACAAAACTCGCAATAGCTTGACCTGCAGAGAATTTATAAAACATTTTTTAAAAAAACACAGACATTATTATGAACAAGAATGATTCAAATATAATCCAGTTAATATAAACACAACCCACATCAATGGAGAGAAAAGATGCTTATAAATGCTTCATCCCATTCAAATAAAATAGGAAAGACTCGATTGTATAAGTTATTCCTTAAATAAAGTAAATACTAATAAAATTAACCAGATTAAAAGAATAAAATCTTCTCAAAAGTAAAATTTAAAATGGAGAATAGAGAAAGCAACATTCTCATTCAGGACCGAAACTCCCCAGGGTAATTTTACGACTCTTTGTTCCAATTTGATTTTTGTTTCTACACACATGATTCAACCCTATACTTTTTCAATACTTTTTAAATCATCCTATATTAGTTATAGAATATGTTGGATGACTTATTTAAAAGCAGTTAAATACAATATTCTGAAATAAAATTATAATAATATATTGAAATCAACTCCTTCTGGTAAAATGACGACTATAGTTCGTCATTGGTTTTTTATGCCATATAGCAAAATGACTCGCAATGCGACTGAAGTTACAGTTGAATATGATAATAAATTCAGTTTAAAATTTCTATTGTACTGAATCCGGCAACACTTCTATTACTTATACTGATATCATAGATCGCTATCATATTTTTTACCGTGAGATTGTCTTGGTACAAGTTATGGTCAAATTGTTGTCAGTTAGTGGATTTCATTCTAATAAACATTTAGCGTGGACATCGGTCTTACTAAAGAAAAAACATGCAGTGAAATAAACACAGTAACGAATAAGAGTAGTGCACACTATGAAGATCAAGATGATTGGGGAGATTCAGAAAAATCATAAGACATAAGCATTCATTTACCTGATACTGAAATCATAGAGAAATATTACCAAGAAGTTGTAAACGAGTTTAGCCACTAATAAGCGATTTTAGTGAATGCTCTGGAGTCATAGAACATCATCAGGATTGGGAAGGCAACAGATAATGTACCTGAAATAAAAAAGTTTACGGTAATGCCTAGCGTAAACGCGAAAATTAGGCAATAATCCGAAGTCATTAGAGGTTTTAGAAAAAATGTTGAATCTGAACTTACGAATTACAATTATATCCATATCAATAACCTAATTTTAATTAACAATATGTAAAAATTATGAAATAAATTAAGTTTTCCTAAATAAAAATTAAATGGTCATTTCACGCACAATTTTTCATTATTAAATCTTACTGAAAGGGGTTAATACTTGGTATTAAAGAGAAAATAATTGAAAATCAAAGTCCCACGCGTACATGTCTCTAGAAATCAAGCATCAAATTCAAAAGAAATTCACCAAAACGCATCTGTTTATTTATTATGCAGCAAACATCTTCCCCGTTTCAAGCCTCAGCTAATTAAATTTCAACTCGACCATTATTAATTAAATTATAAACCTTTTTACGAATCGTTTTCTCCAACATCTGCACGAAGAAGACGTTGCCTCTTACACGACAACAATCAATCCCTTATTATCTCCGAGGCAAGAAATCCGATTTTCGTTTCACCGGAAATCGAATGAATTGTCCTGCACTCATTAACTGGACAGAGAACAGATTTCTTTTAAATAATGAAATAAATAAAAGAGAAAGCGATGCCTACATTTTCAATGAACATATCTCGGCGGCACAACACACTTTTCGTTCCATTATATAATTCCCGCTTTCTTTTGTTTTTACTCCTTAAATTATTTAATAATTCACCTTCCTCCTTGCTTTCTATTCCGTTCCACTCATCGAATTCGTCTTTTTCTTACATCCAACCAATTTGCTCTCATTAATGATTCTTCTTTCCTTTCAGCAGACCAGGCCCTTCATTTCCCACGACAGATTCTCCGTTCTTTTAATCATTTAATTATTTACCCTCTGTTTAGAGAGTTACCAAGTTTATCTTTCCATTAGCGCAGGTTCGCTCGTATTTCAATTATTTCGGCTGCAGTCTACCCCTCCCCCCTCAACATCAAATCAATTTTTTCTGTTCTAATTCCCCCCACCTTCCCATCATTGCCTAATTAATCCGGATAGAATTTCAGTGGCAACCAAATGCAACACAAAAGTTTGAATAGACCCCCCCCCCTACCATTCCCGCAAATTCGAAAGGAAGGAGTAGTCCCGTAAAAAGTTAAAATTAAATCGGATTCGACTCGAGTCCAATAAATACCAAAGATAAAAATCCTAATCCCCTTTCAGAAAGACATTGACTGAATGATTGAATTTCTCAAAGGGATTTTTTTTTTTTACACCTGACCGATATTTTGCTTTTTTACAGGTTTTGATTCATTGTTTCGTGGGTGATGAGATGGATTATACGATAAGATGGATTATGAGATTGTTTCTCATTTCTAAGGATTTGATGAAAAGCTTCTGTAATAGCATTTATTCATCTTGGGGCATTTACGACGATGTAACAAATGTGTATTTTTTTTTCTTTTTCTACAAATAAAATTTTTTCCTTGACCGATTGGAACCGAAATTTGACATAGATCACACACCAAATTTCATCTATTTAAGCAGAGGAGTTTTTTTTAATTATTGCGTTCATATACAAGTGGAAACGTAGACCGACACACGGGCAGATTTGGTTTCAAATTTGTTATGCGTCTATACTATAGATGTTGAAACAGATATTTTACATTCATATCCGACAGTTTTCAGAATGTCAGATGTCACATTCAGAATTTCAGATATTTTACATTTTATTATTATCGTGTTCATTTATACTTGAACAAGCAGATAAACTTCATGGGATTAGATTTCATTCAAAATATAAAAGAAAACTAGAAATTCGGTTTTTAAGACTGCATACATAATTTTATCCGGCAAGCGGGAAGCGTTTTTAATTTATCGTTTTCATTTGTTATTGACATTCAGATTTCCTGAGAATGGATTTCATTCAAAATTTATCAGAAATTTGAAACACGGGGTAAAGGCCACATACCAAATTTCATCCATCTAGATCAAAGTGTTTTTGGGTTATGTTTACAAATGAACTAACAGACAGGCATAATACCAAAAAATGTGTTTTTCAAACTCAAGAAGGTCTGAAAGTGAAAACTCCTGAAGTTCTGGAGTTCGAGCCTTTTGGCGATTACAATGTTCTCTCTTCGTATAAAAAAAAGTAAAAAAAAAAAAAAAAAAAAAAAAAAAAATGACTGGCTCATAACTATTTCAAAAGAAGTTTAATTGCCCCAGTAAACCATTCTATACAGCTTTTCGTAATTTCTCATAATTTAAATAGAATCGGATATATTGCCATTGCACACTCCGTGTGATGATTATTCGTAAGGAAACAAAATTGGCAGAAATATTACTTTCAGTTCTATCAACACGCGAAATTCGAATAACTTTTTTTATGTCATCAACGAAACATAGATCACAGTTGACTTTCCGGCAACACTAGATGTCAAATTTTATGCTGGACTTATTTTTCCTTGAAAGACTAAAAACTCTATAAGCTCACAAAAGGAGTTATCAAGGTAAAGCAAGTGAATGTCTAAAACGATTGTAAAATATGTCAATGCAGTGCCAAAAGAAAGGGAAAATTTTTTGTTAGTAATATCTATCTCGGCTTTCGTAAAAAGGCGACAATACTTTGATCTTCGCATTTACCGTTTAAAAGCAAAATTAGAACACAATATATAATACTATATGAGGCCTTATTAATAACTAATGCACATAGAAATTTCTTGTTAGTACGAAATTATTTGGTAAAACCATGATTATTCAAAATATATGGTGCAATGATTGCTACAGAGATCTTGTTGATTCAGCTCCAGTAACTAGAGTTATTAATCATCCTTAAAATAGTGGCAATAATTAAATCATCAACCGTAGAAGATCAACGACCAATGATAAGATTTATGTCAGCAAAAGGCAAGACAGTTCGAGAAATTAATTCGGAAATGCAGGACGTTTATGGAATTTAGTTTAGATTAGTTAAATATATTAACGTCCCGTTTTAAAGCTACGCTGGGGCTGTTTTGGCATGTACCTCTTAATTTTGAACAGTGATCAGATGACGAGGACAACACCAAGGCTAGCACCTCCCTCTCCAAACTACCACGCCACACCAGCCATAGGACGTTTGGCCTCGACGAATTTAACGTTTACCAGACCCGCTTACACGACGGTTTTTCGGCGGAATTGGGCCTCGAACCTGAAGCCCACCGCTTTCGAAGCCGAGACTTTACAACCAGGACGTTTACGAAACAGATTGTACTAATGCAGTAAGAGGTTTATATTTTTAATCGCTTGCGATGGCAAGAAATTCACAGGCGCACGTGCAAAAACAGTCCACCGTAACTCGCTGCGAGGTAATACTACCTTATAGAGATCAGAAAAAGATTTATATCTCCTAGATGAATTGATTTTCGATCCAAGACTGTGCTCCTGTGAACTGTATTCCGGTAACAATCGTAGTCAACAGGAAACGAACATAATTTTTTTTTTTTTTACTTCTGTGTCGTTGGCGAAAGGCGTGTCTTTCCATCGCAAACTGTTAAAGATGCAGGAACAACTGTGGTCAAGGACGCCGGTATCTTCTTCGGCTTATGAACACATTGATACAATCAGCTAATTCATAGGAGAAAACTGTCAGACGAAGTTGAATGAAATAAAGAATGACGTGCAATCTGTCTTATTGGAAGCACTACAATAACGAGGACAGTCATTTTTTGATGGGTTATTGTCATGGGAAATAAGACTTGGGTATTGAACTTTACAGGGGAATCAAAAGCAGAAACACCCATGGAAACAAGAAGTTCAAAATTCCACTTGAGAATTGATACACGCTGCATTCTCGGGCATAAAAGATGTGCAACTGGTGGAGTTACTTTCTTGGAACTACAGTCAATACTCTAACTTGATTTGACTAAACCTTTGACTGCTATAGGCATATACAGTCTGTCAAAAAAGTATTGAGACGCACCAAATGTTCATAGATTTTTATCACAATATTTCACTTAAATATACAGATGAAACCAAAACAAAGAAGTAAATATTTTGATGTATACAAATCATAATAATTCAAAAAAACCTCTCATATTAATGTAATTATGGTTATAAATGAAAATAAAGAAATCAAGTAAAAAAACGTGCTTAAAAAAGTACTGGGACACCTCAATAAATAAAGAAAAACAATGCAAATTTAAAACTTATCTTGATGGGCCGCCTATGCGTTTTATGACCACCTGTAGTTTATTTGGCATGGGTTGGATCAATTTCTAGCAAACTGATCCATAGATTTTGGCCCACATTTCGGGCAAATGTTTTCTTAAATCCCGTTTGTTAGAAATTTGATGTTCATATAGTTTTTGCTGCAAATAACCCCACACATGCTCAATGAGATTAAGGTTTAGACTTTGTATAGGAGTTTTAATAACACTAGGACAGTGAAGGAGAGCCCATTACTTGTAAATATCAGTAATTTGTCCTCTATGCTTTGGGTCATTATCTTGGTACAATTTAAAATGTCTTGCGATTCCCAGCTTGCTCGCATTTTGCTTTAAATTTCGCTTGAGAGTGCAAAGATAGACATATTTATTCACTGTTCAACCAATAAAGTGGAAATTCCCGACATCAGTGCTTGCCATACAACACCAGGACCCCAGGCTATTTGATTGCCAACGCCGTATTTGACAGTAGACCGTAAATTTTTGACATGCATAGGTGTATTTGGTTTCCGCCAAACATTTTGCTTGCCTTCAATCCGAAAAAGTTATATTTCTTTTCATCAACAAAAATTACATTTTTCCAAATTCTTTTGGCTGCTTTACAAACATTTTAGCAAATGCCAGCCTAGCTTGTTGAATTGCTTTGCTGATGTAGGGCTTTCTTTGAGGTATTCTGTCATGATATTTATGTTTTATTAAAGCGTTTCTGACAGTTTCAGGATTTACAGATTTTCTGAACTTACTTTAACATTGCAGAGTCAATTTTACTGCTCAAATTTTTGGATTAAAGTGAACTTATTTCACAATCCACCTCTTTTCAAGTTCATTAATTCTCCTTAGACGCCCTGATTTTTGTTTATTGTGGACACTATTTGTTTTCTTAAACCGTGAATGATATTAAAAACAGTAAATTTACTCCATTTCAAGATATGTCCTATACAGCGAATTGATTTTCCAGTTTTCTCAATGACTTATTACAAGATCTCGCACATCAACCAATATATCTTTGTTTCTCGCCATTTTTTCTGTAACTAATCTTATCTATTGAAAATTTTATGTTTATAATTATATTCCAAAAATGTGGTAGTAAATTCAATTCTATTGATGTTCTATATATTTGTTGAATTCCTCATTTCAAAAGTGTCCCAATACTTTTTTTTACTCCCATTTGCCTTTGAATTATATTTAAAAAGCTAGATAAAATTATAATTCTAAAATACCAACAAAATTTTCCTTACAAACTGTACACCAAATGTTAAAATATTTCTTAATTCATTTTGTTTTTATTTTCGTGTGGTAAATAGTTTTGTAAATAGCTTTGTAGTTGTTCAAAAAAAGTGTCCCAACACTTTTTTGAGTGACTGTATGAGTCTAGCGGTGTGGTTTATGGGTACGTATGAGTGTCAAGCGCCGGCCATCATTTCGGTTCTCTGCAATCGTTACTACTGATTGCACGCCCTTCACGTGAAGTATTTTAACGTAGAACGATTAGCAGTCGAAGGATAGCGATAAGCAAAGGTACCATATTCGACAAAGAGTGGTATATGAAACCCTTCGATTGCAGCAGGACAAAGCTGTTCCACATTTGTCTCGCTTCATACAAAACTAGAGGAAATTTTTGTCTGAAATTTTGTTGTGTCTATAATATGGCCATGAATTTCCACCATGAAGAACTTGGAATTCTCAGATTTTGATCTGTTGTATTCTAAACAGAGATTCCGGCAAGCGGAAGTTAGATGACGACTTCAAATGCGCCGCGCGACAATGGCTCTACTGATAGCTTCCTTTGAGACAGAATATTTTAAAACTAATTCAGTCTGGGACAAATGCCTCAATATAAATAGTATCGAGTGGTAAAGTATTAAATTGATATTTTCATTTTTATTTCATATTATTTCATGGCGCTACTAAAACAAAAGACGCTAAATCTCGGCTTAAAATCGCTGACTTCGTCAGCGGGTTTGTCTATGACAAGTGCCATAAGCAACAACAATACAGATATCAAAATATTTCAATTAAAACACATTCAGAAATGAATAAGTGGAATTTCTGGCTACATTCTTTTATAGAAGAGATGCCAATATTAGCTTCAAGATAATAATGCCAATATTAGCTTGAAGCTAATATTGGCATTAACAGATTCTTTGTATGGAAAAAAAAAGGCCAACAATCTGTGCCGCCTTCAAGCAAGATTGATTCTCAGCGATTCATTTATCTTTCCTACATTTAAAAGCTGCTATATAAATAAATGCCAAATGAAGAACTCCATCGCTATCGGCTGAATCCACTTATTAAAAAGAATCTTTCACTTTCATTCGATCTATAAGAAATGAGGAAGAAATTACGTTTAACCCAGAAAAAAAAATCCCTTTTCCTCTAAACCATCCCCATCTTTCTGAGCAATTTTGGTCGAGGTAGTCTACAATAGATTAATTAAATTCTAGTCTTAAGGGAAAAAAGAATATTCTTTTATCTTTCTTATGCACGAATTTCCTCGCGATGCATTCACTTAAAACTTTTTTTTTCCCCTTTTAGGCTTTTTTCAAATGGTATGCAACACTTAATTGAATTTTGTATTCAACAGATTGCTTATCATTTTAATTTCAGATACGTGCATCCAAATTTGTAACCGTCAGAGATCAGTTCTTTCGCAGATGTATACAATGTTATCGCAATGTTAAAATGCTGAAGGCTGTGTGCCAACTTTCGACGCTAGAGGAAGTGATTTCCCCTCGACTTTTTTTGTCCCAGTATATTAATATCATATTAATCTTCGTCCCGTCTTTATTCCTTTTTATCGATAACTAACTCTATTAACAATAAAGAATATGTGTTTTATGGAGTTCTATAAGTCAGAACGTTTGATTTACATCTACCAAATACGGCTCATTTGTACCTTGGTGGGTAAAAATATGCACCGCGGAGTAATTTAAAATTTTTTAATTAAAAATTAAGCTTAATTTTGGCGTTTTTCCACAATAACTTTCAAAAATATTACTGTGCATAAATGAATTTTACATTGTTTCAAAATTTAAAAACCATTCAATTTTTACTGAGTTTTAACATTAAAAAAATTTTTTTCTTCTTGATTTGAAATATTTGATTATATTCTTGATTTGAAATCATTTCCATTGTTTCAAATATTTAATTTCTTCCATTGGTGGAAGCTAAGGAAATTTTATTTTGCTATGACTGTGCAGATTACAAGACAAATAAAAAAATAAAGTTAGAATGTTGCAAAATTTAGAAGATAGGAAACTTGGATATTTACGTTTTTAATAAGGCTATGATAATATGGGGCTGTTTTCATTAAAAAGGTCCATGTGCACAGTAAATCGGTGCCAGTTAAAACAAACGGTTCTAATTTCAAATAGTTTGGCGAGATCAAAAACCTGAAATTATATATCAAAACAACTTATCTCAAATCAAATATAACCAATATTCGCGGCGAACCAATTGGTCGTTCAAGGCGACTCGTTAATAATAAAGATGAATGTGTATGTATGTATATTGGTTCACTGGGTTCGATCGTTTGACTACTAAAATTGGCACATTTTCGTCTTCTAAAGTATATCATATACTTAAGAAAACGAAAATGTGCACCTCGGAGTAATTTTTTGAATTTTAATTAATTAACCGCGATAACTACTACCAAAAATATAATTGCAAAATTTTTTTTACACCATTTGGAACTTTAAATTAATGGGGTACAAATTAAAAATTGTATATACTACGAGGCAAAAGCGGAAATGAAAACTTGGTATTGAAGATGATGTCAAAAGAAAACATTTTTAATCTTAAATTTAACGCTGGCAAAAGCACGCGACCGAATGTTTTGATAGTTGAGTTTAAATTTTGCCATAACATTTAAATTTAAAATAACATTTAAACATCAAAACATTTGAATTAAATATATTATTATAAACAATAAAGAAAAAAATTATACGGAAAAAGAATTGATAATTAAAAAGGCATTTTTTTTTTAATTTTAAAGATAATGCAAAATCTAATTTGGGGAAATAATACTTTTGGAAGATATGAACATCAGTTTTCATACGCAAGTAAATCATAGTGTTTATCTGTCTGGCGACGGTTAAGCTAATTTTCGCGCTCAATTTCACTTTGTTTGATGTTTATTTCTAACATCTTGTATATACTCTTTCTTCTGAATAAATAAGTTTTAGTGAAATAGCAAGCCCATTAATTATATTGTTTTATCTCCATTAATTAGTTAGGCGAAGTGTTGAATTAAGTGCTGTTGTAAAAGCGTTCAGTGTAGCAATTTGAAATGTTTGTGCGATGCTTTGTTTACATTTGACTGTTGCCATTCGACAATAAGTAATAAGAGCAATTTCTATGCAACAACGTTAGCGTTATATGATTTCATACTGATGCATTCAAATGAAGACTTCCAATGTGGGTTGATGGTAATCAAAATACGAAAACTGTTCATAGAAATAGATATGGAGATACTGTAGGTGACCACTTTTCGATGATTCTATCTCACTAAGGGGTAAGATGTGGAAGGATGTGTGTATTTCCGGAATTAAATTTATTGCTAAATGTAAACATCTCCTTTCCTTTTACCCCTATTTTGTCGAATTAAACCCATCCTAACGCGTGCTCAAAAGTGCGGAGGATTTTAGAATCCGTTGGCAAACAATAGATTAGTGTTAGATGGCCAATCGATATAAATAAAATGTCGCCATAAAAACCAAAATATATAAAGAAGTCATCAGATATCCGATAAATAATAAAAAAGTTAACATTATGATTTGGGAATGTGTAAAATTCACGACGGAACATAGTATTGTTGATCGGATCTTCAATTATTTGATTCAAGTGCGAATAAAAGATCAAGTCTGAGTTAAATATTTCTGACTTATAAAATATTATAAATATAGTATCTGCCATCCTCCCCTCCCCCAATTTCTTTTACAAATTGCTATGAAATAGGAAGCTGCTTTTCATACAGAGGTTTCTTTACTTTTAATTATGAATGTCCGGGAGTTCAATTAAAGTGTCATCGACAATTTTTATTGCATCAGTAAGACTATTTTCATTTTATATGTTTCTATTACCAGTTCAAATTCCAACATCGCGGAGCAAATACAAGTCATCGTAGTTGCAATACAAATAAAAATACTACATTAACAGTAGGTTTATGGACATTTCTTATATACCTATATCTACGAACACGCGTCAATTTGACGGATGATCGAATACATATATTTAAAGAAAAACAACCACTTCGAAAGCAATATAATTAAACATTACAAGTATAAAAATGAAAATATGAGATATTTATACAAAGTTTTTATTCTTCAATAATATTTTATTACATTACTTCTATATTCTACAATCATTCCGCGCATTTTTTACATAAATACTTAATTTTGTTTGTACACTTTCCGCTAACAATCTTTCCCATTTTTTACAGGTGATAATACCAATTGCAACATTTTTGTGCATTCTGACGCAATCCACTTTCTGCGTTCCATTCTTTCTACCGTTCCTTATTGGGCTTATTTCATTTGAGATAGCGGGATCGAGGTATAGTCGGTGCATTTATTTTTTCTTTTGTTGTCATTTTTGCATGGGTAAAACTAATTTACCAAAATTTTTATTTTCATTACGATTGCGTGAAATTGATGCACACATCCGTTGGGATAGGTAGGTGTACCACAGAGAATTTCAATATTTCAAATCATTTGAAGAAAATAGACCAATATGTATTTACCTCGTTCAACGGATAAATGTCAGTACAAGAGATAAAATAAAAATGCGAACGGCTTTTGTAATTTTCATCAAAAAAAATCGAAATGCGTTAAAATGACGAATTCCGTAAACCTATTCTTAAAAAATAATTATAATCCGGACAAAAGAACTAATATTACATACAGAGTACAATATACAAAAATGCACAAACAAAGAAATAAAATAATAAAATGACTACGAAAACACAAAAGAAAAAAAAATCTGTTTCTGATTGTTGTCAGTACATGGATACAAGTAAAGAACAACTATTAGTGCTTTTCGCAACAATGTTAGACATTCATTTCGTCCCCCGAGACAACCAAGCGTCTCAAAATTGAACCGATGTACATCGTTAGGACTAAGCCGGTGTCGAATTTACGACATTGCAACGCATTTTTAGAGGCAATGCACTCCTCACAGGGAGATTCAAAACAATTTTGTAGATTCTTGACATGCGATAGTGCCGAAGAATTAACAGGAGACTAATTTAGGACTTCTTTAGCTTTCATGTGAAACTGAAATTCCTCACCACTGCTCGGTATGACGAACACTTTCATTCCTTCCAGAATTAGAACATTTAAACTCAAATGTTTTAAACTGAAATATTTAAGATTTGCTTGAGATTGAAATATTAGCAAATGGCGCACAAAATGTGTTAAAAGTGAAGGCAGTTCTCTTGGGAAGAGTTCACATAATAGTAGCTGGAACTTTCAAACTTTCTCACACACTTTCTAACTAAGATGAATTTATATTTTAGAAGCGTTTTTGCGCAATTGATTAAACCAAAATCTGAGACAGAATTACAATTGCAGTCGCAAAATCATATACCAAATTTTATATATTTAAGTCATTTTAGAATTATCGCGTTTACATGTTTCTGAAAATTCAAATCGACAGACATTTAACCCCTTGTTGGATTTAGCTCAAAATTTGAGACGTGTATGCACTATAGATGTTAAATCTTTGTTACAAATTTTATCTATATAGTTGTCTTCGTTTTGTAACTGTGTCGATTTAAATTCGGACAGCCGGACTTCTGAACAGATTTTGATCAAATCTACAAATTTGGTCTGTATACAGAATTTCAACCGCCTGGTTCAAAGCGTTTTTAAGTAATCTTTTTCAGATATTTTCCAATAATGTGAATATAAAATGTTTTCAAATCGTCACCGTTTGTAAAAAAAGATCACATATTTTGAAAACGACATGGGCTTTTATTGCAGTTGCAACATGATACAACTGAAATTTCTAATAGTAAAAGATAAACATATTGGTACACAACAATTGCAGGATGCAGCAGAAAATTCACTAACTACCAACCCAGGGATTTCCAAGGACTCATGAAAGGCTATTTTGGAATTGCAGTATAAACAACAATGCTGTTCATGGATTTGTTCAAATAACAGTCGATATCACCGAGAAGGAAATTTTTCAATAAATTCATAATGTAATCCCATAATTAAAACAGGTACTGTTTTGGTTTCACTTTGAGCTTCCGCACCCTCTTAGCCATGAGCCATCATTTCTGTATTACATTCTGCTTTTCCCTACTACAATTTTAATAAGCAGAAGACAATTTCGGATCATCCTACAGAAAACCTAAAGGGCGAAACAAGAATTGATGAGTATGGGACAACTTTCTTTTATGCCATTCGCCTTCTGCCACATGATTTTCAGACATAAACAATTGCATTTTCGGCCACCGAAATCATTTCTGGCCCTATGCAGCAAGATCCACGGTACCGTATTTATCTATCCGCGTCCTCTTTTATCACTCTGTTGGAGAGGAAATAATGGAGAGAATTTTCGGGTAGGGGTTTTACCCGGCGTAAATTACCCTCCATTAATCACCACGACATGCAGCTAGAGCGTGGAAAATCCTCTGTCCCGATAATAAGTTACAGAATCTGGAAAATGGACGCTGAGTGGACAACAGTGGTTCAAGTCTGAAGTGGCTATACCAATGCTGCTGTCATATAAATAGAGTGAAAACTAAGTGCGGCGTTAAGGATATATTACTCGGAATCGGTGGTGCACCAAACTTCAGTTTTGGTCACCCATTTACAAGTTTTTCCGTTGTCGAAAACTTAAGAAAACCCAATGTACAAATAATGATAGCAACCTACAGAGAAAAGGATTTAATTCCGAAATGCTTCGTTTCGAAACGATTCTTTTTCTTATACATATATAATGTAGATATACAAGACAAAAAAACTTTGATTTTGTCCAAAAAAAAAAAAAAAGGGATCCGATATATGCCCCATCCAAATTTATAGAGTCAAAAATTTTTAGGACCCATTTAATTTCAAAATAGGAATAGTATATGCTTATGTACTATACGATTGTCTTTACTTTCTCGTACAACATATACCAGGAAAAATAACAATCGTTAAAAGAAATCGGATTTTTATTCATCTCTGCGTTTTAGGCCTACCTGAATCCAAAACGTGTATTTTCGACTTTAAGTCTCTTTGTCACTCAACCTATCAGTCTGTGAACACCATTAACTCAAACCAGACGGACATTGAATTAGACGAATGACATTTTCACAAAGAAAAACATCTAACCTCCAGATGTTTGAACACCCCTTTCTCTTTGAAGGTACTATCAATACCTCTTGGATGAGGAATTCTACATGTGGTCTTTCATTGTAGTCGCTAATGAACAGATGCGAGTCCACCCAGGTGAAAAGATCTACGATCTGGCTATCTCGAAGCGTTTAGTAAGTAACAGCGACGACACAGCTGGCTATAAATGTCGTCAGTACTGGGAACGGGGAATGTTACAGCATCTAAAATTTGGTTTCTTAAATATGTTCCTCACAAATAAGTCTTCTCTCCTCTTTCGACTCACCACAGAGAACGCGATGGTCAACCAATCCAACACCGCTTACTGCGCTACTAAAGAGGCATTAGCTTTTAAGCAAAATTATCACATTGAGAGAATCCAACTTATAAGTCATTATGCATTCATATTGAACTTTTTTTTGTATAAAATAAAAGGTAATTAAAATTTATCCTCTTAAATACGGAAATTGGAAAGCAAATTCGGGAACTGGACCATTAAGAAGTTCCGTTCTTATAAACTATAAAATCACTTCTTTGCAAGGCATTAAACGAAATCCATAAATTTAATGCCTTTTCATATTTTCTCTAGCAAAATGCATATTAAATTTTCTAAAATTAAATTCATGAGCTGTGCTTCACGTATATCGCATTAATGGGAGTTAACACTTTATGAAGAAATGATTCAGTCCTTAACTACATTATTCACAAGCAAAAAATATAGCAAAAATGTTCCACAATAGGTGTGGATATTTTACTCTTATTAACGCATGCCAGAGATTTATCTCCAAAAACTCGCCAAATACTACATGCTAAATTCAAGCCAAAAGTTAACATTTTGTAACTATTGTTCACTAATACTATGCAACATGTTCTCTGGCATTACAAGTTTATTAAAGAGCGTGGGAAGTTTTTGGGGAAACACTCGTGATGGTTTCTCTATTGTACAGACTTTCTGAATTCATTCAAAGAATATATGAAATTCCTTATAAAGTAAATACCAAAAAACTTCGATCGTTATTCTTTTGGTACGAGTTAATATGAAATCAAGTATTAAACTCCATTCTAATGACCAAAAACATTCCAGACTTCATTCAAATGATCCGTTACGTCGTTCTAAATAATAATAGAAACAGAAGAATAAATTAATATTCAGATCAATTTGATGGTGAAATATATCCGATTTACTGCATAAACAGCTTGTCACACGATTTCGATCTTGTTGAGAAATGCAAAATCGATTCATTTATTCAAGTATGATGACAAACAACAGCAGTCTGTTCCGACAATCTAATTGCAACCGGCTATATGTCTTAATTTAGAACACTTAAACAAATAATCTGGAAACGGAATGCCATAACGGAAGACATTAACATAAATTTCTGTTTAGCATAGTTCAGTAATTTCAAATTGAATAAATTAATAACTACATATGACGTAATGTAGTATATGAAGTAAATTTCCGTGAATTCGTATGTAAAACTTGGAAAATAAATTCCATGCATACAACGTAAAACAAAAGAATAGCAATGCTGACTTGAATGTACGCATATTATATATGTAATGATAAATCTAAACTAAATCCTAATTAATTTCCTAATTTTTATCTTCATTTAGTCCATATTAACTTCATTCTAAAATGTTCTCTTATTTCCTGATTCAATTCCACCTTTTTTTATTTACTTAATGCAACAGAAGCTCTTTAAAATTGCTGAAATCGACAAGTTCCAGAACTCCGATGAAAGGGATAAAAAGTTGTCGATCTAAACAAATTCTTTTAAAAGATTTGTTTACCTAAATCGACATGTGTAAAGAAATCCCTATCAGAATCTAATTGTGCATAATCATTAGGGAAAATATTTCTGTCGTCCTTTTCTCTTTCGCTCTTCTGTTGTGCTTTACATTGACGTACATAAATTATGCGACCCAGGATGGAATAAAAGCAAAGTTTTAAAATAAAAAAAAATGTCCCTTTTCGGCCACTCTGCTACATTATCTATATTACATTATATATTACAGCGCAAATCAAATATAATACTGATTTGAAGGCTTATTTAATTTACTTTGCAATATTAAATTTAATTATATTAAAGCTTTGTTTTCAAGCAACAAGAGAATTACTTTAGGACGGAATTTGTAATTTTGAGCCATGGTTAGGTACCGAGGGAGACATTCAAGTCAGTAACCCCATCTTCAGCAACTAACTGCGTGTCATACCAGAAGGTGGGAATTTGACGTTCGACGTATTTAACGTATACCAGAACAACTTGGAGATTTGTTCTTCGGAGGAATTGGATATCGAACTTGAACATTTCTCGTCCACGGTCCTAAAGCTAAGATTTTAACAAGATCATCAACGGAAAATAGAGTAAGATTTGGATGTTGAAATTGTATAGCAATATCTCAGGATTTAATTAACCGGCAATCCCAAAACAAACCATTTAGGAAGATATAAATTCAAAATTTAATAACAGCTTAAGAACACTATAATAATGGAATAATTTTCCAATAGAAGAAGCTATTTGAAAAATTGCAGCTTCTCATAAAGAATATTAAATTTCAGTATATAGTTAACTTTAATAGTAAATATATCATTAAGTTTGTTAAATACATATTTGCGTTTAAAATAAAATTGGAGGAAATATGTTAAGAAGTAATCGTTTCGACTATATTTGATGATAGATGAGAATATGCAAGTGTATATTGACACGGGATGGTACACTTTCCTTTGCGTACCAAACTAATGCAAATGCACTGTTGTTGAAGCTTCTAAATTTAACTAAAATCTCATTACTAAGTCGATGTCATCAATACTCAACTTGAACTGACTTATTTGAATTGAAATAAAGGAGCTGTAATTTAATTTTCAATTCCAGAGCGGATGCAAGACTACTTTAAACCCACATGCAAAAGAACAACACCACCCACGTCTTTAAAAAGTACACAACATTAACAAACTTATTTATAGACTTAACATAACTACTACAAATGCACTCTTACAACATCTTAACATTTCCAAACAAAAACGCAGTTGATATAAAATAAACTACTGAATTAATTTTTTAAGCTTTCAAAGTGTTAAAATGTCATTTTCTATGAAAGAAGCGAAGAATGACTCCTGGTAAGAACAGGTTCCATACAAATCATCATATATCCGTAGCTGGTTATTAACCCATCGCAGGTGTTCTACTACAATACAACGCAATATAATATATTGTATTGTAGTATATCATTTACTGATAATAGTATCATTTATAGAAAATACTTTGTTATAAACTTTATTTCTCCGATATCGAAGGCAAGCATATTTTGAAGAGAACTTCTTCAAATGGCGCTGTTGAGTGCCTTTTAAATATAGGTAAGCATGATTTTACTGACACCGTGTTGTCAATGATATGAAAGGATCGATGGATGGAAGACGTTGGGTAGCCTCATAATTTATTCCCAAAGTAATCTTTTATTATAGACAATGTATACCCTTAAGTGTAAATACTAAAAGTGTAAGTGAAAATACTTGAAAAGGCAACCAGGAATTTATACACTATTAAAACAGAGATCAAGATCTTTGCAAGATCTGTTACCTTTCATTATCCTAGAAGATTGTACTTTGACATTTCCATAACCGACTTATTCCCTTAATCTCACCCCATGCATCTTTTCTTAGGATGAAAAATTTGCTGAAGAAATAACGATTCTCAAGTTCCGAAGAAGTGCAGCGAAGATGAGACTGGAGGTGATGGTGATGAAAGGTGGCTCAAAATCAGTATTTAAATCTTTTTATGAATAATAGCAAAAAATATTACATCAGTTTAGATAGTGTCACCAGAAGTAAAAAATATAAAAGTTTTAGCTTTATTCATTTTCCCATAATTAAATAAAAATAATTAATGATACAAAATTTTGCTAAAGGAGGAAACCCTATAAAAAATACAATTTTGTCTTTCGAATGCCTCTAGGCATTTGCTAGCATCCCCTTATTGCAAAACTAGCCGTAGTTAGCTTTAAAAATAAATGAAAAGGATCATTCATCTCCGGAAGGACCCTTTTCATTCCAAAGGTTTTGTAGATGACCCCTCACGGGAAAAATAGAACAGTGAGTGGTTCAATAGATCTCCCCTTCTCTTCCCGCTCCCCATCAAGTCTGGCTGATTCAAGAAGTAAACAAGGAACGTGACGGGGAGATCCTCAACGGATTGGCATTAATAAATGAGATTTCGTTCGCGGTCGCAGGGAATGCGGTCCCCCCTCCCATCCGTGGCATTATATCGTCTAGATGATATTTTATGAGATTTGCCGTCGGTGTCAAACGTGGTAGGAACGTTTAATCAGCGATCGAAAAAGGAGTCGTTCATATGTTTTTGATTGACTTCAAGGAGTTCGCTCGATTCTTTTTGACAGATCCTCACATAAAAGTTGAAATTTTTTTTCATATTTACTTTTAGACTTTTGATATGAAAGAACGGATTATTTGGAACGAAAAATAACCAAACGGAATGCTAAGACAGAAACTTTGAATTGAAAATGAGGTTTCCTTGGAATCGAGGGGAAATTTTACAGGAAAAATGCAAATTCGTATAAAATTGTGCAAAGTTTAGTTAAAAAATAGATGCATAAATAAAGTGAATTTTAGATTTTTCAAAAAGAAACGGAGAAATTAATATAGTGAGGACTTATTTTTCTGTTCTTCCTGCTCATGCACGAAGTTTGCAATAAGAAAATATCGTAACGGCAAATAATAATAACATTTCATAAAGAACAAACATCAAAAGAAAAAAAAGTGATCAGAACAATTATAAAAAGCAAACATCAGAAGAAAAAAGTGAAATCAGAACAATTATAAAGAACAAACATCAGAAAAAAAAAGTGAGATC
>JAPMOR010001042.1:598155-615301 GCA_026543865.1 Argiope aurantia
AAAAAAAAGTGAGATCAGAACAATTATAAAGAACAAACATCAGAAAATAAAAGATTAGAACAATTATAAAAAAAAAACATCTGGAAAAAAGATATCAGAACAGTTAAAGAACAAACATATAGAAAAAAAAAGAATAAATATACAGAAAGGAAAAAAAAAGATGGGAACAGTTATAAATAACAAACATCGGAAAAGCAAGAATCAAGATAATCTCAATCATAGAGCTGATATAAAATATCTCAGCTCTATAATCATAGAGCTGATATAAAATATCTCAGCTCTATGATCTCAATGCTTTAGATTTCACTGGATCTGAAATCACCATTTTTGAATTATATTTGACTGTCTGCGAAGACTATAACTCAAAACACAGAAAGAGATAAACAATTGAAATTTGGTAATTATCTTCACATTACACGAGTAGATCTGACCCAATTTTTTCCAATAATTACACGTTCTAATTTTACAAGTTGAAAAAATACTATTTGTTTGCATTTCCATCAGAAATTAAAAATTAATAAAAATTCGACTTTCTTTATCGAAGTTTCAAAATGGTAAATGAATCAAAATTGTTAGAATTTATGCCAAAGCTAAAATAGATATAAAATTCAAAAATGACAGAAATTGTTTAATTACATGTCTAATTTAATCCTGAAACAAATTCCGTATCGGCAATATATTATATAGAAAAATTGATCAGTATACGCCTTCAGCGATCTTCGAGACAAAGTGCTTGTATCACCATGAACTCAAGAAACTCATCGATGACATCAGAATATATCACAGCCAAAGGAAATTTCGCAGTATTTTTTTTTTTTGGTTGTGTATACAGAATGAGCGGTAAAATTTAATTAAGATATGTCATTTTATTCATATAAGTGGCAATAACTTTCGACATAACTGTTCTTTCCAATATAAAATGACTTTATTCAAGAAATTCTTAAATGTTTTTGAAATGAATTGTAGTTCTGAATCGTTGAATAGATTCTGAAAAATTTCCTAACTCGAGGCTTTATTTTGTACCGAGACATTCTTAAAAATCTAATAAAATGGATGCAACTTCTTTTGAGAATAAGTTTTCATATTTTCTTCAATAATTTTAGTCAAGGGCATAGATTAATTCAATAACAATTCAGAATAAATCAGATTCAATAAATTTAAGAGTATTTTTTCTTCGTTCTTCTTACCAAATGAAAATAAAATGCAAGTGTTCTTATTCAAGAAGCAATAGCCACCAGAAATAGTTGCTTGCTCTAAATCAAAATTCAATTCACAATAGTAAATCATTATCAAAATCTGTAAAATATATTCTTCTACCCTTCTTACATTTTCAATACCAAGTCATTTTATTTTCTGGAACCTTGGAAATTCATATTCAGAAATTGAATTAAATTATGTAACACACTAACGGCATTTCATATACGCTTTTGCTTGTAGTAAATTCCAAACACGAAGTTCTGAACCCTTGAAAAGAATCCGATATCTTCCCAGATTCCGAGCTTATCACAGCTTTATTTTATAGGCGAACCCTTATTCTCAAAAATTCTGGGTAATAAAAGAGCTATAATTTCTATTCAGAATAAGAAGTGGAGCTTTTCTCCAATAGCTTTCCGAACTACTTCGACTATAAGAATCGTTCGAGAATGGTATAGAAAATACAACAAATTGCTTCTTTACTCTACTTTCTTTTTTTCTTTTAATTCTTTCCAAGACATTTATACTAGTTATCGATGAAGTTCCATCGATTCTTAGTAATCGATGAAACAGTGGCGCCTTGTGTCATGGCCATGGCTGCTATATACGAGTCGTTTTGTGTGACGAACGAAGTACACGACGGTTTAATTATAGTAAAAAGACGTAAATTTTGGAAGAAAGGTAATTGACAGCTTGGTCCAAAAGACACGGCGAGCTTCCTATCGATTTATTAATAAGAGTTTCGTTTTCAGAAGTGGTTAGAAGTTGTTCGAAGATTTCACTGGCGGTTTATTGGTGGCAAGAAATTCCAGGGGACAAACTACAAATGCTCATTGTTATGATGCAAAAATCTAATCAGTTTTATGTAATAACCTGCCGACCAATAAATAAGAAACCATGTAAACTTTTAGCGGCACTTTTCTTCATGCGTGTGATTTTAACGTGTATATTTAATATACCTTGTATTTAAATTGCCAAAGTCATTGGATTCTCTAAAAAACAAACCATATTAATTACTATAACCCATTATAATAACATGATTTTTGCTCTGAAAAAAATTTAATACAATTTAATTCTTTAAAAAGGTATATGATTTTATAATAAAGATTTTTTTTATTACAAACAGATGAAGTTAAACCCTTCATCTCCATTAATTAACATAAAACATTACTCAAGATAAGAAAAAAAAATTCAATAATTCCTTTTTTACAGAGTGGGATGCATATAATTCCACTACTTCATAGAAGCATTACGATCCAATGAAGCAACAAAAGCTGTATTTCGGATCTTTTAATAGCTTTTATTAATTGTGTGTATGTCGTAACTGATTTTTGCAAGGAAAAAAATATTGTCGCGTAGATGAAGTTAGCGTAGATAAATCGTGAGTTAACTAAAGTCAAAGATAACACTCGCTAATCTAAACTCGAGACTTTATTCAAGGAACTAAACCTTACATCTGTTTTATACACAAGACGAAATGACTCAAATCTTTCAGATTTAGAAAGATGCAGAAATTATAAAGAACTTTCTAGAACAAACGAGAAATAACAGAAAATAAATCAAACACAAAACAATTTTTTAGACAGCTTGCCTGCAGACAAATACGAACTTGCGAACAATCAGTTCATAGCATTCCACCACTGAGTTATTCAGTCCACTCCAAGCCTAACTCCAGCTTTCGAACAAGTTTCGTTTTAATATCAATATTTTATTTATGACTGGGGGGGGGGGGGCTGCCTGCTGGCTTTCTTAAATTATTAATATTTTGTAACTAAAGTGTCAAAGAACCAGAGTTTTGTAGGATAAATAAATATTATCCAGAATATATTTAGAGAATTACAAAAATTTTCGAACGACAAAATTCTAATGCATAAGTATATAACATATTTGAACTAAGTATTTCTTTTTGTGTTTCTAAAATAATTTTCCGATAACAAATAACTTTACTACGCTGTGGTAATCATTTGTTAGAGGGAATTTGAAAAATAAAATCACTTAATTACCAAGAAAAGACTATAAAATTAGAATTGCATATCATTTGCTAGAAATACATTAAATCATGATTAGTAACTCACAAAATCAAAAGCACACAGAAATTCCATTCCAAAAATTTATGTCAAAATAACTTTATAACTCTAATTGTTTGAAAATAAATCTTTTGTTTCTTCATTCATAAGAATAACTACAAATCTGAAGGGTAATTTATTCCGTTTCTTAGAATCAAGAAGACAAGAACGCATTTTAATTAGGTAAGAATGTATAAAATTCCGACTTGAAATCAGAATAATGCATAATAATCATACTAATTTGGAACTAATAACGAATATGAAAAGAGTAATTAGAATTGTTCAAAAATGAATATTCTAGTTACTTTAATAATGAGTTATATGTAATGAAGTTTTACAAAAGCATTCTACTTGAATATTTTAGAGGCCTAGTAAGAAAAGAATATATATTAATGAGTACATTTCTTACAAATAAAAGTTTTCTAATACTATATAAGGAACGTTCTTTTGATGAATAAGAATGATAGGCTGAAGACAATTGGAATAATCAAAAATCAGATTTTTAGAATTTTGAGTCACGGAACAAATGAAACGTCAGAGAAAATAAATAAAAATTATTAAAAAAACACTAACGAAATTTATGGGACCTAACTTATGTGAGATGTATCATCTATCAGGAGCTTATGCATTATACATAACACTTGCAAACTTATTCATTATATATAACATTCATAAACACTTGATAATACATAACGTTTTTATAAAATTAAATTGTGAAGCTTTTTTTTATAAGAGTTTTTAAATCGAAAGTATTTTTTTACAATCTTTTACAATTTAAAAAGAGGCAAAGAAAGAAAAAGGAAAAAACGAATAAGAATAGAGAGGAAATACACCAAGTGCCAGACGATTGCAGGAACTAAATTCAGTTCATTAAAGTAGAAAAATAATTTCCGGCAATTACAATTATTCCATTAGCGTAAAGATTTTTTCTGACATGAACACAGGAATAAATTATCCTTTTCAGGCGGAAAAAAATAATAACTCCTCATCCAATTAGAAATACAAAACGAAGCAGAGTAAAAGCAATTCTACGTCCAAAATCACGAATTCGCAATGAATGCTTTATTTGAATTAAAAACATGGGAGACTAATACATCTCAAAAATTTAAAGGTCGATTCCAATATTAATAATTTCTTATTTTCATTTAATTGCGTGTTAGCGAATAAGGCTGTTTAGATAATATATTTATTTACTAATAACTTATTAAGAAAATTATCCGTAAAATATTTTTATTTAACTTGAATGATAAAGATTTATGTAGATAGAATTAAATCCTCTACTTTCTAAACCGTTCCTTATTCCAATGACAGTTGTTTTTCTGGTGATTTATTTATGCGTTTATTAAAAATGAATAACAATCATGGCAAGAAATGCATATTTAAATTATATATCGTCTGCCGTTTCATTGTAAGCCGAATTAATTCATTTGAAGCCCCAATACGTTCTGTCGCGAACAGAAAATATTTAATAACAATTGAAGATACAATGATATTTAATCAAGAATTATAAATAATTAATTTCATGTAATATAAACAATTATGAAATGCATAATACATAAAACTAGAATTATAAATAATCAAGAATTATAAATAGATAATGTGATAGATTTTCATCGATTTTAATTTCTAACAGTCAAAAATCAATGTCTTAAGATTGTATAATGATAAGCGATAAAGCAAAAATTTCTCGCATGCGTTCTAATAAAAGGTAATTATGCCATAACTCAGCATAAAAATTATACACCCTGAGAAAATCACGAGAATCTCAAATGTTCAGATTTTTAGTTTCAGAGTCTCACATATGGCCATTCTGTGTTTCATTGTACAGTAAAGAAACCAGAATTTTGGACACACCTTGGGGGTTCAAATCGCTTTGAAGTCTGTCCCAATTTAAGTCAAGAAGGGGCTTCACCTGGTCACATTCTTATTTGTCTATGCCCCTCCAGGCAGAATCTTATTGACAATCCATTGTTAATATTGGACCTCTTCAGGGTGGACAATTTCATACACTTGATATAGCTCTGCTGTTCTTGAGGATGAGCAATAATACAAAAAGATAAAGATTGAAAAATTATGCATTATTCTCTGCATAATCAAGCATACGTTTACTACCTGTCTCTGAGACAGGGAAGTAAAAATAGAGTCCCATTGTCTGCTCGAGTATCATTCCAAAAGATATGACCTGCCTATAGAATTTTGCAGCGTCAACGGGGCATGTGTAGGGAGAGGAGGCAATAATTCTTTCTCGAAAAATGACATGGAGGAAAACTTGCACGGGTAAGAGAGGGGATAAAACAAAAACAAAAGAGAAATTTATCTAGTTGGCAAACTTAAAAATTGTTTATACCATATTGAACAAAAAGTTCGATATGGAATAAAAATTGTATAAATTCGCCAACCAAGCCATTACTATACTAAGTAATTATAGTGCATATGGTAGACGCATTTAATCGAGAGCCAATATTGGTTTTTCATTCCCAGCGGTCTGTAGACAATACATTTATGAACAAGATAATGCAATGGAATAATGATTCAAAAATATGATTATTTTATCTTTTTGAAAGAAATAATACGCTTTACGATAATTTGCCTTTTTAAAGAAATTATTAGTATTATATTTTTACCATTCTGTTAGAAAATGAGACGTTCTTACAAAACAGTAGAAATAGTTACAATAATCATTTTAATACTTGCTAATATTTTGTTATTATAAGTAATATTTATAAATATCATATATGGCACAATCCAATCGAAATTATAAAGCTTTTAATTATAATGTTTTTGTATCACTCCCCCTCTCCTTCCCATCACCAACATTCAGAAAAATTTTAAAGGTTAAGAATATTCATACATTCCGTTTCCGTTAAAACTTCCGTAGATCATTCTGATAAATTTAGGGAAAATTATAGATAAAAGTTTCTTGAACGTAAATAGTAAAATTATAAATTAATATTTATTTGCAAGCGTATTATCATGTGAGAACATGTTGTTTTGAAGGTAGAAATCGCGTAGGCAATGAATAAAGCATAAATGGCAATTTTCATAAACTTTTAATCGCATATATTTTTTTTACCTGCTTGCACCAGTATTGCATTATTATTATGTATGCTTCCTTGAGAGCAGATTCATTTTTAAAAGGTTGATGCAGAACTATGACATCATAGCTGTTATTTCATCTCAAAATCGGTCGAGTTCCAAAACTTTGTTTGCCAGCTAGAAAAATTGAAGATGAAAGTTTAAAAATAAAAATTATATACCTATAGAGGTCTCGCGATTGTTTCAAACCGATTTAAACTGGTTAATGACTTAAATTAGGATAAATAATGACTAAAAAAATAATGATGTTCTCACATGATAGCTTGAAATTTGCGATCGTAGATTTCATTAGATATATAATAAAAAAAATTTAATCTGTTAATTAACAATTGAATAAGAATCAACAAAATATTTTACTCCATTATAGACATTTAACAATTGCAGCAAACGATTTTTATTCTTTGTGTTTCGAAATATATTATGGAATAGCTCTAACACCGTATTCGTAGGTACTGAAAAGAAATAGGATGAAGGCTAAAAAGGGAGAAAAGAACATTAAAAAGTAGTTAAACCCATTCAGCACTTTGAGATATTAAATCATCCAAAGAAAGCAGATTACAAAACTCCATTACATTGCCAAACTCCCACCCTCTATAAATGGAATAAATATACTGTATCTTCCACAAATAAAGAGAAAATCCGTGATTTATGGACGCGTTGTATTAGACATAAAAGGTGTAAAAGTCGAGATAGTATAAAATATGAATAATGGATAACTTGGAAAAATGTATACCAAAGAAAAAATAAAATGATTCTTTTCCTTTAAATTAATTATTTTTTTAGGATAGTAAAAATTTGAAATAATTAAAAAATTATTACAATAATTTCTATAAATTAATTTATTTGATAGTAATTAAAAGGGTAATAACTAATTGTTCTGCTAATGTTGTAATAAAGTTAAAATAACATGCTAACGAAGTAAGATCTTAATATCAATAAATCTGCCAGATGAGCGTTCGAAACTTACACACATTCAGTCTACCCATCTCCACACCCACACCCAACCCCAAAATTGATTTAGTTATCTTTAGCTTTGCTTAAATACCTGACTGAAGTGATAATAAGTTGAAAGATTTATCTAGGTTATTATGCAAAATAGGAAAGAAAAGTCATTCATTAGAATATTCCAATCAAAATTTTTATAGAATAACAGAAATCTCAGCATTCTAAATAATTCTATTCGAATATTGTTTCCGAAAGAAATTATCGCAAAACTTAAAAAAAAAAAAAAAAAAATGCGTCCAAATACTTTTTTCAGATTTACCTACATTTTTAAAATTACCAGGAAAACCAAAGAATCAGTTTTCCAGCTTTTAACTACTGTTCCTATTTCGCCAATTTTTATTTCATATGATAACTCATGATCCTTACATATGACATAAATGTTCGCTTGTCCATCATCTGTCTCCATTTTCGACAGAAATCTCAAAAATACCAATTCTTCTACATTCTCAATGGGAGTGATTCCTCAAGTAATAATCACTATACCGATTTCGCCAATTTTTATCTCTTAAGAAAGATCAAGATCCCTACATGCATAGCCAGTAATTGATTGACACAACCAATACCTCCAGTTTCGAGAAATATTGATTTGACTGAGCTCCCAACGTCAATAGCTAGAACAGTTTCACCAATTTATTTCGACACTTCGCAAACATGGCAAATCAATAAGAATATTCTTAGTTTATTATTCGTATATAATTTAAAATAAAACTTCCTTTATTGCGGAAATATATAGTTTACAAAAGTTGGCAGATATGACCAAATTAATACTATTAATATGGTGAGTGAATAGCTAGTTGACGAAGGCAGCTAACTATAATTAATTTTGAAAAGAAATTGCAAAAATTTCATTTTTGAATTTTAATGTATTATTACTGCGAATTATACGATGCTGAAAGCAGAACGAGAAAACAAACAAATTTATTGTACAAGGTGTGTTCAAATGAAAAGGTACGAACGATACTATGGGTATAAATGAAGACTTTATTCAAAGTACACACTATAGGCCTGAGCACAACGATCCCATTGATTAACGAGCCGAAGGATTCCTTGTTCCCAGAATTCCTGTGGCTGTGACGAGACCCAATCTTTCACAGCGTCCTTTCCATTCTGCTTTCATCCCCCCCCCTCGGACCGAAAATTATTAATCGATACATACAGATACAAATATTAAAAATGTAAAGGAGTTTCAAACCTTCTAGTTATAACTTTATAATGTTTTAAGCATAATTCGTCAGATTTTATAAAATGTTTAACAAATTTTACTCGAATTATGGTATGGAAAGAAAAAAAAAAATGTGGTAGATATTATTACAACGCGGATTTTTATGAAGATAACAATTAAAATGACAAAAGTATAGTTGTAAAATACACGAAAAAATATTTAAAATTAAAAAAAACATTGATATTAATTTCATTTAATATCCAATGATGTAAGGAACGAGATTACATATAATATTTTTAGTTGCCCAATTGGAAACATTACTTAAAATTAATTTCTTGTGAAAAATAAAGAGATGCTAGTTGATACCTTTCAGTCTAATTTAATACCTATAAAATAATAAATAAAAATGTATTTTTTTAAATTTTAAAATAATGTAAAAATTACTTATGACAAATATGCTAAATGCCTCTGAGTTAATTGAAGAAAATCATTAACATTTCGATAAATTTTAAATTTAATAATGTGATTAAATTTTCGAAAAACCTAGAAAGGATCAATTAACCAAAAAGGAACTAGGGCCAAATTTGGTAAATCCAAGGACAATGGTCCACCTTAAAGAATATATTGAGCGCCTTTTGTATCACTCAAATCAAATGGCTAATTTGTAGATTGTATTTAAATCGTCAACATCGCCACTTAAAAATGAACAAATTTTCAATATGTAACAAATCAAAAGTCTTAACGCAGATTTAAAGAAAAATTTTCTACTTCTTAAGGCCGGTGAAACATTAAAAAAAATAGAAATGGTATTGTCCTCATAAATTGCCTAAAAATGTTGTATCCATTCAGAAACAAGAATAGGAACCCCCCCCCCCCGAAAAAAAAAATCTTAGAATAATTTCTAAAATAAGGAGTTCTTGTAATTTTAACAAATTGAAGATCTTGAAAATCAGACTTTAACAACTTAAGAGTCTTCAAACTAATGAATTTCATTTTCACACGGAATCCCATTTTTTTTTTTTTTTTTCCTTGTTGTCAATTCTTGACTTTTAAAACTCGTGTCGAGTTTCGAGAATTCCTAATTATAGTCACTGGACTGAAGGACTCGAAAATTTAAAAAATGTCACGAGCACAATTTATTTTCATTATTGTGGGGTGGAGCATATTGGAATGCATCGTTTGTTACTAATTGAAACTGTTTTCTGTAATAATGGAATGATGACGTTAAAAAGAAAGCAGCTTGCATGAAATTTTTTTGTTTCAACAAACTTTTTTGGTTTCGGTGCGTCCGTGGAAAGAATTTAGTAAAAATTCGGAAGAAGCGATTTAAATGCATTGAGAAAATCAACATTCTAACAACAATGTTTGAAAAAAACATTGTATACTTCATGTATGAAAAATTTGCAAAGAGAAAATATTGTGTATTCGTCAAAAAATTTGGATTTCGACTTCACTTTTCTAAGGTCCCAATGTTCAATGCAAGAGAGAGGACGGATAACATTTTTAACACGAGAAACATTTCCAGATGACCCCTCTCGACTTTTGATAATCTGTCACATAATTTCTCGAACACTATAAAATTGTTACTAATATGCTGTCTTTGGCGACCAGCTTGTTCACCCAGATTATTGAATTTTGAGATAGTGCGCTGTATCTCGACCTAGAGAGAGAAGCCATGCGGGAAACTTGATGGGGTTGTCGAAGAGCAACCCCATCTAGCACGAAGGAATAAACTACACTTGATGACATTAGACCCTTGCAAACAATAAAGAGCCCTCTAGAGAAAACGTATATTGGTAGAGAAAAAGAATAAAAAAAGATTACATAATAAATCGTGAAACATTAAAAATGCAAAAAAATACACAAAATGAGCATTAGCTTTTTACTAAATATTAAAGCTGTGACTAAATGTCCCTAATAGAGTGAGTGAATAAATGTCGGGTTTATTGGCGCAAAAACTATTTTTGATTATACTGCGCCAAACGTATGGTGTAGTTGAAATAAAGGGTACGATACATAAAAGTTGATAATTTAAAATCCGATATATAAGCAAATATAAAATTGATTCTATGATAAAATAATGAAAATTTTTAAAATGTTCAGGAATATAAGATGCATGGTACAAATATTAAAAAACATCAAAAGTCAACAAGAGACAGAAGCGGTTCACTTGACAAATTTCAATGTATCAAAATATAGTGAAGTATATATATTATAGTATATGTCCCTAATAGAAGATTTAATGACTGGAATTTTTAGGAGTTTTTCGATTTCAAAAGACATCCAATTTCTTGGTCATCTGAGTCTGTGTTCCCGCCATAGTGCACAGGCTTTAATCACGTGATTTATAGATCCTTCTTAGGTGCAATACTGACAAGTCGAACTTTGGTCAAAGAAACGACTTGGATGCACAGAAAATACTCCATGGCCAGTGTATATTTGGTTAAGATAAAAATCATCCTCAATTCGATTAACCGAAACATTTTTACAATGTTCATAGGTTGCTCACCCCTTGATGAAATTATTCCATATCTCCTGTCAATGTTTAATACGGAACACATTTGTTAATTTTTATGCAGATGTTATTTGATAGCCTGAAAAACATGAGTTAAATCATTCATTTCATTGCATATTATTGTGGGTGCAAATGAAAAGGCGCAAATATTACAGAAATAAATGTAAAAAGACTATTTCAGAGTTCCTGTCTAAAGTAAAATAAATTTTTATTTTATTTACACATTGGCAAAAACATTAAATGTATGTTTTGGTGAGAAATTTAAAATAATTTAAATTTTATTTTAACTCGAAAAACAATTTACTAAATTAAATTTTAAAAACTTGTTAAAATAAAAAAAAAAATAATTGTTCAGAAATGAAATTGATGTTATTTCCGAATAATATGATATCAATTTCATTCGAACTTAAAATATATTTTTTTCAATTTTAAAAGAATACAAAACCTATTTCTGCGATATAACAATTTTGAACGATATTGTCATCAATTTCCATAATTACGTCGTAGCGATTCATTATGGAAACGACGGTTAAGCCTATTTCGCGCTCGATGAAACTTTATTTGGTTTATTTCTTTTTCTTTTCGTGTCCTTTTACTGAATGTCATTTTTAGCAAACCGTCTCTGCAACATTTCCAATAATAATTTGCAACTCTTTTAAAAAATGAAGCTTTGAATTTAAGAGCAGCGGTAACAAACAATTTTTAATGAAGCAATCCAAGAGTTCGTATGATTGTTGCCTTTCAGCAATAACTAATATTAGCGATTTCTGTGCCATGATGTTAGCGTTATATATATATATATGTGTGTGTGTGTGTGTGTGTGTTATTTTTTATAAGTCACGTTAACCAACTGGTTAGCCTGATGTAATAGATGCGTTAAAAGTTTCAATTAAATATCATTATGTACAACTTGAAGCTCATAATTCCCTTATTAATGTATTAGAACAGATTTAAAGTAAAAACCTTTTTTAAATTTTAAAAGCTTCGTAGACCAAATGAATTAATGTTAAAAACTAACTAGCTCGAATGATCTAAAACTGAATAAGTCAGCCCTATCTGTAACGCTGGGCGGAGTTTAAAATTATCCCGCTCTTTTCATTTGTGGTGTTATCAGATGCGAAAATTCCTCTTTCCTGTTTTTAGAGTTAAGTCACTCGGAGATTTTTCTTCCTTCGTTTAAAATGATCGACTTAATTGATAAGTGAATAAAGCTCAGCATGAATAAAAATTAGCTATAAGATCGCAAACCTCCCACTTTATAAACATTGTTTTTTGCTGGATTGTAACAAATGTCATTGAACTGAACCTGTCTTTTTTTATTACTTCATATTTAAGCTGATTCACTACATTCTTCCTTCACTGAACAGTTGGAATTATTGATAATATTTTCTTCCAACCATTTTTTTATTTTATATTTAGCATTGCATTTTCTTCTGTTAGTGCTATTTGTTTCGATTCATTTTTAATAATTCATAGAATTTCGAGAATTGAATTTGCTAATTTTTAACATTTAACTTTTCTCATCTAATTTTTAACATTTAACTTTTCCATATAAAGTTAGTTACAAATTATAATCTTATTTCTCTATTTTTAAGCACTCTCTCAAAATGACCAGGAATTTTTACAACAATTTTCGTTAGTTAATTTGTTCCCTCAATGAAGTCCATTTCTCTGAATGAACTTCGTTCAAAATTTGGCAGTCTACGAATTTGATTATAATTCCATTTACAAAATTTCATCCATCTAGCTCAACATATTTTCCAGTTATCGTGTTCACAGACAGACATAATGCCAAAAATGCGTTTTTCGAATACAGGGAATTCTGAAATGTGGAGCGTTAAATCCGTCGAGGCCAAACGTCCTCCCGTTGGTGTGGCGTGAAAGCCTGGAGGGGCAAGAGGCGAACTCAGATATCGTCCTCGTCATCTGAACACGGTTCAAAATTTCGAGGTCCATTCCAAAATAGCAATAGTGTTGCTTTACAACGGTACGTTAATACGACTAAACTAAATTAAACTAAACATCTGAAACGTAAAGATTCGTCAAAATCTAGAGTTGGAATTTTTTAACGATTATAATATTTTCTTTATACTTTGTATATGAGAAAGAATAATGTTGAGGACCCACGTAAGTTACTATATCCAATATTTCCATCGATATCCATATCTTCAAAGACGTTTTCCAGTCTCTATTCGCATGGTTACGCGGAAAAATAATAACAATGCCACAAAACACATTGAGTTCTCGTCCAGCGCATAAATGGTAGAATTAATGAGGGCGCTGACCAACTCAAAATGCGGCTGCTCATTTCGTTTGCTTGTGTTTGTATGAGAATATTACCTCCAGACAGTACGGATCGTTGTGATCGATCCACCTCTCCAGCGCTGTGCAGAACCTGTTTCGGCCGCCTCCAACCACCTAAAAGGGGTACGGCCCAAAACCATATCATGTCTCACTTTGGAGACAACACGCTGCTGTTTACATTCAGGACTAATATAACACTGTTTATTCATTCCGAGTTGTATCAAAACAGTATAACAATAGAGAAATATAGTATAACAATAGAGAAATTCGTATTATAAGAGAAATGTACATGTTTCTCACTTGAAAATCGGCCTAGGATATAAATTTATAGTTAATTTTTAAAATATGTACAGCAAAATTATGAAGTGTAAATTAATTAAATTCTGGCATTACTTTTTAACTGTACACTATGTCTATACAACTTTACATAATCTATTTCTGTTTTTTTTTTAATTCTTTCTTTCTTTTCACGGCATATATAATAGGAAAGAATTCAAATTAAAAAAAAAATATTGACACAATTCAATTACAGATTTAAAATAAAAACTATTATAAAAATGATGACACATTTAAATAAAACCAATAAAGCCAACAAAGGAGATGAGTTCCAAGAAATTTTCAAGCAAATCCTTAATAAAGGTGTTATTTCCCCAAACCTTGAATGTCAAGAGAGCTCCGATTATTATTTTCAGAATCCCACTCATCAGTCCTTTGTGCTTCGGAGTGAAAATAGCAAAGAAAATAGATAATGAAATTTACAATGGTTTCTTTTAACCCATTGAAACAGGAATTGAGCACAGAACTGCAATTGCAGTGACAAGGCCATATACTAAATTTATCTAACTCATGCTTTTTTAGTTATCGGGTTTTACAGATTGAAAGACGCTCAACTTATTGATGGATTTAGTTAAAAATTTATTCGGATATACACTTCAGATGTTAAAACTACGTATCAAATTTTGTCAATTTAGCTTACTGCGGTTTTTTTTCTTCTTGTATACGTAGTATGGAGAAAGTATAGTAATAAAAAAATACTGGACATTTTGACGAATGAGTTTCAAAAGTATGTTTTTGGAAAATGTCCGCCTGTCTGTGTGCGACAAAAATAGTTCAAAAACGCTCGGACCTAAACGGTTGAAATTTGGTATACGGTCTTTACCCCAAATTTGCAGGTTTCTATTAAATAAAATCTGCTCAGAGGAAGTCCAGCTATTAGAATGTAAGTTAACATGATAGCTACAAAACGAAGAGAGCAAAAGAGATGAAATTCGATACACAGATTTAACATTTCTAGTGTAAACACTTAAAATTTTGAGCCAAATCTTGTAAAGCGTTGATCGTCTGTCTGTCTGTACTTTTAGAATCACGCAAATACGGAACTCAAACATGCAATGATTTATATATATATCAAATTTGATACGGAAGTTTGTGACTACAAGTGTAATTTTGAGTCAAATGTTTGTTTCAATGCCTTGAATAAATACCTCTAAAACACAAATTGTATTTTAGGATGATATTAACTGCATGGCAGTGATAATCGCCAAAAAATTCGCCAAGCATGGCACGATAAATTCAGTAAAAATGTTACATTCACGCCAAAAGTTAATATTTCTTAACAATTGGACGATAATGCCATGTTAGGTGTCAAGGATAACATCTTTATTAAAGAGTATACGATAAAGTTTTGAAGAGATCTCTGCCGCTGATTTAATTATCGTGTTCGCTTGCACAAAGACAGACAAACTTTATTTAAATGAATTTTGCTCAAGATTTTACAAAAATTTAGCAATTCTTGGGCAAAGATTTCTTGCGAAATTTCATCCGTTCAGCTAATAGAGTTTTTGAGACATCGTGTTCACAGACAAGACAATCCCCCAAAATGTGTTTTCCCAATTCTAGGAGGTCTGAAACATCAAGATTCGTCAAAATCTCGGTTGTCATTGTATACGAGAAAGCATAAATTAATAAAATCATAAATATATACCAGTTTTTAATATATTATCAGTTATCTACCGAAATTCTTTGACATCTAGAAGTGGACTTTCTTCACCATTGCCATATTTTCTCTTTGTAAAACTTCGTATAAGAGAAAGTAAGAACTAAATTGAAAAGCTTTCAGTTGTGGAACTTGTACAGTGAATTTCCTTCAGAAGAAAAAAAACTAACTAACCTAACTGAATTCCATTACAAGAAGAACGTTTTCTTGTAATGGAATTAATAAACTGTTTCTTAAAAAAAATTATGGGAATATTTTAACCACATTTGTTACTCCAAAGGCAGAAGTTTTGAAATACCAAGTAACTGATAGGAGACATTTTCTCTCATTGTGAAATGGATCATCCTATATCTAAGCACATGTGATTACCGTGAGCTCGAAGATTAGAGCAAATTAGTATGTAGGGAAAAGAACATTTCCTGAAAAGAATATAACATTATTCTCTAGTCCATCGTACAAGCTTGCGTGAAAATCGGAGCACTAATCCATACACTCTTCTGCCGACTTCTCCGCTATCCTACATCTATTCTTAGACATGTAACACTGTAGACACTGATAGATACAGTTAACATAGTAATCTCTTTCCGATTAATATGGAAATCGTACTAAAAGATATTAATTCATTAGAAAAGTATGCCGAAAATTTCGCGATACATGAGACATTCCCATATTTCTTAATTCGAGTAATGTAAATGTATAACATCCAAGTTAATATCTCGTACACTCTTTTTACTGTCCATACAGAAACCATGCTAAGTATCACTTATGAGCTTTGAACAGTAAAAATAAGGCCATTGGTAAGTTATCAGTATATGAGGGAGACCTAGATATATGAAAGACATGATGTTAGGTTAACGTATTTGAGGGAAGACTGTTGCAAGCATTTCCCTTTTCTGTACGGACCATGGTATATAAAAGTTCATTGAGTAATATTCTCTGTATGAATAAATTGTCTTCTTTTCCAAGCCTTTTGATTTATGCTTAGATACATTTGTACGTTCTCGTATACGAAGAATACAGAAAACATTGCAATCGTCAAAAAATTTGAACACAAGGTTTTTAATGAATCCTCGCATTTCAAACCGTTTTGACCTTATACCCGTCTGTCTATACCTGTAACAAAGATAACTCAAAAATACTTGACGATATTTTATATATAATCTTTACACCCAATCCGTATATTTCTGTCAAATTTTGTGCGAAATCCACGTAGAGGAAATCTATCAGTCAGGGTGCCCGAATATAAGTTAGCATGATAATTACAAAATAAAGAGAGCTAGATGGATAAAATTTCTTACACAGATTTGACATCTAAAATGCAGACAGCTACCCAATTTGGAACTAAATCCATCAAGGGGTTGTCTTTCTGTCGGTCTAGTATAGAAACGCAAGAACACATACTTGACAAGCATAGAAAAGCGTTCATTCCAAAATGCAACAGCTTAAATACATCAAATCTTGTATGTGTTTTGGTGACTACAGTTGCAGCTCGGTGCCAAATTTTGAATTTCAATCGGCTGAAAAAATAAAACGCCACTTCTAAAACCCAGATCCGATTTTCAGGTGTTATTACCACAGATTTAATAGAATATAGCAAATATTAATCATCGTAAAATAAAAAAAAATCGCCAAGAAACACGATATATTCCATAAAAATGCTAAATTCATGCTAATGATCCATATTTTGTAACTATCACTCGCCAATGCCATGCAAGCTATTTGAAGAGTTCTCAATTGCTAGAATTTTATGCGGATTGAAGAAATAATACCTTTATTAGGAAATATGCGAGAAAATTTTGGAGAAACCA
>JAPMOR010001042.1:616814-673754 GCA_026543865.1 Argiope aurantia
TGTGTGTGTGTGTGTGTGTGTGTGTGTGTGTGTGTGTGTGTGTGATCACTGTGTTAATTCTATATTTGTTTAAGGATTTTAAATAATATTCGTATAATACGACTTTACCTATATATGAAAGTCAGATGACTTGAAAGGATGAAGATTAAACATATTTTCTTTGAGAAGATATATCATTAAGATTACATTTACACTTTTCTACTTTATTAAAAGCTAACTACAAAAAAAAAGCGAAATTATTGTAAAATTCAACCCGAGAATCTGACATCTGATCATTTTACATCCAAGATGAAATCATTTTTGAAATTACATCTTTATCCGAAAAAGATAAAAAAATGAATAAAATAACCTAATAAATCTTGATATGTGGTTTTCACCCCAAAATTACAGGTATGTATCAAATTTGGGGCAAACTATCATGAAGAAGTTAGTCAATCAGGCCATAAGCATATCAAAAAGTAAAAAAACGGAACGACTGAACTGGATAAGTTTGGCATAGAAGTTACTTTTTCAGCGAGATTGAAGCTCGTGGACAAATTTGTGATCAAATCAATCGTCTGTGTAACAAACAATACGTATGTGAATGAAATAACTACAAAAAGCAATAAGCTAAATTATCCGATTTGGTACGTAGTTTAAAATCGAAATTGTAAATATGCGTGAAATATGGATATAATCATTTAAAGAAAAGAAAACTAAAATTCATCTTCAGGTTGAATTTGAAAAGATAATTTTATTCTTTAATTACTGCATACATATACTACAAATGAACTATTGATATTATTTCTCGCCAACGTTCTCCAAGTTCAAGAAAGAATGCTTAAGTAATCCGGCCAGTTTTGCTACGCAAACTCTTTTCATTTCCCTTGCTGCCGTAGCGATTCCGTTCATCTTAACACAGTTATTGTATAAAGAGCAATTATGGCTAGGCATAAATGAATTTTTTATTTTTTAACTTAAATAATGCTGAACATTTTTGGATTTGAAAAAGTTTGTCCCCTTGATTTTGTAAGTAGTTGGAAGTAATTACAAAAATGCAAAAAAAGTTTAATAAAAGTTTCAAGATAAATACAGAGAATCCTAAAAACAAATCATTTAAATTTATTAATAAATAATATGTAGTTGTCTCAGATAAATTTACAGATTAACCAAACTCTTCAATTGATTTCTTCTCGATGGGTTCATCTTAATTAACAGGGGCTACAATTTGTCGTGCTGGTAAAGACATAGTATTATATATATATATAGCAAATGAAACTTAAGAAAATTACTAATATACAAGAAAGATGATGGATACCAAGACAGAATGCGACACAACTTAAAAATAATGTTCCTCAACCAAAGGTGAATTTTTTGGAGGGGGGGGGCAGGATTTTTCATCCCATTTTGCGATCCTTAAACTCGTTTGCAACCATTTCTTGTAATTATTCAAAATGGACTTTTTGCGAGGTTTTGGAAGTTTGGCACGATTTTGATGTACACGACTAGAGATAGGTCGCTAATCCTATACGTCTTACCTTGAAAAAAATACTATAATGCGTCGATAAGCAAATTTGGTACCGAGGTATCTATCGTATGAAAATTATGTCGAATCTCGCATCCGTAACAACAATTATGAAAGATAGCTGTCCTTTTTGAAACGAATATTTCTCCTTTTTCCTGAAAGCTTTCCAAAACATTCTTTGATTCATTTGCGTGTTGAATTCATTTTGTTTCATACTTCCAATATTATTTAATAGCACAACAAATTTATTCACCGAAAAGAAGGTGCAAACCAGATTGGGCATTTTTTGTTCACGTTTGGACGTAGACTTGAAAGTATGAGGTTGCGACGTGTAGCAATAATGGCTGTGAACTCCAATTTTCGGACGAATACGTCGAGTAAATTGGTCAACGCAAACATACAATAAAATAAATGGCAACAAAAGAAAGTCAGACCATTTAGAATTGCATATTCGTGTAATTGATCATCAGTTATATCAACAATGGCTATTATCTCCAGTTTTCGGACGAAGACATCGAGAAAATTGGTCAACATAAATACACAATTTTAAAAAAATGAAGTTTCAGTTCGTTTAGAGTTGAAAATCACTGTGCGGTTCAATCCATATTTATATTTCCTGAATTTTAAGCCAAAGGAAATAGAACAAATCGTAGAATTGAAGCAACAATGAGAGAAGATTTAGTTAAAAGTCACCTAGAGACTGAAAGAACGAGACCGATGAAATAAGAAGACAATAAAATGCTTCTTTGCATTATTGGATATTATTAATAAAACCAGTTGTTTTAGCCAAAAGAATTTTTAAACAAATATTTTCTTCCTTACCAAACTAGGGATTATTCCACGGTTTGTCCCTATCAAAGCGTATATATATTTTTACATGAAAGAAATATGTTACCAATGTCTTTAACGATGATGGACAAAGTGGATCCTTTTGGAGGTCAAAACAATTCAAAATATTGGAGTTACAATCGTTTTGCTGATTTGTTTGGTCAAAACAACGCCTTTTTTCCCGAATTTTGGACCAGGCAGAGTACGTCAATGCTTGGAATATTTTCTAAGGAGATGAAGCATTTGCTGTTTCGATAATTATTGACAGTGATATGATGCGTCGTTTCTTCAGGCGAGATTTATTCAATGCAAGGTGTATTTTCTGTGGCTAAACATTCCGTTAACTCATTCTAAATTATATTAGAATGGGCAGGTACCTACAAGGAAGGATATTCTTTGATAGTTTGGTCAGTATCCGAATCGTGGAAATAATATTTATGTTTGGAAAGTGAAATCATGTGGTCCATAAATTGTGGTAAATGTTGATAAATCTTGTAATTAAATAATATATATTTTTTTTATAGAGAGAGCTTTATCTAGGTTATAATTATTTGAATTGTTAAATTATTTAACACGGGTTTCAACTTCAAGATTTCCCAAAACATGTTAAATAAGATGCCAAAATGCCAGCTTAATGAATGAGGTCTTCCTTTACTTATTTTTCAAATCTGTTATTAAACGTTAACTTCTGAACATATTCAGGTATAGCAATTGAAACAAAATTTTAACTTCAAATTTAATTTTCACCTCATCTTTTATAATGACGACAAAGCAAGAGCCATTCGAAATTGTAGAGCACTTTTAAAACATAATTTTTTTTCCATGTATAAATTCGAAAAGATAGGAAAGTACTTAGATATATTTTAAAGACATTCGTTTTTTTTTTTTTTTTTTTTTTTTCCCCGACAGAAAAGAATTTTTTGCAAAAAGATAATGCAGTACAGATTTGAAGTACGTGTACTTTTAATGCCGCCGTGTAACATTATAATGAAATTACAAAAATGTTACTGAAAATAAAAATTATAACGATCAAATTTAACCTACTCTACAAAATATTCAAATTTAAATTACTCTACAAAATTCGCTACGAAATATTCAAATTACTCTACAAAAAATTCAAATTTAACCTACTTAAATTTTATTCTTTATCTAAAAAAGGCATTTCAAAGTTTTCATTTGTTGCATGATTGGGGGTTGGTTTTATTAGCAGCAAATTGAAGAAAGAAATACTACATTAAAAAGGTGCATTACACATATTTTGCAGTAGAACTTTGCTTAGTGAGCATAATTCGTTCTCGAATTTCACGAGTTATCCGAAATAATTTTCTTCAATAAAAATCCATGCAAAATAGGACAATTTTTTTTTCTATTCTGAAAAAAGGGTCAAACAATTCTATAAAGATGCATTTTATTATTCACTAGCCGCCTTTGGCGACCAGCCGGTTCGCCAGTATTACCGCTCGCTACAATTTTCAATTAAATAATTTAAGTAACTGGTCTCAAAGGATTCTCAAACAAAACATTTTTAATCTTCAAATTTTGATAGTCATACCAAACTTATACTGTTTATATCGTTTCGTTCAATTTACTATATATATTTTGCTAATTTGTTGCCATTTCCGGTAAAACTTCAGCTTTAATTTAAAATGCAAATGACGAAATTGAAATTAATATTAAGATATTTTTTAATAAAACCAAGCGTTTTATTTTATTTATCATCTTTATTGTTATTTATTAATTATTATTATTATTGAATATGAGTATTGCAAACAGAGTCGCTCGATATTTAAATTTTATGTTAACTACAAAATATTTTTCATAGTTCATGTAATATCTCAAACAATAATTCAACAAAAATTTCTGAGATTCAGTATAAAATTCAGTTTTTAGTTTTGCTTTCAAAAGGATTCAAATGAAATCAATAATAATATTTTGTTTAATCAATAATAATATAATAATATTTTGTTATTTCAAAAATTATGAAGTCTACATTTAATGCAGCAAGGTATCATATTCTGATAAATATTCTGGACACACCAAATTTTAAATGAATGAATGTTTCTATTTTCCACGATCAACTACGACTTATTTATGAAGTTTTAAATGTTAAAAACTTAGAAAAACTCACCATTTTCATAATCTTAGGCCAATTAATCTTGAAAAACCTGCGCGCTGATTGGCGTATTTTCTTTGAAGCGATCGATGGAAAATCTAAAATTATCCTTTTTTTATTGAATAGTGATATTCTAATCTTCATAAATGAGTCAGTTTAAGTGATTGGAAATTGAATCTTAAAAGTCAGTGATTTAGTTGATTGGAAATTAACTCTATGACCACCATAAAATCTGTGCTTTCTCTTGTGGTGTATGCATTCTCCTTAATATCCGCTCGAATAAAACATCACATACACATCAAACACATCAAAAGTAAACATAACATTTCAATAGTTGCCAAAAACAAAAGAGAGAAAAATGCAATTAATAAGCAGACGATATTTAGAAAAGTACAGATATTTAGACTGGAAAATGAAATTATCTGAAATTAAAGACACGCGCAGAATATTTTTACAAAAGTAAAAATATTCAAACCTGAAAAGGAAAATATGAGTTATTCCATCAATAAATGCCATAAGTTTGTTTACATCTTCATTATTTTATGAGTCATTAAACATCAAAATGGGCCCTCGAATAAATAAACACCCTGTATAGAGAGTGTAAAAGATCATAAAATAATTTTTCTTGAATTTATTTTTTAGAAAAAATAATATTTCATATTTGTTTCATTTCCTACAGACACGTGCCAAAAATTATATTTTTGCAGATTTCATTTCCAAAAAGATTTAATTTATTTTCAGTTAGAGCTTTAATGAATGTGATGGCAACACTTTGAAAAAAGCTATTTTTTTCTCCTGAATGCGAAACGTGCTTAATCCTCATTTTTATTTTTGACGAAAAAAATTATTGAAAAACATAGTTAAAATATTTATTTAAAAATTCATTAAAAATAGAAATTTAATTTTAAGATTAAAACAGTAGTATCATTTAAAAGAAATTTTTTATCTTTAACTTCATGTAAAAATCGTTTTTGTGCGGTAATATTTTCGGCAGTTATAACACGTCAAAATTTCGCTTAATTTTTAAATAAAATTCTAGTTAAAAATTCGAAAAAATAACCCCCAGGTGCACATTCCCGGTCTCCAAGGTATACACGTGCCAAATTTGGTAGCTGTAGGTTGAATGGTCTGACCTGTAGAGCGCCAACATACACACACACACACACACACACACACACACACATTGAGCTTTATTATAAGTATAGAAGATATAGATAATGCACGCTTTTCTTTTAAAGTTAAATATCTAACGAATTTTTTGTGCTACATTTCCAAACCTGTGAAAAATACGACATAGCATCATCGTTAAATGAATTTGTAGTACACATAGCCTACTGCCTCATTAGGATGATACTTTCAACATACGATGCAATAATTTCTCATGTCTTTAGCTTTTCCTTTCTTTCACTGGAAGTCTGTTGCTCTGTTAAGTCTCCCATTTCTTCATCTCCTGACCAAATCTCTTTTGCTGTGACACAGAATATAGTGCTATAGGCTTTTCTGTAGTTCAGGCTATGTTCTTCCACCAGGTCAATGACGTCGTTGCTGTCCACTTCTATCCCATAAATTTGACAAGAAACGAGTCTTTTGATCAAGGCTTTCTCAAACCCCTCGAAATCGCAATCGACAACGCTATCCCTCCAAAACATCTTCCATGTAGATAAAAGGTTTTCTTCAAATAATCTGAAAAAATATGTGTAATGAGAGAGAAAAGATATGTGAATTGGTCTGCTCCAACACAGATTGGAGCAGACCAATTTACTTTGTGACGTAAAGGGTTTTCTTCGCCATTCGTTCTGCGAAACATCGATCGTTAAGTGAGTCGTACTTTTTACATTTTGTTTTGCTGCGAGGTGTTCGTTAAGCGAGTTTGATTGCACTTATAACTTACAAAATATAACTTTTACTCAAACATAACAAAAGTCCCCACAATTTACCCTCTCCTCCATGCGCGTGACATCATGGCGTTTAGGGCGACCAACACAACAACTTGAAATAATTGTTAGCAATACCATTCTCCATGTCAAATCAATTGATCTATTAAAATTTTCTTGGAACTTCCAGAATAGAGCATATGACTGATGGGGATTTAGGAATCAGAATCGTTATCGCTTTAATTATTAGCTATATTTCAATTTGCCCGATATTATATTGAAAGTCCTGTTGACATTTTCTTTAGTATAACTTCCAAGTAATTTTCCTAATTATATGAAGTCAAGATTAAACTACACTTAACATAAAAAAAGAAGGAACACATTTTCTTTTTCCACTTTTTTGTTGTATCCAGTGCTTCTGAAAAAGAAATATATAACGAAAATGAAAAAGGCGTCAGTTTTAATCTCAAGAGATTTCATGAACGGAAGAGAAAAACTTTAATTAAAAATTCTGGTTTCAGTGTATCAAAAAATAACTAACATCAGCGGCACATGGCAATTTGCGCGGAAGACGTCCAAATAAAATGAAATTATTCTTTACATATATATAAGATTTTCTTCTTTACTTTTTTTCCACTCCCGTATTGCTAACAAAGTTTTTATCTTCAGAAATCTTGCGTCGGGATTGTTTTTCTCATTCCCTGTTTAAGAACTTGTGCAAAAGAAAGAATTTAAAATACGTTGAAGAACTTTTTTAAGAGCTAAAAATAAAAATCGACCGTAGCGCAACTGGGAAACACACTTCGGGGGGGGGGTATTGAGTAAACATTCATTTATTTTAGAATCTTATCTCACGTAAAAAATGCGCCGCTTGATGAAAACATAAAATGATTCATTTTGGATAAAAAGGCGAAACAAGAAATTTTACAAGTACAGAAACTTAAGTAAAATGAGGATGAACTAAATAGAAGAGTTTAGATTAAGAAGATAAAACATTAGTAAGCATTTTATTATTAGTTAGTTATTGGAGACATAGATGAAAGTTACGAATAAATGAATAACTCTTTCACTCTGGAGATTTTTGACAAAACCAATTATATATATTTTTTAAAAAAATTTCATTATTTTTCTATAGTTTTTTAAAATTTAAAACGATTTTCATGTAGGAAAAAAGTAATCTGCTTCCGAAGAATAAAAGATTTATAATTAAGAAATTTCGATAATAAATCTTTAGTTATATTAACGTCCCGTTTCAAAGTAACACTAGTACTGTTTTGGAACGGACCTCATAATTTTGAACTGCATTCAGATGACTAGGGCGACACCTGAGCTGACACCCCCTCTCCAAACTTCCACACCACACCGACGGGAGGACGTTTAACCCGACGGATTTAACGTGCACCGAACTCGCTTACACGACTGTTCTTAGGTGGAATCAGGTCACGAATCTGAAACCCTCCGGCTCCGAAACTGGGACCTTACCACCAGGCCACCGCGGCCCAATAAATCTTTAAGAAAACGAACAGAAAGGAATAATATACATTTAAAATATGCTTTGATAAAATAGTCGTGCAGCTGTTTAACGACTTCTTTTTGTTCTTTATAATTTCAATCAAAAATATTGTCTAATTCTGATCATTCGACAAGGTACCTTTGTCCAAGCCATGACGAGCACGGTGTAGCGTATCGAATACGAAAGAAGAAAGAGAGCGTGAGAACATATTTGGTACTTATATAGTTTTAGAAAAGAATTTGTAAACAAGTATCGGTTCTATGGGAAAAATAATGACTTGAGCAAATGGAAAATCAAAACGTTTATAAAATATATAATAATACATAAGCTTATATAAACTTTAAAACGTATGTAATTAGAAATTACACACACACACACACATATTATATATAAACTAATCCACTTTGGTTGTACTTTCTTTTAATAAAACTCTTATATATATAACTCAATATTTCAAGAAAATATTTTTCTTTTTAGAAATTATATATTGAAATTGTGAATACGAATTGAGATAGAAAATAAAGCCGTGTTAGGTTAATAAACTTACACTTGTTCTATTCATTGTGCATTTGGATCTTCCTAATAGAATCAAGTCCCGTAACATCAGAACATTTGAAAGCGAAAACGGTTGGTCCATGTATATTCTAACTTTCACAGTATGCTATAACTTCAATCTTATTCATCATGTAAACTAAATAGATGTTAAGTAAAATCCTTCATTAGCTTTCAAAACGAAAAATCAATCAATCATTTAACCTGTTAACTGAGTATGATGAAATATTTCAAAACAAATTGAATATAAGTTAATTAACCGGTTAACAGGTTAAAAACTTAGGGAAATAATGAAAACGGTTTGAATTTCAGTGTAACAAGGCAGTCAATTATTAAAAATTGCGCAAAAAAATAGTTTGTTAAAATTTAAGGAATTCAGAAAAAATTTGCACGACTATTAAATTAATATCATTAAAAAGACAATTTTTAAAATTTTTAAGATGGCATGAAATTTGTTTTTCTTATTTTAAACATTTTTGGGTGTTAAAGCAGAAAAGTAGCAAAATTTCGTTAATGTTTTAGTTATTGAAAATCACGCTTAAAAAGGTTATTAAAATATACAGTTATTAAAAATCCACTTTCCAACTCATATCTATGTCAAATTTCGCAACAGTCAAAGAGTATCTAGTAGAGTGACAGCACACATACAAATTAGCCTTTATTATTATATATATACTCACATTATAAAAAGCTATATAAATAATGTTTACAATACTAAACCTTTATTGTAGTTAAAGAAAAAGAAACAGCAATATGAACTTGAAAGCGGAATTTCCAATAAATAATTGTTCCAGATAAAAAAAAAAAAAAAAAAAGATAAATTCAATAAAACTCAAAAATCTTTGTTCTGGGCAACAATTTCGTTTGCAAAATAACGAATGTCTGAAATACTAAGATTTTATTTGATATAAAATGGCAACGGCTAATGTGAAATAAACGACGAACACATTTTCATTTTCAATGGAAAATGAAGTTTACAGTTCGAAATTTGACTGGACTAAACGAAGAAAATGAGAGAAACAAAATAAAACTTAAAGAACTTTCCGCAATGCTCAAAAATATCGTCTGCAAACAAATTAATTAGTTTTTACTAAACAACCGCTGCCAAAGTAAATGAAACAGCTACATATTTTCGAATAATAACAATACAGTAAAATAATTGTTCGCTGTGGCATTTACAGCAAAATAATTGTCCTAAAATTAATAAAAACTAAAAGGATTAAAATGGATAACAATTTTTAGTCGCATGGAATGACGGATCGTTTGTTTTTTCAAAAGCTATTCTGAAATGCACTGGTATCGATAAATCAACTTGTTGGTTGGTTATATGCAGAAGGAAAATGCCCAAAGGAAGAGACTCGTATGCGATAAGACATAATCGATTACATTTTTCATGAGAATGACTTCGGGGTTAATAGCGGTTTATAGGGAAAACATAAGTATAAACAACGTTAACCCTAGTTTAAGGTTATAGATAAGAATGTATTTATCGGAATATGTTTATAAATATCACGATTGTTCATTGTTGCATATTTTAATTTATAAATTACGCTTTTACGAAATGTATCTTCTGCTCGAATGAATATTGACGATGCTCATCGATTGATTTAATTTTTAAGTGTGTCTTCAGTGGCGTAGCGAGAGTTAAGTGGCAACTATGTACCTGACAGTTATATTTTGTCCCTCTCATTTCTCTTAAAGTGATTAAAACAGTTATGTTTTATCCCTATGGCATCCCCCAAGACCATCGAGAGGGTTATTTGTAACTACCTCCATCATTCCTGTCGCTATGCTATGCATGCTATGTTTAATCATAAATAAATAAAAGTGCTATTGCAGATTACGCAATGGTTAAGTTACAGAAAACGTAAGATAGATTGCAATACAATGCATGTAGCCGGAACACACGCAACAATACATAACGCGAAATACATAAATAGGAAAAGTACTAAGTGGACTACATACAAGTACAGAAAACCGACGATGTGTTTTTGGACGATCAAAAGATCGCATATCGGATTTCATTTACTTAAATCTATTCGCTTTGAGTTATTTTATTTACATGCATGCGAAAGTACAGACCAACAAACGATCAACCCCTTAATAGATTTGAGTCCACATTTGATTCGGTTCAAGATACTACACCTGTATACCAAATTTCATATATCCATATCATGACGTTTTATAGTTGCTGTATTAACTTGTACGGAGACAGCAGGAGAGACAGACAACCTCTGAATGAATTTTGTTCAAAATGTGATAAATATCTGCAGATTTATTGTAAAGGCGATATACCAAATTTCATTTCTCTATCTCAAAGAGCTTTATAGTTATCGTGTTCACAGATAGACAGACATTCCAAAAATGTGTCATGTGGATTCAGTGAAGTCTGAAACGAAGGAATATGTAAAAATCTGCAAACTCAATTTTTTTCGATGATTTCAGTAACTTTTTCTTATGTAATTACGTTGAAAGTAGAACAAGGCAATAAAATATAAATTATGAATATATATATTTTTTGAGATTATTATTGTCGATATAATTTTAATTTGTTTGAATATGTTGTTTATGCTACATATTGTTAATATGTAGAAATTTGTTTATTTCAAAAATGACACTAGCACCCAAAAAATATATATAATCGATTCCGAAATATATAATTTTCAACAAAAAAAAAAACACATTAAATATCAACTTTTGATTAAAAGCAAAGATTATTTCAGTTCAGTCACATAACATAAAATGCCAGCATCGTAGTATTAATTTAAAAAAGGGATGCAACTAAAGGAGAAAATGTAAAAGACAACCGTTATGATGAAAGTAAACAACTAATTTATTCATATGAATGAAAATTTTTCATTCATAAATTATTCATAAAAAATATCTTGCGATCCGTATCTGTAGCTGATATTCCCAACTTAATAATTTGCTCGCGGATTCATTAATTCAAGCTTCCTAGTATAAAAGTTTTATATTCTTTCGCAAGCAACATTTATATGGGTCTCCATAATTTATTGTCAAATTTAGTGTACATGGAAGAATAGAAATTTAAGAATATTTTCTCGTCTGCACTACAGCAAGTGCTATGTATTTCCTATGTTTGATATCTTCTTTAACATTTACAATATTCATTCACAGTAGATTGTTCAGAATCTGGAACAGTTTCCTAATAATTCCCTTCACAACAGAAAATAACATATCATCCCGTCACACACTACATCATTTTAATAACTGCAACCGGATGTCACCACATTTTGCCGAGACTCTTAATCTTCTCTATCCCCTAGACAACTTTCCTCTTCCAAAGTTTTCAATAATTCAAATGCTGCAACTTTTGAACTCGATATCCATCAGTGGCGGGGGAAGGGATGAAAACTTCCTTTTCTCTTATAAAAAGAACGAAATGCGCGTCCCCCATTGGACAGATAGAGATGCACTCAATTTGCTATTAATCCCAACTCCCTACAAGTCGCCCTCTTGGTGAGGAAAGGAGGAGTGATGAGAGTAAAATTTCTTTCTTGCTCTCCACCCCCGTCCTCTTCCGTATCGCTTAGAATCCTTTTGAAATTTCCTCTCGACAAATCCCGGTTGAATTGTTCGTATCCTGAGCCGATCTTTATGAACTTTTAGAGCACTGAAATTGAATTTTCTTTTTTATGAAAGCAGTCGAATTTCATACAACGGCCCGTGGGAAATAAATTTTACAGCCCTTTTTTTCCTCTCTTCTTTCCTGTTTATAGGTTACAATCGCATAAGTATATATTATATATTTGTATTTACTACAGCACAACAGCGAAACCGTATAAGTGGTAATGGCAACTTTCGGAATCTGAGTGTTTCAGAAATGTGCAGAATAAAAATTTATAATTCAAGTAATGCATCAAATTAACCTCAGCTTTTTCTTAAAGTTTAGTTGAAAAAGTAGGTCCACTTTCGATGGAAAGATAGGCTAACTACATGCTAAAATTTTCGATACAATTTTTTTATTTTGTTCTACATAAATTTTGTATCATACATAAGAAATAAATCCCCCCCCCCCCTCCCCATACAAAAAAGGGAGTGATATCTCCAAAATTTTCTCGAATACATTCTAATAAACTTCTGCAAAGAACGCTTTATATGATGCCGGAGTACAATAATTATGAAATATAAACCTCTGGCGTGGATTTAGCATTTTTACTGAATCAATCGTGCTATCCTTGGCAAATTTTCTTATCGATTGATCCCGGACAAGCAATTAATGATATCTGAAATTCAAATTTGTGTTTTAAAAGTGTTTCTCCAGACCGATTAGAACAAAAATTCGATAGAAAACTACATTTGTAATCCCAAAATTCCATACCAAATTTGATATTTAAGCCAGTGCGTTTTGGAATTATTGCGTTAACATGCAAACGTAATATCGTGAACATATATCTCGACAGACAGTCAAACCCTGGTCGGACTCGGCTTAAAATTTGACAGGTGCCTACACTATAGATGTCAAATCTTATCTCTCTTCGGTTTGTAGTAATCTCGTTAACTTACATTCGAATAACCGGAGATACAAACGTTCTCTGAACAAGTTTCACTTAAAATTTCACAAAATTTTGCAAATCTTGTCTAAAGAACGTATACCAAATTTCATCCATCTAGCTAAGTATTTTTCAATTATCTTTGTCACAGACAGACTGACATTTTCCAAAAATGTGTTTAGTGTTTAACGCAGGGATGTGTAAAACGTGGAGATTCGTCAAAATCTGGAGTTCGAATTTTTTGACGATTATTATATTTTCTCTGTACTACGTTTACCAGAAAGTAATATAAATAAACATAGATAATTATTTCCATTTATTTTCTTAGTAAAAATTATCTATTATATCAATCGAGCCGAATTCGACGTTATTTTTGAAAAGTAAGATAAAAATTCAGCCATCATTACAATATAAAAAAGTATCTATTTGCAAATTCTTATAATACCAGTCACATTAATTATTTTAATTAAGTAAAAACAAAATTCGAAACCATCATTCCATTTTTTTCAAAAAAAATTTTAAAAAATGCAATGCATTCATGTAGATCAAAGCTAGGTTACTTTCAGGTAAGGATAAAATCTATGGCTAAATCAAATAGAATAAAATTTACATCTAGACTAAATAGAACCATTGTTCCTTATAAATACAAATAAGAATAGAACCTCAGCATCGAATTGTGTTTGATTTCTGCCATTCCTATGAGTATACGAAAAGGTAGGGGGGGTACCACCCATTAATGACGGGGCATACTTCCTTATGGAAGGGTTGTACCGTGACCGGTGACGGCCCATAGGATTCAACCACAGTTATTGTCAATGTTGCTGCCGCGGCGGTCCGGTCATAAATATTTTTCCGTGTGTCTTCGGTTGGGAGTATCAGTCTATGATAATCCTCATTTTGTAACACAGTATATCTATTTACATTTTAAAATAAAATTTTAAAATCATAAATTTGTGAAAAAATTGTAAACAACTATATTTTTTGTGTTGATTCAACACTCTATTCCAATTTATAGCGAAATCGTGTTTTAGGGATTCGTTGGCAACTGAGAACATTGTACTACTATTAATTTTTGTTCTAGTTCCTTAAACCTTTTTATTGTTGTTAACATCACTAGTTTTTTTTTTCGTGGGTAGGGGGCGAAGTTAACCGCATCATCTTTTCAGTGCGATTTCTTTCGAAATGTATTTCATAGTTCTCTAGGGAATAGAAATATGACAACTGCAGGCAGCACAAAAACAATTTCTTTCGTAATTTTTTTTTTCTGAAATATAAAAGAAAATGTCCATCTATATATTTTTATATACTTTGTCATCATTACAAATTATTATTACATATATATATATACACACACACACACACACAAAGAGAAGTCTCATGATGAAATAAAACATTTTCCTGGAAGAATTTTTAGCCTTCAATTTTCTCTTCCTTTTAAAGAGGAAAAGAAATGTCTTTCTCTCTCAGAGTAATTCTTATTATTACTTATCTTGGGGCGAGTTGACCAGCTAAAATAATGACCTCTAAAAAATGACATAATCTAACAAGAAAAGAAGGGGGGAAAAAACAAAAACAGAGGAGTGTTCCTCGGAGTTTTAATCACCGTAAGTGTGCACAGATTTATTCCTCCCACACTTTAATTTCCATTGAAAAAGTTTGCTACTTTTGAATTCTAATTCTATCCTTCCCAAGCGCCCCTCAACATTTTTTGGTTGACTGCTCCATTGACTTTCCTTGGGGCAGTTTTTTTTAATTATTTTATTTTGACTTTTATTTTCACAAAATTCGTTTTTTTTTTCTAAGATGTTATTAATATTGTTTTAATGTCTCCATTTTTTTCCCTTTCTCTCTGATTTTACAGAACAGTTCCAATTTTTTTACAGATCTCAAATTTTTCAGCGGCAAGACGGTTACGATTAATAACATGCTTTATAACTTTTTTTCTCGTTTTATTATCTTACTATAGTTCAAAAAAAGAAATTCCGACTTCATTTAGAATAACAACTTTTACACTAGAACATTCTAACCATTTGTATTTTTCACAACACTCGTTAGAAGACTAGTTAGGAAGCAATCATAGTTAAACACTAAAACAAACAAAAAAATGTTCATTTAACGAAACCAGTGAGAAAGGGCTCCCAAAAATTTTCTCTAATATAATCTAATAAACTTGTCATGCCAGAGAACGCTTTACATGGCACTGACTTGCAACAGTTACGAAATATTAAATTTTGGCGTGAATCGAGCATTTTTAGTGAATCTGTCGTGTCATACTTGGCGAGTTATTTGGCGATTAATCCCTGGTGATCGTTAATAGAATCTAAAAATCGAATTTGTGTTTCAGATTCGTTTTTCTCAACCTATTGAAAGGAAAACTTGACACAAAACCGCTCTTGTAATCGCCAAATCTCTTGCCAAATTTCGCACGTGTACTTCATTGCGTTTTCGAGTTATCGCGTTTACTTGTTTCTGAAAGTACAGACCGACAGACATTCAACCCATTACTGGATACGATTCAGAATTTGACAGGTGTTTACACTAGATGTTAAATCTGTGCACTGGATTTTATCTAATTCTCTTTCTTTTGTAATTATCGTGATAACTTATATTCGGACAGACGGACTTCCTCAGAACATATTTTACTCAAAATTTGATAGAAATTTCAACCATCTAGCTCAAAGCGTTTCTGAGTTATCTTTGTCACAGACAGATAGACGGACGGACATTTTTCAAAAACATGTTTTTCGAACTCGGACAAGTGTAAAACGTGGAGATTCGTCAGAATTTCGAGTTCGAATTTTTTGATGATTACTATATTTTCTCTATACTACGTAATGAGAAAGTAAAAAGGAAAAGAAAAAAAAAGCCCATATAATTTACATACATACCTCTCTATCATTCCCCTAAATACATTAGTAAAAGTAAACATATTTCCTTGTGACTCGATTCACTGAAAAACTATTGTAGTCTAATTCCAACACGATTCTACTATTTACATTTGCATTAAAAATATTAGTGTAAAGTTTAATCCCATGTAAACCCAGTTTTGCCACTTTTCAACATAATATTATGGCAATTTTGTTTTAATGCAATAGAAAAATCGTAGACGATTTGATGATAGAAAATACTTACAAGTTATTGCGATTTTGGGCAGCATTCATAAAGAATTTTTCATTAACAGATTTTTTTTTGTTTGGGAGCGTGATTTTAAATGGTCAACGACCTCCTCTTACTCTCCCACAGATTCTATTCAGGAATGCACTTTAAAAATTGTTCTGTGGGCATTTTTCGATAGCCTGTGTATTTTTTCGCATCTTTAAACAGAAATGAGAGAATACAATGACGGATTCGCGTCAAATTGCACAAAATGAAGAAGCCAAATTCAAATTGTTGTCATAAAAATGTTGGAAAACTTAAGAGCAAAAAAGAAACGAAATAACAATGTCATTCTTTAGTCGCCCTGCAGCTACTAGAAAAAAGGCTCGACAGTAGGATTCATTCACGGATTCTAAAAACCTTCGTGCTTTTGCGCATGCGTAAGGATGTTTTATTTAGTCAAAATAGTGGTGAAAGGAAAGATAAAAAGATATGTTTACAGTTAACAATAAAGCAATTATCCGCGAACTTGGTAAGCATAGAAACTGCAGATAATTTGTAACACACACACACACAGTGATATTTTTAGCTGTACCACAATAATTATAAACAAATTCATTCAACAGATGTCACGCAATCCAGAAAATGTCACGTAAATGTTTTTACGACATACGATGCATACTTTACATTGGTTTAAACGGAAGTTTGCTCTGCTATAAGTCTAATTGACGAAGTTCTGTGGATTCAGTCATTATGTTGCTCCAATTATATCAGTCCTATCTCCGGTGCACATTCAAAAACACCGGCGTTACTTAGTGGGCTCCATGATTAGATTAAATGGTCTACATTTTGGTAAATACACTTTTTGGTAATCACACCCACTTCTAAGTCGGGCAGAAAGTAACCAAATGGTCAAGGAGACAAATGGAATTTCAGGCATATTGGTATTGCCTGCAATAATAATAGATGCCACCCAAAGTCAGCTTGAAGTAATTTTATTTAATTTACAAAAACCTTAAGGAAATAGACGTCGATTAAACGAGATACCAGTTTAAAAAGTTTCGGCTAATCGAAGTTCTGAAGTATATAATTAATGTACTTAAACATGTATATAATCGAGCTCTTCTCCAGCACGGTTATGTTTTAACACGATTTCGAAAATTATGGTACATTATAAAGGCTGTTCAACTCTAGTGTACTTCGATTGAAGGTTAAGAAACATAATTCAGACGTCGATTGCTGTAGAACAGGCATGGAAAGTTAAATGTTTAACTTTAAAACATGTAAAGAAAGACCCATGCTTAGATAAGCAGATGAAGCTACATTTTTTAAATTCAAATACATCCGTTAAAGTTCAAGACAATATTTTACAAGCGTATAACAGAATAAGATGAAATTAATAAAACAATCGGAGGAAAGGCAAAGAATCAAAGTTGACAGATTTTTAACTACTAAAAATGAAGAAAAGTCAAAATATTGCTGAAGAATATATTGTTTGGGGGATAGATATATCCAGTTAAATTAACTTAGGGAAAGGATGCTTAATATTGAACGATAGTCTTTCGCACATGTGGTGTTACTAAGCTGTGGGGGTGGAGCTAAAAATCTGATCAACAGACATGGCAGTACTAAGCCGATAACTTGTTTACGGTTTTGGATACAAGGAATGATCTCCAAACTATTTGCGCCAATAGTTTTATATAGCAGCTGTTTTAATGCAGAAAGTAATAATGTGATTGAGGCATTTTTTTTTACAATGATCAAACAATTCCCAAATGCTGATATGGATTTCAGCAAAATATTTAGCAAACAATTTTAATGCTACATTTTCCCGAAATATATGTTGTATGTTATGTAATCAAATGGAATAAGTTCGATATTCTGCAAAGGAAACTACATTCGAAGTTTTTTTTCTTTCATTTTAGTTATATTAACGTTCCGTTTTTAAAGCAATACTAGGGCTATTTTGAGATGACCTCGTAATTTTGAACGAGGTCTATCTCAAACGGTCAGATGAAGAGGACGACACCTCAGCTGGCAGCCCCTCTCCAAACTTCCACATCACACCGGCGGGAGAACGTTTGGCACCGATGACGTGCACCCGCTTCGATAGGTTTTTCGTTGGAATCGGGTCTCGAACCTGAAATCTTCCGGTTCCGAAGCCCAGACCTTGCCACCAGGCCACCGCGGATCACTCTATTCGTAGGAATAGCTTCCAAAAGCGTAAAGTAAATCTACAAAATGATCATTTGTTTCCTACAAATTAATTACATTGCATTATTTTGTAAAAAATACTTTTAAAATATTTCTTTTAATAAAAAAATATAAATATATTTTATTGTGTACAATAGTTTTTCTTTTCTGCAATATTTCACTTCTTCAAATAATACTTATTATTGAAATCTAAAAATCTCATTTTTCAGAGTGATTTGCATTTTTCTTTTCATGAACATTTAACTCGGAGATAAGAATCTTAGTTTATCTAGCAACAAGCACTGTGTTGCTCGTAACGATTTTTTTTTTTCCTTTTTTATTCTTGCTCTGTTACAGGAAACGTCCTGCGTGCGTCCATATTTCATTTAATTTTCTTGCTACCATCGAACACTTTTCGTTGACAACAGCGAAGAATCGGATTAAAAACACTCGCCAGACGGCGGTATGAAATGGAAAATACCTTTTAAAATCGCTTTATTACTCAAGTACCACCTCCCTATCTACGCCAAGTAGCTTTCACCTATCAAGTAAAAAGTTGTGAGGCTTTTAGAAACGCTGCTACAGCTCCATTCGAGCGTTTTACTCGCGCTAATGGAATTATATCATCTGTTGCCAAAAGTTGGATGTTGTACTTAAGGTTTTCAAAATCAAATCTTGCGCTCTTACTCGGGCCAGTTCTGGTTGTTAGGCGTAAGTGTTGCCTGTTGCGAGTTTTATCTTTTGTTTCAAATTTCCGCAAGTTCTAATTCTTCTTTAGCAGATTATTATGATGGATGTATTACGGTGTGTTTATGGGATTGAGAGCACCCTGGTTAAGATAGATTGTTATGCATAAGGCTGGATATAATGTTATCGACAGATGGCTGTCAGGTTTTTTGACCAAATGTGGGCAACGTCTCGAAGAATATTATCTTTCGGTTTGTGTTTAGTTCACATTTATATTGATCTGCACTTTCGGCACTGTCACACGAAAGATTTGATGCACTAATATATTTTGTTACTGAAGATTAAGTAGACATTTGTTTATCATGCGCGAATAAATTTCATTCTTTAGTATACTTTTTATATTGACAATGAGTCGCTCTTGGCAGTTGGGATTGATAGTTAAAAATTTCAATTTAATATTTTGTTTAAACTGCATTTTAATGGCTTCCGTAGCAAACACTTCACAGGCTTCAAATTGTGATAGGCATATAGTTCATGCTATTATAGAAGTCTTTCACCATTCTGTTCACTGTATTATACATTTCTTTAATTTCATATCATTATACAACAATAATATCACCGGGAAAGAGCAGCAGTATTTAACTTTTACGTCGTCCGTAACGCGTCAAGGGGGTTCAAGAGAAACTTCTGCAGGGCTGCCGTAACGCGCTTCAAGCGTTCTTCTACATTTTAAAACTTTCAAACGTTTAAAACGCTTTATAAGTGTTTACTTGTTTGAGCATTTATTTTTGTTTATTCCAATGCGGCGAAAAACAGATTTTCGCGGACAGGAGAGGACGGCGACAGTGTTAAAACATCGCCGCACTTAAAGAAAAATTTCACCACTGTTTGATCTTGAATTTAAACTTTAATTGTGTGTATTGCAAAATACTCACATATTTTATTAAAAGTGCACATTTACATTGAAAACGTACGCAGCAAGGAAAAAACAAAACGAATCTTCATATCTAGGTCATCAACAATGGAAAAAACTGAACAGCTAGGATGAAATATTAATAAATACAACGAGATCAATTTGTTTTTAATTTAAACAATGAAATATATTTCAAAATGACCTTAAAATAGTTTTTAAAAATAGATTTAAAAACATACTAAAATTGGTATCATTGAAAGATTACTTTGTATTTTAAGATATAAAAATTATTTTCAAACAGTAATATTTTCAGAACTTATAGCGGAGAAATTACAAAGTTTGTCTTAATTTTTATTTAAATCATATTCCAATTCAAATTGTTTAAAAATCGCTCCGAAGTGCCTATTCTCAAATTCCAATAAATATATGTGTCGTTTAGCGACAAGAATAAAAGTTTGGCCTTTTTAGTAACAATATACGTTTGCAGACGTAGACATACGCATACATTATTATTAGCAGAAGTTCTACAATACTAATCAAATAATAAAAAAATCATAAAATGGTTGAAACCACTTCAAGTGTTTGTAATTGTTGGAAGGTTGAGTCATTCCAGATTTATAGATACAAAAATAACGCTATTATTTCATTAATAAACTGCTTTTACATTCAGTTACGTATATTTCGAATGAATTCAACAACAGCATCTTTAAAAACATATTTAAGTAAATGTTATGAGTATTAATATATAATCTATGATTATATGCTTTCCTTCTCCAATAAGTCTCGCAACAGGAGATTAAAATATTTAAAGTATCAGTATATAACTTGTAAGAAAGGCAAAGATCACTTTTCTTATAAATTATTTATTAAGCATGAAGATAATCATTTCCAGTTACTGATAATTTGAGGATAAAAGTTATTCAATTATTCTTTTCACTTGCTTTCAAAATGCAAGTTCTATAGAGCGATGTTAGATTTTCAAATTGAGATTTTATGTCTAAAATAAGATTGAAAAATGATTTGGTTTGCATTTGGATCAGACCATGAAATCTTTCAGTTAGTCTGTGTTCGTATATTTTTTAAGAGGAAAAGAAATGAAAATATAAAGTTTTTGAAAAACATCTTGGGGACACAACTGTTCTACAATTTTATTATAAAAAACAATGCTTGCCACTTATAAGAGAACAGCACAGGAGATTTAAAAGAAACATAAACATAAGAGATTGGAGCATATAAATTTTCACATAACTATTAGATTAAGCTCGATTAGTCTACGTAAACTAATTAAAATTGCATGCTTGAAATATTCAAAGAACCCTGGGTAAGGCATTAAATAATGCATTATATTACCTTGAGTTATACAACAGGATGCACCTGTGAAAATGAAGCAAACCTCAGTTGAACGGAGATGATTTAACTTAAAATTTTTTTGAAGTTAATAAATCCTTTAGCTTTTTTTTAAATAATATTTTTTATATAAACCAAGTATAGAAATTGCATGGATACATATCTGGTGAATAAAATGACCAATGCAATGCCTCTTCGAGATAAGGGATAATTTTCGTTTTAAACTCAAGGTTAATGGATTAGATTGCTTTCTGCAAGATTATAGTTCTCTTCAATACAAATCATGTTGCGTTTCAGCCTTGTAAATATCGATTTCTAACAATAAAAATATAGGGTGCCTCAAAATTCACGTAAGATTTGAATTTTGTGCTAGTTGTGCGATAATAAAGTTCTGCCAATGAAAAAAAAATCGTGACAGTTGATAGTTCAGGGCTATTAAAAATAGAGTACTGTACGAAAGTACGTGTTTTCATTGTTGAGCAATATTTTAAAAATAATGAAAGTTTAGCAGCTACAGCTGGTAATTTTTGCACAAAATATGGTTGGTACTACACGTCATATAGTCAGAGGAACAAATTCAATTACTGCACGAGCCATTTTTTGGGCGTGTTATTTCTTACTCGAGTGATCAGGATTGAAAGTTCAGATCATACGATTTAAATACGATGGACTTCTTTTACTATTCTTTCCTAATTAATCGTTTTGCATAAATGACTGCATTTCGTTAACACAATGTTCAATTTCCTCTTTCAATGCGTGAATGATCGTGTCAGCATAAATTCTAGATTTAAAAACAAAGTTCAACGGCGTTAAATCCCATGATCCGAGTTATCTGATGATTTTTTTGAATAGAAATAGAAGCGACCAAAACACTTTCCTTTTATATTCTTTTTCATTATATATATTCATAAAGATATCTAGCGAGGTTGAAAGATGTTATTCAAAAAAGGGGCACAAAAGGGTATGTTCAATATAGAGTTTTTAATTCGTGCTTTATCGTATCATTTTTATTTAAATTTAATAATTTCTCATCAATTTTCTCACACTTTTTCTCTTCGTGGGTTTATAACTAACCGAAAGGAGAGAGAAATATGTCAACCAACAAGCATAGGAACAAAAGGCCATGTTCTCTCAATAATATAGCGAGCGTTATCACACAGCCTATTCCTTTTCTTCTAGCACAATATTGCTTTCATCTTGAATGAAAGCTTCATACTTTTTTTTAAGTCTCAGTGCAACCATTGGTCTGAAGGACAGTAATAATTAACAAATTATATATGGATTAGTAACAATAATGTAAGTTTCCTGAAATAATGCCGAATTCTTTTTTATAAATAGCTGATTCTCATTTCCACTTAAACGTAAAGAAACACAGAAAACCACAAAATTAGAAGTTTATCCACATAATAAAATACTTTGCTTTCAGCAAATCCTTTATTAATTTATACGTTTTAAACACACACACACATTTTAATTAAAAAAATTGTTCGTAATACAATTTTTAGTCATAATTTCTGCTCTAAGAATTTATATCGTACCCTATGCATTAGAAATGCAAAAAATTAATTATGTTCTGGAGAGAATTTCTTTTATCTGAAAATATCAATAATTAAGGCTTTTTTCTTTGTCTCTGCATTCGGAATCTGAAATGAGTTCAAGAAGCAATTGTACTATTGCACGGAGATAATTACTGTTAAATCTATCTAAGCCGTTTCGTTTTTTTCTCCCAACAATTATTTGATCGAAAGTTGGATTTTTCTTTTGGATAGACATAGTAACTTTTCAGTTGAAAACTTAATTGCCCTAAAAAAAAGAAAACCTAACACTTACTAAAGAACAAAAGCAACTTTTGTAGCAATGGAGTCAAGCCATGAGATGCCACTGTCACCTGAGAAACGTAAATGAGCACGATACCCATGTTCATGCTATTTTATACTACGTTAAAAAGTTTTATAAAGAGGAGTTTCTTTCCCCTTTTTAACGCGGATATTTAAAACACTATTAGAAAAATTACGATCAATACTTTCCTGTAAGTCGACTCATCGACATGACGTCCAATAAATATAGAAATGATTTCAGATATTAAAAACCCTTTTCTTAAAGGAAGAAACAATCCAATTATCATGATCAAGAAATCGGTTTTGCATGATTTTAGGGATATAAGCACTTAAGTCTCATTATAGGGTCAACCGAAATTGATAATACGCGCGTCCAAGGCGTCTTGAAATTTAGACGCAGGAGATAAAAGAACATGTATCAGAGTGCGGCATTAGATAATGCGCAGTTACATGCTAGATTATATGTATTTTAACTTTTGTAAAGTGTGTCAAATGAATTAGAAGTTTTCAGACTGCCGATATGTGACGTAATGCGACCATGAATATAAAAAGGCAAAAACTGTTTTTGATTGGTACGTTATAACGTTAATAAATATTTGCTACAAATTTTAACTACGGAGTCGGTGATTGCACATTCGAAACCTGCGATCTGAATATTATTAAAGGCATTTACACAATGATTATTACGGTTTTCGGTAAAAGGAATTCACTGAAAAGATGCACTTGAAAGTATAATCGATTAAAAATAATTAATTTTGACAAAGAAAAAAGAAAAAGAAAAACGTGCTGTGTTACTTTTTGCTAAAAAGAATGACGCACTAGCATTTTCACTTGTACTTAAACGCTATTTGTCCACAAAAGACATCACATTTTATTACTTAGTGCTGTTAACACTTTTCAAATCTTTTTAAAATATTAGAGAAAATTCTCCATACTTTTTCTAGAAATACTACGTATTCTATAGAATTTGTACATTTTCTGTTGAGTCTATAATACATATAAGAATGCAAAAGGGTTAAATGTTTCACATACAGTTTAATAGTAGAGCGTTTCCCAATTTGACAGTTAACGGCTCGTAACTTATTTCCGGTATGCTTACCACACAGTAAATTTGTTAATAATTCGGTGCTTAATAATTTGAACCCGAATCACTGAAGAGTTGAAAGTGAGTAGTGTTTCGCATCCATTTAAAGGCTGTTTTGGAATTCAATAACTCATTACATGTTTATATGCATACGGTTAAATCTGTCCAGCAATTTTCGAGCTAACGTTGCCCGAAGTCACGCCGCAAGAATATACAGTGAGAATTAATTTTAGATGAGTTTAATTCGTTTAATTTTCAGTTAGTTCCCGAGACGGTGTTGAATTCTAATGAGAAATTAAAACTATGTAGGTGGAAGTTGCGAAAGGTTTGTGTGTGATGCAAGGGCTAAAGTTACAGAATAAAATGCTTTTATTTACACTTTTGAGAGGTATACTTACTTTTAATTGCAAATTAAACTGTAGTGGAATAAGGATCACAGTAAATTCGATTCTATTTAACAAGATAGTGGGTACACGAATAACACATTTAGTTGAATTAGATTAAACATTTTGGATAGTAAACTATTAATATAGGTTGATATAGTGCTAAGCGTACCAGCTAAAAACAATTTTAAGCAATAATTATTTTGATCTTCCCCGGATTTTAAAATTTTTAATGGAAATTTATGAACAAGAACAATTATTTCAGAATCTTGGTTGTAGGTAATAGTGTGTTTACTAAACATAGCATTAACTCTTTGCTTTTTAATGACATTTCTGACACGAGCATCGTAATATTGAATTTTTAGAATTTAAATATGAAATTATGCGAAAGTGTTAGGACATTTTAAAACGCAACGAATTATTTGGTAAAATTTTAATAATCAATTGTTCTTTGTTATTGTTTAGTTTAGTTATTTTAACATCCCGTTTTATAGCAACACTAGGACTATTTTGGGACGGATCTTGTCATTTTGAACCGAACTTAGATGACGAGGATGACACCTGATCTGGCAGTCCCTCTCCAAACTTTCATACCTCACCAGCGGGTGGACGTTTGGCCCTTACGGATTTAACGTGCAACAGACCCGCTTACACGACGGTTCTTCGGTGGAATCGGGTCTCGAACCTGAAATCCTCCGATTCCCAAGTCGGGACCTTACCACCAGGCCACCGCGGCCCCTTGTTATTATAGGGATTAGAATAACAAAAAATACCTAACCCGGAAATGTCATCTAATTAAGAGGTTAAATAAATTGGAAGACTAAGTGTAAAGGTAAGGTTTCGTTTATTCAGTTGCGGATTCGAGGCTTATTTCCATTAACAGGTAGTTGTATATATGGGTATAATGCAGATAAAATATCATTACTAGTCAATTACTCTCAGAGCTGTGGAAGTTTGGAAAACGATCTCCTTTCATATGAGTCATGCTTAGCACAACGCTTACACACTCGAAAAATTTCAAAAGGCGTTTGTTGATTCTATTTAGAAGCGAACGCAACAGATGAACGTAAATTAGATAAAGCTCCCCTTTCAAAACATAAAAACAGAAAAGAAATATAACATTGCCGGTTATAACTTAGGTTTTTATTATTCGAATACATTTTAAAAGCAGGATGTTTAATAGACTTTCATAAATACGATTTAAACAAGACTGCAATAACACAATAGTTTATTTTCGAAAACAAATTCACCTTTTTCGATACAACATGTATACCGAGTAGTATTTCGAATGTTATTCAACTATTCCTAATAAGTAACTCAAAATATCCCTAAGGTATTTCGATTCTTAATATACAGGATTTTTATGATATATTAACCTGCAGAACTCGCACAACGTTATACAAGACACGATGAATGTCAGCAAAATTTTAGCAACAAAATAAAGTACGAGAATGAAGTGCCCAAATAATATAACAACTGATTAAAACGACTTGTTGACGTAATCACTTACCTTAAAAAGTACAAATGTCGCCACGCCATTTCAAGTTTCTCATCATTTGCTTTATAAAGGGGCACGTTTTATTTCTATGGCATCCTCAAAAAGTGGCGCAAAGGTTCATAAATATACCTTCCCTGTCACTAGGACACCATGAGTTCTGAGCTCCAGAAGTCACTTCAGCTGTATGGATTACTCTACATCGATGCTAGGTTCCTCTCGAAGAATGAAGATAAGTAAGAAATGAAACATATCAAACGCTCCTCTTCGAAATAGCACAATCTTCTGGCCAGTTAGTGTAATTCATTCGACGCAATATTCTCGTGACAAGGTTAACTGATACATTATCTAACATCAAAATGCACGCTGTCTGACGTTGCATCGTGACGTCATATCGTTTATACTCCAATAAGCAGTGTATTGGCATGAAAAATAAAATTGACCAAGCGCATTCGAAGTAGCATAAGCCAGAAGTAATCAATTCCTTAGTTTTTATCGCCAATATTGAAATGAATTTATTTTCATCTAGAGTTTTTAATCTTTAAGATTCGAATTTAAATTCATGAAAAGGTTACTGAAGTTAAAGGCAGCTCCATAATTATAACAACTATATTCTATTTTCGATCCATTAATCCATTAACAGTCATGATCCTCATTTAGGAATTTTACATACATCACTTAGCGCCAAAAATATATTTGGTACGCATGATAAATTTTTAATGTTTAAGATTCGAATTTAAATTCATGAAAAGATAATTGAAATTAAATGTACCCCCATAATCATAACAACCATATTCCATTTTCAATCTACACTGGTGTGCAAAACTTAAGCAACAATGCAAATTTTCAGCAGATAGCCATGAAATTGCAGAAAAGGAGTTCTTGCGATCAGTACAATGTACACGTAATTCAAGAGAAGGGTCATGCGTATGCAAATATCAGGAACAAAACGTCACAGGCGACGTGAGCGTACGCAAAACACGTGCGGATGGCGCGCGCAGCTCAGCACTACAATAAAAGGAAGGACAGAGACGCAATTAAAGACATTCGTTGCAAGTGCACGTGAGTTAATTCGCCAAATATGGCTAGCAGAAATCACCTGGACGATTTCACACGTGGAAGAATGATCGGAAAGCTGGAGGAGAGGCGTAGTGTGACCAGTGTAGCTGAAGAGTTCGGAATCAACAAAAGTGTCGTTTCGCGCGCTTAAAAAGCCTTCCAAATCACAGGTACAACTGTGAGAAAGGTTGGTGGTGGCCACCCCAGGGAAACAACTGCAGTGGATGACCGACATATCGTCCTGCAGGCGAAAAGAACCCCAAACCAGTCAGCAAGCGCCATTGCTCAGCAACTGTGTGCAGCAACGGGGCGACACGTGTCGCGTTTTACTGTGTCCAGACGACTTCACAAATGTGGCCTATTCGCCCGCCGTCCTGAACGCTGCATCCCTTTGACAGTTCCCACCGGCGGCATCGTTTAGAGTGGTTCAGGGAGCACAAAAAACCGGATATCTCATCAATGGAGTCGTGTCCTCTTTGCAGATGAAAATCGTTTTAGTGCCACAAGCGATTCCCAACGCCAGTTGGTTTGGAGAGAGGTCGGGACACGGTTTCATCCCAGTAACGTCACGGAAAGAGACCGTTTCGGTGGTCCTGGAGTTGTCGTCTGGGGAGGCATTATGATGAACGGGCGGACTGAGCTCCATGTTTTCGACAGAGGTTCTGTAACTGAAGATCGCTATTTTCAGGAGGTGATCCTTCCCCATGTGCGTCTGTTCCGAGGTGCCATTGGATCAGACTTCGTTTTTATGGATGACAATGCACGGCCACGTACGACTCGTGCTGTTGAAGAGCTCCTGGAAAGTGAAGATATCACTCGAATGGATTGGCCGGCGTGCTCCCCTGATTTAAATCCGATAGAACATGTGTGGGATGCTTTGGGGAGACGCCTTGCGGCACTATTACATCCTCCTGGGAACACCCGACAACTTAAACAGATGCTGATTGAGGAATGGGCACTCTTACCTCAAACTGTTGGACAATCTGGTGCTGAGTATGGGGAGACGGTGCGAAGCTACCATTGCAGTAAGGGGAGGGCATATCCCATACTAAGGAACATCTGCTTGCTGTTCTTCCTCTTGGACAGACAATCATGTGTAACGATACTATGAGTTCAATAAAGCCTCTTTTTGTTTGATTCCATACTGTATGCATTGTATTCATTTCTGCGCAACTATGCTTTCGTCATTCTTTCAGAACAAAATGCTGTATCTCATTTCTGAATTTCATGTCTCTCAGATGATTTCTTGTGAAGTTATGGCAAAAAAACATACCTATTGCTTAAGTTTTGCACACCATAATCCGCCACGACCACCATATGGGAATTTTACTTACATCATTTGGGGCCAAAAATATATTTGGTATGCCTGATAGATTTTTTAATGTTTAAGATTCGAAATTAAACTCACGAAGAGATTATTGAATGAAAAGCATAATCATAACAACCACATTTCATTTTCCATCCATTAACCCTTAGTAGCCTGATTTACGAAAGTGATTTATTTTTAATATTACTGTGTTTGCTTGAGGGTCTAGATGAAGGGAAAAATAGCCAAAGAATTAGTAGGTAGGTAGGTTTTATGTAGGGCGGAATGCCTGAAGTATCAAACCTATAAAAAAAAGCCAATAGTAATGCGAACATTCGGTTTAAAAGATTGGTATCAAAATTGATACTCTAGGTCATTAAGGGTTAACCCGTTAGCTGCCTTTATCCCCATTTGGGAATTTTACGTACATCGTTTGGCACCCAAAATATATTTGGTATACGCCTGATAGTTTAATTTCATTTTAGATAATTAGTCGATGTGTAGCAGAAAGTGCATATTCTGTACTTCGCTTGTAAACAAGCGAACAAATTTGAGATTTGTCTATAAGTTGAACGAAACAGAATTGTCACATTTGAATCCTTATTTTTTATTTGGTTTTTATATTATGAAATGCCGTCCATAAATATGTAATTTAGAGGTTATAGTAACAATCTATTAATTACTCAGTCTTCTGTGTTTTATTAAAATAATTTTATCGATCATCTTAAAACGATAGCCTTTTCAAAACTATCACACATTTTCAAAAAATAAACATATTTTGAATATAATTATATTGTTAGCCAACTTTTTGAACATGCATATAACTTAATAGGCAATTTTTTTTAATCTGACAGTTAATGGGTTTAATAAAATAAAATTAGTACAGATTTCGAATGTATGGGTCACAATTAATTAATAGAATAATATCTGAAAAACAAAGTTTTCACATCTTCTATTCAATGTCACTATTTAAATTGACGAACTTCAAAAAAAGAAGTTCATGAAAATCTCTACCAGAAGTTTCAAAAATTCTTTGACAGAAATATATAATGTGATTTTTAATACAACGCTGACTACGTCAAAACGAATATTATTTTGCAATTTTTCCCTTCCACGTGGAGGGATATTGATCTCCATTTTAAAATATATCATCTCAAAGCAAAAAGGTATAGCATCAGATTATTTTTAGATTTAAGTATCATTTTATATCTTCCGCTGCTTGAAATAAATCTTTTTTGACGGCGATTACGCATGAATGCCAGTTACTAGGCAAGAAAAAACATTAGATATTACGTTATAACGGGTATTTACGTAATGCTGCACCGTCGAGGAATAGACGCGAAATGATTCTTATTTAATGGAAATTCTTAAACTTTTCCTTACGGACTCTGCACATTACGTAACAACAAAATTTTTATTTACTTTGCGGGGCCGATAAAATACCTGTATCCGTAATTTCCTTTAATAATTTGATACTAAGTAATTTTTAATCGGTAAAATTTAGAAATTTATTATTCCCATTGAAATAATACGTCTCCACTCTAATTACTTGGCTAATGGAGTTGGATATAAGAAGAGCACTTTAAACAAATGGCCGAGAAGTCGTCCGACTCAATAAGCCGGTTCTCACTTCCTTTTGAGAAGAAAAATCTTGGCGTGATTGTGCTGGATGAATGTACAACAGCAATGGGGCATATTAGAGTTAATGTGCGAGCATAGTAATATTACTGTCCTCTTGCCTGCATAATAATTGTGGATTTTCAGCACAGACAATAAGCGCCATAGTGGCTAAGATTTTTATTTTTAAGGGTCTCGCACGTGTGAGTTTTGTATTAAGTATTATAGTGGGGGGGGGGGTAGAATGAATATGCATAATAGATGCATTTTTATTGCTCAACTGAAACCAAAATTTGAGACAAAACTGGAATTTTTGTAACAAGATCACCATGCTACTTTTCCTGTATCTAAGTTGTCTCATTTTAGAATTATAATGTTCACAAGGACAAGAAAAAAAAGAGAAAAAGATAGTCAAGCCCTCGTATGACCGGGTTCAAAATTTTGACAAAGATCTACACATTAAAAGCAAAAATTATGTACTAATTTTTATTCATATTATGAATATGAATATATAATATGACTATGAACATATAATATAAATATGAATAATATAATATTATTCATATATATATTCATTCATTTTTATTCATATTATTCATATCATCGAATAGAGAGACAGACAGAAGATTCCCTATGAATGGACTTCGTTCTAAATTTGATAGAAACCTATAAATTCGATATAAAAACGAAATCCCAAATTTCATTTGGTAAGCTTCAAGAGTTTTTCCACAATCGTGTTCACGCACAGAACGACAGACAGACTTCCTCAGAATGGATTCCCTTCAAAATTTGATAGGAATCAACAAAATTGGTGTGCCTTAATTTAAATATCAAATTTTACTCATCCAGCTTAAAGCATTTTTGAATAATTGCGTTTACAGATAGACATAGCTCCAAAAATGCGTTTTTTTTTTTTTTTTTGAATGCGGGTAGGTCTGAAACTACAGATTTGTCGAAATTTCGAATTCCTGTTATTACATTATTATTTGATGATGGTGATTAGAATACCTTTTCTTTGTATTCTTCGCACACGAGGAATTAAAAAGAAAGAAAAGAAAACACAGTCGTATTATATTTATGACAGCATCAAAAATGGTGGGAGTGTAATGCTGCACTCGATGAGGTTTAGAGATATGAGAGATACGAATATGATCAGCCCATTTACATAACACATTTAATAGATATAACCTTCACAGCCTTGGGCACTCTGAGTTATAATTTGTTAAGCTTATAAGTTAATCCAGCACTGTAAGGATGGGGTACCACGTAAACAAAATAATCTAAAAGCAATCTGCTTACTTCAAACGTGGCTACAATCACTTTTAATTTGATTTTAACAACAAAGAGAAGCAAAGAGGGAGTTATGCCTTGACGCAATTTATCATTACTGAGCCACTCGTTTCACTGAAACACATTTTAATATTTATATTAAATTTATTATTTATTTTATAATTTCTTTGATTTTTTTTTAAAGTGCCAGGATTAAAATTACCATTCTACAGTATAAGTACAGTCCATTCAAGCCAATTTAAATCACGTGAGCGCAAAACAAATATTAAAATTCGAGAGAATTTAAATTTATAGTTTCTTAAAGTCGAAGTTTATTTTTCTGGAGTCCTATATAGTAAAGCTGTGTCGGAAATAGCATTTGTGATATTTTTATTCGATAATATTTCGCATAAACATCCTGAGGGAACGTCACAAAACAAGGATCATGAGCGCAGAATGTTTGAAGGAAAGTCAGTATCACAGAACCCGGATGTACAGAATGCCAGTGCCGTTTTCTGATTGGCTACATCGATTTCCTGCGGCACAGCTGACACTCGATTTTCTAGCTGTTATTTTAATGGCACAGACTTAGCGTAAAACTCTTTTTCCATCAGCATCCTGCTGCCATCTGTTGGCGATTATCAAAAACTAAGGGTAGAGGGGAGGGGGAAGGGAGAAATCAAACGTAGGCGATAAAAATATGGTGATATTTTATTATTTCTAATTTAGTTTTCTATAGCCTAGGCGGGAATTTCGAAATTTATTTAAAAATTATTTATTTTTAAAATGTATTTCCTAAAGCAAATTCGTAATTATAGTATGAATAATCTTTTAATAAATAATCAATTTGTATCTGGGAGAATGGCAAATATTTACATAAAGAGACTCCATATAGATAAATATTTAAAAGCAAAGGGAAAGGCATGAGGGAAAAAATTTCTAATTCGATCTATAATAGACTATGAAGTTCAAAATTTCTTAATATAATGTAATGAAACAACATTAGGGCCAATCAAAAATAGGACACTATGAGTTACTAAAAAATTATGTTTAAATCAGAACTTGATATTTTACAAACCAAATAAAAGCAAGTTCCAGAAAAACAAAGATAATAAGCATTAAATTAAACTAAACACAATTATGGAATAAATAAAGTATTTAAAACAACGAATAAAAATACATTAATAAATAAAACTAATTTTTAACACATGTAAATGATAAATAATTTTAAAGTAAAAATGAAATATTGCATGCTTTGATTTCCCCTAAATAACTGGGGTATACGTAACATGGAGAAAGTAAAGTAATCCCAAAAAAATCGAACTCGAAGTTTTGATGAATCTCTACATTTCACGCCCTCCTTCCTCCAGTTCAAAAAACACATTTTCAGAAAATGTCTGTCTGTGACAAAGATAATTTAAAAACGCTTTGAGCTAGATAGTTAAAATTTGGTATATGGTCTTTACACCAAATTTGCAGATTTCTCCAAATTTTGTGTAAAATTTGTCCAGAGGAAGTCCTTCTGTCTGGCTGTTCGAATATAAGTTAACAAAAAATGAATTACAAAATGAAGAGAGCTAGATAGATAAAATTCGGCGCACATAATTAACATCTATAGTAAAGATATCTGTAAAAATGTGAGCCACATTCAAATACGGGTTGATTGTCTGTCGGTCTATACTTTCAGAAACATGTAAACATGAACATTTAGAAACGGAATGACTTAAATATATCACATTTGGCAAGGGATTTTGTGACTACAAACACAGTTTTTTCGTTAAATTTCTGTTTCAATCGGTTGAGAAAAACGCGACTAAAACACAAATTCGATTTTTAGATACTATGACGCATGCCAGGGATTCATCGCCAAATAACTCACCAAGGATGACACTATAGATTCAGTAAAAATGCTAAATTCATGCCAAAAGTTAACATTTCGTATTTTTATTGTACGCCAATGCCGTGTAAGGTGTTCCCTGGCATGATAAGTTTATTAGAGTGTGTGCCCGAAAGTTTGGGGGAGACCACTACCACTGGTTACTTTTTTTTTACAATAATAATAATAAAATGTATTCATAAAAAATCGTTTGCACACCTTTATATATGAACATTATATGGACAAAGTAACACTCTTAACTAAAGCCAATGCGCCAACTAAACGCCAACCTCCTTGCCAATCAAAATCACAGCGACAGTACGAGGCTGGCCACGACCTTCGTAATTCACGAATTTATGAAGGTCGTGGGCTGGCCGCAAGACTATAAGTAGGCGAAACCTACCGACAGCGAGATTTACTTATGTTAAGCTTGTAAATATAAATATTGACTAAATGCGTGTAATTGTAAGTGTAGTGTTTCGTATAAGTGGTTGTGTATTAAATTCTTTTTAAATTGTTAGAGTCTGTTTTTATTGCATTATTCTTATATAATTTAATTTAATAATTCCTTAAAACCTAAAAATTAAAATATCTAATATTTAAAAATTTCAGTGCAATGAGATCTCTTTAATAGTTAGAAATAAGCATACAGTGACGCTTAGCAAATTCAAAATTAATGGAACCCTATTTAAGATTTCAGTTGTATAAAACTGGATCTGAAAATAGCAAGCCTTCATTTAATCATCTTCCCTTTTTCGAAAAAAAAAAAAAAAAAAAAAAAATCTCTAAATTACATGTTATCTGCATATTTTCTATGGCGGAAAAACTTTGACAGAATCCCCAGTTATGATTATTGTGTCGATTTCGCCAATTTTTATTTCTTATGAAATCTTATGACCACCAAGACATGTCATCGGTGATCATTCGCCTGTTCTCCACCTTCCATTTCCTGCATTATTTTCAGAGAAAATATTTGAAGCGGCCTCCTATAACCACAACTGGACTGGTATCATCGATTGATTGATCTCGCCAATTTGCATGCCAAAACGGGAGAAAGTTCTTTGCTCATTGTGTATTTATGATGCAAAATAATTTTGTTGCGACAAGTTCATCAAAACTGGTTAATACGAATAAATTATTATTATTATTATGGTGGGCCGCTTAGTCATAAAATTAAGATGCACCTTGAAACAAACAGCAGCAACAAACATTGATATAATAAAAACAAATATGATATTTCTATTTCGATGGAAAAAATGTCTGATTCCATTTGGTATCAGAAAGGATCTGCAGCGATCTTATATTTCGGAACGAAAATAAATGGGAAAGACTTTAAGTAAAAACTATAAAGAGATGTTTTTAAGCGAAGATTATTTTTCAAGCAATGTTTGGATTACAACTACCAAAGAATCTAAACGAAGAAGGATTTGTGGAATATACTTCGCAATCCACCATAATTTGTGTTTGTAATTCACAATTTAGGAAGATTAACAAACTGAAAAAGAAGGAAGGGAAAACAAAAACCACATACTGAATCGGAACATTTTAATAAATAACTTCAAAAATGCAGTTGAAAATCCTTCACGTCATATATATAGAAATGTACATTTTTGTAAACGAAAGTACATACTAAATAGTTGTACTTTCATACTAAGTAGTATATATTTATACTAAGGAGTCTATTATTAGTAATCGATCTAATAGTCTCATAACAGTTTTTTTTTAACAGTGAAAACTTGGTACAATGCGAGCCATTTATTGGATTTTTTCATATCTGTATTTATTAAATGATTCTGAAACTCAAAAAATAAATATTCAAGAATAACGGGTTTTTAATTCATCTCTACCACTAATGATAATAATAAAAAATAATAATAAGGAATGTGCGTGTGTCTTATGTTTACACTCAACCGATTCAGTTTCATTTGGAGCTTCCAAATTTGTCATAAATGTATTTTTGAGTGTGGAATGCGTACCGACTTATTTGAAATTTCAATTTAGAATTCCAAATAATTAAATACTGAGATAAATGGCATTTTTTAGCGATAATTCCCTGAAATATTACTGCAAAATTCAAAAATTTTCTTATAAAAAATAACAATTTAGTTGGAATGCAATTCCTCCCTCCACGAATTGTGACAGTTTTTAAAAAAATATTTCTTGTTGCAGTGAACTTAAAATCCTTTCAAATGTTTCATCAAATAGCTAATATCGTGGTTTTATTCAACTGCTGAATGTTAAAATAGAAAGATTCTGCAAATTATATGCGCTGTTGAATACTAATTATATTACATGCGGAATAGGAAAATGAAGTTACAATACCGCAAAAGACAATGCGCAATTAAAAGATAGATTATCAAAACACGTTTTTAACGGCGCTTTGACATTGCAGGGCTTGACTCCATTTCGATGTTTAGTTATATTAACGTCCCGTTTTAAAGCAATACTAGGGCTATTTGGGGACGGACTTCGTAATTTTGAACCGCGGTCAGATGATGAAGACGACACCTGAGCTAGCAGCCCCCTCTCCAAACTTCCACAACACACCTGCGGCAGGGCGTTTGACCCCGACGGAAGTCTTAGGTGGAATTGGGTCTAGAACCTGAAATCCTCCACGAGGTCACTGCGACCTGACTCCAATGTAATGTATCATGCACACAATAAATAAAACAGGTGCAAGCTTACTGAAGTAACGCGGTTTTAATGTCTATCAAATTTTGATATAAATGCCGTTCTGAGGAAATATTCAACATAAATTGGCCCATAACAGATAAAATTATTAAACTGAATTCAAACACAATCAATACAACGAACCAATTGATTGCTAAAAAAACGACTATTTATTAATAAATTAAAATTATTTATTTATTAATTTAAATCCGATAAAAAGGTGAAAATGTTTAAAACGCATAATTTTCCTGTTTTTTTTTGTTTTTTATTTTTTATTTTATGATATTATGTCAAAATTTTTAAAAAAAGCGTGAATCTAAACAGATTTTTTTGTAATCAATTTTCATCAATAAAAAAAAAGGTAGAAAACACATTTTTTCCATCTTTTAATTTAATTTGCAATTAATCACAAGCTGAAAAAGCTAATATTCGAATTTATTCAAAAGATATTTTTCTAAAAACTAACACGCGAAGTTTTTCACGTTATATTTAATAAAAGTAATAAAAATACCACAAAATGCATTTAGGTAACAGCTGCAAGTAATATTATTATGCTGAGACATTAATACTAATATGTTCTAAAAGACAGACGACGATTAATTTTACACAACTATGCGTAAGAAATTACTTAGTGAAAATCAAGGCTATTAACTCTTTTTTAAAACCTCTGCATCGAAAAAAAATTACATTTATTTATTTTTTCTACTGTGTGTGTGAAAGATATAAATTATGAAGTTTTTGAGAAAAATTTATAAAACTAAAGAAGAAATCTAGGAACGAAATGTGGAATCTCCATGTATTTAGCCATAGTTTAAAGTTGTGATATACCTAAGATTTTACTGTGATGTCGGAAAGTTTGTAATGCAGATTACTGATGAAGGCGTTAATTTATTTCAGTTTTACATCTGAATTTGCAAATGTGATTTTATGAAAACATAAGAATCAAATAATAATAGTTTTAACTTAAAAAAATGGAACTAATAATCTTAAAAAAAAAATTTTAACCAGAAATTCAAAAGTTTTATACTAAATTATTTTTTTAAAAAATGAATGACTTTCGCACGAACATCAGTATTTTTTCGGACATTACCACAAATATAATCCCACATTTCTGGTAAAAGTGAATAATTAAATAAATAATAAAAACAAATTCCTATATTGCCAAGTGCCAAGCAAAATTCTACAAATTAAAGTAATGAATATAAAACTTTTCCACATACAAGGGCTGTCGGAAAAGTATCCGACCTTTGGCCAAGAAAAATATATTACTTACATGACGAAATTGGGACCGTAATCACCTTTAAAGTAGGCTCCTTGCGTCTTCATATATTAACTCACCGATCCTTCCACTGCCAAAACCCTCCTAGAAGGCTGCTTTTGGAATGGTGTTTATTTCCGGTGTCGCGTTCTTCATTATCTCTTCTCTTCTCAAAATGGGGTTCTTTCAACAGCGTCTTCAATATTGGAAGCAACCAGAAGTCACAAGGAGCCATATCTGGAGAATAGGGAGGTCGGGAGACGACTGGAATTCCGTGTTTTGCCAAGAAAGTCTGGATCAGACATCTTGTGCAAAATCAAAAATTTGACGAATTTTTATTACAACATCTTACTCAATGGCCAGCAGGCAGCGACTAACACACTCGAATATGGAGAAAAAAATTCAAGCATGCACATTAAATTGTCTTCTAACCACTGTGCACGGTGGCGCCGATTTAGCATCACTACCATACGCATGAAAATTCAAGGTCGGATACTTTTTAGACAGCCCTCGTACGATTTAAAATTGTTTGTTATAAGATTTTAAAGTCCAGTGGTAAATTTATAGGCCTGTACATCAATATTGTTTCACAATAATCAATTCTTTAATGTGAAATATATTGGTTTCTTTTAACTTCAATCACTTTTGTAAAACTCGTTTGAAAAAAAAAAGAGAGAAAATTAGCAAGAAATCCATTCTGTATATATATATATATATATATTAAGCATAAACAATCTGAATTGAGTGTTCATAGTGAAAAGTAGGATTAGTTTGAGATATAGCATGGAAACGTAACCTTAAGCAAAGTCGCAGTATAGAGCTGCAAAAAGCAGTTTCTTTTTATACGTTATTCGTTTTTATTATTTTTTTCAATTCTTTTTCGAATCAAATTTGTTCATTTTTTTTAATCTTTCGACACGAGTCACTTGTTTGCACATCGCACTCTTTTTTTGTTAAGTTGCTACAATGTGATTTAATAAAGATTTTCAGTCCATATCACATTTTTACAAACTGGAAAAAGAAATGCATACATTAAAAATCTTGTTGCGATCCATTATAAATTGGCAAACGACCCACAGTCCGGGAATCTTTGTATCAAATCTTATTGAAATGCTCTGCTGACAAAAGAAATCAGAGCTTACTTGCGTTTAAATAGGTTTGACAATAATGAACCATCATTTTTTTTTCAATCATCATTTTCAAAATTCTTTTTATTTGGCTCTTCAATTTTAATGACTGAATGTCACTGCGGAAAAAGTCAACCGAAGCTGCAATAAAAATATCTGTTGTAAACTATTCTTAAAAATTTTATTACCTTCAGGAGCTGTAAAAGGGGGAAAAAAAAAGATTACCAAAACAGATATTAAGTTCTAAGCTTACTCTGGGTGTACCCGAACTCGTCTTCAGATTCCGGATCCGAAACTCTCTCGACGGGCGTCAGTTTCACGTTTCCGGCACTCGAAGCATCAATCTACAGGAATTAAAAAAAAAAAAAAAGGTGAGGAAAAAACTAGCTTCGTTATTTTCTCGCATGCATAAAAAGAGTAATATGCAATCGTCGAAAAAAAATGTATCGATATTTTAATAAATGTCCTCTTTCTAACATTCTTGACATTAAAAAGAAAATAATTGAATCCATTTGCAGTGACTTAAGACACTGATTCTGATATCGTTGCAAAGAACTCGTGGAGAACTTCTAGGACTTAAAAGTGATATAATGAAAAAAGTAATATAAATAAACATTGATATTAAGTCGAAATTTACAAAATAATTAAAGATATCATCTCATATGACTCGTAAATATGCTCGGAATTATAGGAGCACCAAAAAAGTGCAATAAATATCGGGGAATTACAAATGTAAAAATTATGATAATTTCTTTTTAAAAAAAACTCGAATGTAATTGATAAATCGAGCATATAACAGTGGGTAACAGTCCAATCCCTACTTTTATAAAACACCTAAAAAAATTACGATATCTTGACGACATTGAACGCCATTCAGAATATCGCGAAACTTCATGGCAATATGAAATTTATGCTAATATGAGTCACTATGGTCATAAAAATATATTATGACCATAGCGATCTATATAATATGCTAATAATCAAGGTAATGCTATCTTATGCTTATATGTGTTCTTTAGGGATTATGGTTTAATTTCGTTGGAAGATGATAAAAAACAATAGTAACTTGAAGATCGATGGTAACATAGTAGCATTACCATACCAGTTTGTATCGTAACCACCAAATGTCATTATTTGCCAGCGTCGTCACATTCCCAAACAATGCACTGACAGTGATGTAGAGTGTTAAGCGGGCTTAAAAAAAACAAAAAAACAGTAATGTCAATTCTGTAAAATCGCACAAGTATGCGCAGAAAAGGCATAACAGTATATAGTTGACCCATTAGGACAAGTATATGCTGTCATTGTGCATGTGTGATCTCACACGATTGACACTATACTGGCTCAGAGAAAACACTGCTTTAAGCTAGATTGCGATGCCACCGTAGAAGTTAAATAACTCATAAAAGATTCAGAGATGGAAAATCGCAGGACAGTGGCGCATATACCCTTTGCCAATGCCTTCAGCCGAATACCTTCGCGCTGAAGGCGTTACGTTTTTTAGTCATCGCGTTTACATGCACACGAAAATATAGACAAACAAAAAATCAACCTCTATTCGGATTTGATTCAAAATTTGACAGGCATCTAAACTTTAGATACCAAATCTGTATGGTAAATTTTATCCCTATAACTCTTCATGTTTTATAGTTATATTGTTTGTTTCTTCTCGAACAGCCAGACAATCAGACATTTTGGGAAAGCATTATGTTCAAAATGCGATATAAATCTATAAATATAATGGAAAGACCACATACGAAATTTCATCCGCTTCACTTAAAGCATTTTTAAGTCATCATGTTCAGAGACAAGCTGAAAAACAACTGACAGGCATAATTGCATAAGTGAGTATTTTTTGACTAAAGGAAGTCCGAAGGTCAATAGATTGACCTTCGAGATTCGTCAATATCTCGAGTTCCAATTTTTGACGATTGCATCACTTTCTATTTATATATTTCGTAGACAAGAAAGAAAAATAAAAAGGCTATGATATTTAATCACAATTGTGTGGATGAATTTGAGAAAGTCCACAAAAACGTTTTTGGCAAAATAAACGAGATGAACACTTCCATCAAGATACCTTTTTCCCTTTCCTGGTCAGGACTTTCCCTTCCTCAAGAGTATCAAATGGCACTTTGTCATCAGCTTCCACCTCTTCAGCGACATCTTCGTGACAGTTGAGACGATCCTCAGTGGTGGAGGGAGGGCGGTCCGGCACCTCCTGAATGGTCTCTCCGGACGGAGTCACGGTGCTGCTGACCGGGAAAGGTTTAGTCAGGATCACTTCAAGAGGGGACTTCGGAGAATTCCGTTTGATGGTGGACTCGCGAGAAGAGGAGGTCGATGAGGTGGGAGATCGAGCCTCTAAGCTAACGGATGTTGTAACAGGTGTCAAGACAGGGGATTCTTCCTGGAAAAAATTATTACAAACAATAAGTTTTAAGTGCTATAAGTTAAATTGTTTACGTTTTCAGTGCTATAACAATATGCGCTACACTGGTAAAAATAAACTCGCCATAAAATTTTTATTTTTGTAGTTATGCCAAGTTCATACCTGTAACAGAAAAAAGACAAGTTTTTATTTTGATAAAACGTGATATTTTGAAAATGAAATCTGCTTAAGGAATAAAACTAAGTAATCATATTTTATATTTAAAACAAATCTGCAGTTATTTCTGATGGATAAGCTTGAGTACATGATAGTAGCTAAGATAATGGTCTAGAATATTTAAAGCTGCTTCCCAACGTTTAGCATCGTAGAGAAAACAAGTTTATAGACAGCTCTGATGGATGCTGAACAGATCACGGATCATTGACCCAGGCTTTGCCGACAGAATTGGCGATCTGATAAAGAATTTGTGGACAAAATGGAAGGACACAATCACCAGGAATTTTAGCAATAAGATTATTAGTAGAGGCAGCGTTAGCAAACAGGCCTGTCAACAAAAGATAGAGAGTTTCGTAGGCAAAAGTTTTCACCACTTGAGAACGGTTATAGGGAGCTGGGCATTAAGGAATATGATAATTTAAAAATCATCTTAAAGTTAATATACTGTAAGCAATAGAAATATTGAAATAACGGTTTAAGCGGTTTCACTATATTTGGCAAAATAATCGATAAGGTACCAAGCCAATCAGATGTCGAATTTTGCTGATAATTTTCGGTCTGACGTCGACGACGTTAAATCCGTATTATTTTCAGACATTCATTTTAAATGTTCTTCATTTAGCTTATAATTTGCACTATTTTTGGTAGTATAACTGATATATAGTTTATTGCATTTTGCAGACAATTATTGGTCGGCCGACTAAGAACTCAATGTGGTGAATGTCGACGACGTTACGTTCATGGATTTTCAGACATCTGGTTCAAATGTCGTTCATTCAGTTCATAATTTCCACTATATTTAGCAGAATAATCAACAATCTGGTGAATGAATAAGGTCTCACATTTTTGTCGACTTTCTTTGTCTTTCGGCTAAGAAAGTCAAATAATGGTTTATATATATAAAAAAATTATTTGTTTCCATTATTTTGATCACTTGTCGATGGAATTATCAAGGAAATTGAAGCTTTTATGTTATACTAGCCGCCTTTGGCGACCAGCCGGTTCGCCAATATTACCGCTCACTACAATTTTCAATTAAATATTTTAAGTAACTGCTCTCTTCTCAAACAAAACATTTTTAATCTTCCAATTTTGATAGTCATACCAAACTTATACTGTTGTTTAGATCATTTCGTTCAATTTACTATATATATTTTGCTAATTTGTTGTCATTTCCGGCAAAACTTCAACTTTAATTTTAAGTGGAAATGATGAAATTGCAATTAATATAAAGATATTTTTTAACAAAACCAAGTGTTTTATTTTATTTATCATCTTTATTGTTATTTATTATTATTATTATTGAATATGAGTATTGCAAACAGAATCGCTCGGTATTTAAGTCTTATGTTAACTACAAAATATTTTTTATAGTTTATGTAATATCTCAAACAATAATTGAACAAAAATTTCTGAGATTCAGTATAAAATTCAGTTTTTAGTTTTGCTTTCAAAAGGATTGAAATGAAATCAATAATAATATTTTGTTCCTGCTTATAAATATATTTCAAAAATTATGAAGTCTAAATTTAATGCAGTAAGGTATCATATTCTGATAAATATTCTGGACACACCAAATTTTAAATAAATGAATGAATGTTTCTATTTTCCACGATCAACTAAGACTTATTTATGAAGTTTCGAATGTTAAAAGTCTAGAAAAACTCAACATTTTCATAATCTTATGCCAATTATTCTTAGAAACCTGCGCGCTGATTGGCGTATTTTTTTTGAAACGATCGATGGAAAATCTAAAATTATTCTTTTTTTTAATTGAATAGTGATATTCAAATGTTCATAAATCAGTCAGTTTAAGTGATTGATTTAGTTGAATGGAAATTAACTCTTTTTATTTAAAATATTAGTGTTTCAAGAGCATTTTGTTAATCGTGATTTCGACAGCAGAAGCTTTATGTAAAATCAAAAATTCGTTATTTATTAGAGCATTTATTGAATTACGTTACATAAAATATAATCATTTTTCTATTTAAACCATTTTAGTAAATCTGTTGTGTTCGTGCATCAACAAAAATAGAATGCAGACAAACTTATTATGAAACTAAATCTTATTACATTATAGATAATATTATCAAATTTACATCAACTTATTTTCATTCAAAATTCTAGCATCGTTTTTAAACAACAAATTAAAAGTTCCAAAAATATCACTGTTGCCAATCTGAATTTCACAACTATTTACAAAATAAAATTTATAATTATTAAAATAATCGTTTGCTACTTTTAAATAAAATATTTACGATTTATGTCGCAACAGATCTTTGTCTTACTAAAGGTTTACAAATTAGCTGTGTGGCCCTGATTTGAATGGATATCTTGTTCATATTAAACAAAACTTGCCTTAAAATAAAACTTATTTATTGGATTACTAATATAGAGAGTGTAAAAGATCATAAAATAATTTTTCTTGAATTTATTTTTTAGAAAAAATAATATTTCATATTTGTTTCATTTCCTACAGACACGTGACGAAAATTATATTTTTGCAGATTTCATTTCCAAAAAGATTTAATTTATTTTCAGTTAGAGCTTTAATCAATGTAATGGCAACACTTTGAAAAAAGCTATTTTTTTCTCCTGAATGCGAAACGTGCTTAATCCTCATTTTTATTTTTGACGAAAAAAATTATTGAAAAACATAGTTAAAATATTTATTTAAAAATTCATTAAAAATAGAAATTTAATTTTAAGATTAAAACAGTAGTATCATTTAAAAGATAAATGTTTTATCTTTAACTTCATGTAAAAATATTTTTTGTGCGGTAATATTTTCGGCATTTATAGCAGAAACACGTCAAAATTTCGCTTAATTTTTAAATAAATAAAATTCTAATTAAAAATTCGAAAAAATAACCCCCAGGTGCACATTCCCGGCCTCCAAGGTATATACGTGCCAAATTTGGTAGCTGTAGGTTGAATGGTCTGGCCTGTAGAGCGCCAACACACACACACACACACACACACACACACACACACATTGAGCTTTATTATAAGTATAGATATAGATATGAATAGGGCGATGAGTATTTCGGAAACAATATTCATTCATCATTTCTTCCTCATGAAGTTACTTCCTAGATAATGACTTTTCTTTCGACAGTCTTATACAATACGTAAATTAACAAGAGTTACTTTGAAGTAGCTAAAATATGCGAATTCACTATAAATCAGCGCAGTAAGAAAATTGTAAATTAAGTTTATTTAACAATAAAATATCTGGTTTTTTTTTCAATCTAATTTAGTAGGCCAGTATTTGAATAAAAAAAGCAAATAATAATTTTTGAATTAAATGTAAAATTAATTATTATGAGTAATTTTGAAGCCAAATTAGAAAAAGTGTGCTTGCCCCTTCCCCGATATCGGGAAATCTTTCCCACCACCTCCGATTATTAGGACGTGAATTATGCATCTTTCTAAAAGTTTCTGTACCATGCTACGGACGCCATATATAAAGCTGGCAGACCAAGCAGGAATCAATAAAATAAGTTGGCTCAAGCAATTAGTTAGTAATGAGTCGAATATTGAGTCTTGCGCCGAGTCTTCTAGTCAAGTATGGAGGCAGCATCGAGTAGTGTATTGAATAGCCAATCGTATAGGCCAAATCAGTAGTTAGTCGGCATTTAAGTTCAACTTAATCGAGAGGGCAATGGAAATTAGTACACGCTTGAGGGACGTGGATAAGCGTGTGAAGGCCCCCTTCCTACAGAATTTTCTAGGAATACCTTTTGTTGTTACGGTTGCTTAATACTGACTTGCTGCTTACACACCTGTTGATTTCAGGGACTTTCGAATTTTGAAAGGAAATTTTCTTAACAATATTAGTATTCTAGATTAGAATTAAGTATTTCCGAGGAACGGAATAGCGCTTTTTGTTTTCAATAAAAACAATTGTTGCTCCATTGTGATTACTGTTTATCCAATAAACCATGATTAAAACTAATACAGGCATATGGTGCTAGAAGTTCCACAATCTCTATAACAGATAACGAAGACTCATTCTACCAGAAAATGAGAAATGAATAGCAAAACACAGCCCAAGTGTACATAAAAACAGAACTTTTGGAAATTAACAATGCACATGACAACAGCAAATCGTTATTCCAGAACAGAAACAGCACGAAAGCGCTTAGAATGCAGCTAGTTAGCTCGTTCCATGACTAACACTCTAAAGGGTAAATTCATTAGGTTGACTCATTTTAGATTTCTATATTTTGTAAAGCTTTTTTAACAAGGTATAGAATTTTCTAGAAGAATATATTGAGTCTTAGTAGAGATATTATTAAAATTCCCGTATTTTCTGGAACCTTCATTTTTTAAATGGTAAAATGATGGTAGCCAAATGGTCGGCTTGTAATGGCCGCCTAGTATTCATTAAGAATATCTGTAAATCGTGCCTTTCTGTGATAAGGCTCACATTGCAGAAAGCAATATTATAATAATTCCAATACCATCGAATTTATTTAACTACAATTGCTTATAGTCAATTGCTAATTTCATTCTAGAAAAAAATTTATCGCACTGAATTAAAAAATAAATTGAATGGTGCAATGGTTCTAGATTTGTGCCACAAATGTCTCACTCTACTTCTTCAGTGAAGTTCAATTGAGATAAAAGTTGTGAATAGGAAGGAATGGCATATTATATATCTTTTATAATAGTTCTATTGGTAGGGCTTTATTTTTGTAAATTGAAAATCGAAAACCAGATGTTCGTGAAGGTGAAAACAGCCTTCATGGGGAGGCGCTGGCAGTGAAAGACACTGAACAGATTGATATGATGGAAGACTGAATTGCAAAACTTACTTATTACATTTTACATAACATATATATTTATTCGTGTCTTGCCTACACATTTCTTCAACAATATTTAGATTTTTTCGAACTGAGAAATGCAGCAGCACAAATAGAACTATTAAATTTCAGACAGATAAACATATTCATATTGCCTATTCAGCAGCTAACTTCCAAAACCATCTGTTGTCGGAACTGATGTAGATTGCACCGGAGAGAAAAGAAGTTTATGTCCGCGGTAGTCAAGGCATACGAATTATTTATGAAACAAAAAGGCTCGTGCGTCAAGTATCAATTATTTTTCTTCTATCGAAGGCATCTAAAAGACAAGTTTGTCATCATATAACGTTTAGCAACTACAGGGTGCGGCAGAAGAACTCGGAGAAACAATTTTTTTTTTATATAACTTTATCAAAAATTAATAAATTAACAAAATATAACAAATAATAAAATGAGTAAGCTTTTACTAATGATTAAATTTAATTGATTTCAAAGTGGTCGCGTTTTACAGCGGTGTAGATCGGCAAACGCTTATTGAGATTTTCAGCAATGGGCTGCAAGTCTTCTACCTTTAATCTATCCCTTTTCCGCTGAAGCGATTGTTTCAAAGAGTCCGAACTTTTGTGTGGTTTAGAGCAAGCCATAGACTCCAAAATGGACAATACACTGTAATCCATGGGATTGAGATTCGGTGAGTATTGTGTCCAATATCCAGATGATATCACGTCCGGAAAATGTGCCTTGCACTACTCGTGTCTTTTTGGCCTTGTGAGTTGGTGCGGAATCTTGTCGAAATGTCAGTTTACATTGTCGAAGCGCTTTTTGGCCAAGGAAGTACAATAACTTCTACTGTATAATGTCTCGCTGATATATTTTTTCGACTTATTTTAACACCTTCATCCCCAAAAACCAGCGGTGTTTTGCCGCTTGCGCAAATTCCACCCCAGCCCATGACCGACTTTGGATGTTGGAGACGTTCGACAAATGCCTAGGTGCTTGGAGCGTCTACAGACCTGATTCCATCATTCTGGCAGTTATGAGCTTGTTGGACGGCAAAGCGCCTTTCATTAGTGAAAACCAATTTCTTCCAGCGCTGACTTGCGGCCCGTCTCAAAAATTTTTGGTTTTGTTTCAGAAGTTGAGCTTTTTGGAACCTATAAGGTTCAGTCCAAGCTCTATTCTTGCTTTTCCCCGCACTGATCGCCCACTTAAGAGGACCATCATTGATAAGCTCTTTAAATAGACAGATTGCGTCAGGCACTGTTTGCAAAGGCCCACTAAGCAAACGAACGATTTCACACTGTCGTTTTCCTTTAATCAACTTTAAAACTGCAGATCTTTTGCTTGACTTTGTAAAAAAGTCTAAAAACAATGCGTAAATTAAGGGATATATTAAAAAAATATTTTACAATTGAGGTGATAGACAAAAAGAAATAAGCACAAATTAAAGAGAAATGAGTTAACTTCTATTTTATGATGCAATAACTCTGTCTTAGTTTCTTGCTGCATTCTGTATTTAGAGAGGACTATATTTCTAACTATATATATGCAAAATATAAATTAAGTGGAGGTGTAATAATCATATAAAAGGAGTTGCAATCGTTTAAATCTAATAACCTTTTGTTTGAAACCTTCGATTGTTCTTATTATCAATAAAATCATTAGATGGTAAGAAATTTTGGTTAAACCAATCGGTTGTTGAATTCTAGGTAATTCATCAGTTTATTGAGATTAAAGTAGAAGTTGTTTTTATCTCTGAATTAAAGAAAAAATGCTTTAAGTTTAAAATTAAGCTGGAAAAACAAATACTAAAAGGGTGAATACAATAAGTTTATCACATGTATATTATGGCGAGAAATGACAAAATATTTGCATAAAATTGTCTGCTTGTAAATTTAATGGCGCTTCAATTTTGTATTAAAACATAGTGCAAGTGATAATCTTTTACATCAAATTCATAATTTTTTAGGCGATGATGAATGCTTACTTTAGACGTTTTGTAAGGAGGAAGTTTAGCATCTGGAGGTTTTGGAAGAACATCTGGTGGAGGAGGCATGGATGGAGGACTTGCCACGGAAAGGGCTTCTCTCTCCGGCTTTTTAGGCTACGACGGAAAGAAATAACCATACGTTTATTGTTCATATATTCCATAACATTATTCGATCGCAAGAAAATTAAATAAATCAACAAGGACGTAAAATATAAAACCTTACTCACCAGCGGCACTAAGCTCTGAATTATAAACTTTACAGGATTAGGAGCATTCTTTATCACATCGACCGCTTTGGCATGTCCTGCATTTCGAATGTCCACACCACTGACCTACAAAGATGCATTCAGATTGTCACAGTCTCTAAACAGAAATCATTAGCCTTTGACAACTAGTTAGCTTTAAAAAAGCAATGCTGCAACAGAAACTATTCAAGTTTAGTTATATTAACGTCCCATTTTAAAGCTTCACTAGGATTATTTTGGGATGGACCTCATAATTTTGAGCCGCATTCAGATGACAAGGACGACACCTGAGCTAGCTAATTCTAATTCAAAAATATCACTCAGAGATGCATATTACCACCCTCCAAAATATAGAATGCCATTACATATTCCAATAAAAATGAAAAAATATTCTTATCAATATGATACCATCGTAACAACAGAAATCAACAAATTTAATTTATAAGCATTAAAGTTGCATTAACATTCGTTAAGTTTGAAGAAGGAGACTTTATTTGCACAATGAATGAATGTAAGATGAATAAAAATTAAATATGTGTTTGTGTTAGTGTGTGTTGGCGCTTTACAGGTCAGCCCGTTTGACCTAAAGACTTCGGACAGATTTTTTTTTTTTTGAAATTTTAATGAAAATTATTATTAATAAAAAATATTTTTCAGGGATAATTTCTGAAATTTCACTGTATAAAAATAATTTTTATATCATCTTAAAATTTTATATATATATATATATATATATATATATATATATATATATATTCTCAACAACTTTTATTATATTGCTGTATTTTTTTTTCAATTTATAAAAAACATTTTAAATATATTTTCCGACAATATATACACATTATATATTGTTGGAAATTTTTCTTTCCGGATGTAGAATAAACAGTATTATTGCAATAACAGTATTATATTACCGGAGCATATTTCTGATAATATTTAAGAATATTTTTCGACAATATATAGCACTTGAATAAAAAAATATAAAAAAAATATGAAATATGATATTTATTGGAAAAAAATAAATATAAGAGAAAAGGAGATGTATTTAAAAGAAATTTTTGCTTATTTTAAATTTATTCATGATTTAATTAAGTTATCATTACATTGCATAGCTTATTTTATAGTCTTTATAAAATCTATTAATTTATAGTTAACACTATGCGATCTAAGATTAATATCTTTTTATTAAATCGTGAAAAATCACTGTTAAGATTTCAACCACTTTTAATCACTCCTTATCCAGTAACATATCAGTGTATAAACTTAGAGACCAGTTTACAATTGTTAGTTCAACAACTTAAGACTACAAAATTTCTGTTATGTATTTTTCTTTTTTTATTTCTCTATTTATCAGGACAAATTAGAAGATGAAATCTTTATTTCAAAAATCTAATTTAAAAAAGAGAGAATTAAATTAATGCAGGATATGTTTTAAATCTACAGATGGCCGCCGCAGAACCTATCTTTCTCTTACAGCTTTCGAGAACAACACATAAAATACCAATTCAAAGAAACCGAATTCCTTTCTGCTAAAAATATGCGAATATTCATGATTTTCACACCTCAAGAATTCTGTCTCCTCTCTTCAAGGTCCCATTCCATCCGGCAGGACTGTCGGGCAGAACATTCTTTATAAAAATCCCTCCTTGCATGATGTCCAGCTTGCCGGATATGATGCTGATGCCGAGTCCCTTTACTGGGTCCCGGTTCAACTCGACAGTCCGCTCTGCACCCCACTGTCGAGTGATGCTGCTGGAATTCGTTTCGTTCAACATGCTTTCGATTGTCGTTGGTTTTGATTTGGCTGCAGATTAAAATTAAGATACAAGCATTTTAATATAATTCATATAGATATTTACAGAGATAAATACCCTCTAGAATAATCCTTTTCCATCCTTCCTTTTATATTTAGCTTTAACACTATCAAAGTAGAAAGGGCCCAAACTCCCGTTCAACGAAATTATGGCAGTCGCCTGAGACGCCTATATATCACTGCGAAATCTCAGTTAGGTAGCTTGCCCAGATGGTTTTAGAGGACAGAGAAGTTTTCTGAGAATTCTCAAAAGATGTCTGAGCATACGCTTACGTAATACTTATCATCTCAATGGTGTCCTCTTTTGTATATATACCTCTTGAGAACAAGGATTGCTATTGCTCTTTTCGAGGGGGTGTGGGGATGAAGATTATTTCCTACCTTTGACAGAGAAATTCAGACGCTCCAGAATTCTAAGCATCTAAATTTTAATAATTCTAGATATGAGGGGGCTTTACGATAACGTAGAAATGCCAATATTTTATCTTCACTGCGCCCTGCCGATGTAGCATCCTCGAGACATTTCTGTTGTATCGAGTGAAGTCATATCACTGACTCTCCGATCCGCCCGAAGGCACACGGATAAATAATACTGAATGAACGGACCGTCGCAACAGAAACATTGGCTGGAACTGTGGTTGAATCCTAAGGGCCTTCACCGGCCACGGTACAACACTTCTCTTGAGAAGTACGTCCTGTCATCGATGAGAGGAGCCAAACTTACACCTTTTCGTGTACCCTCCAGCGTGGCGATAACCAACCACCATGCCGGAAGCTTCTCATCCATATTTCGAGGTGCCCATATTTTATTTTAAGTGCTTTTCAGAAGCATTTATTTAAAATTATGAAGTTTGGAATGATTAAAGAAGAAATCATGTTCTCAATCGGAATTTAAATAATATATACTATATAGGTGGTTATCAAAATAATGGAAACACCTGCGAATGAAAGTGAAGAATGCGCTTCGAAAACATTAAAATATAATCAGTTTTTTTTAATATAAAAAGCATGTATTATGAGGTAACTTTAGTAAAGTTGTATACGCCTTGAATTTTTGTCAAAAACGTAAAATGTCAGACCTCACAGATTTTCAGAGGCCAAATTTTAGAAGCACGACTAACTGGAGAAACTGTGACAGAAACATCCCAGATTTTAGATGTTTCTAGAGTACGGTGTCTAAAATCATGACAATATAAACATAGCGTGGCAAAAAAGTGGATAGAAGGCGAAACTGAGAGACCGGCGGTTATGGAAGAGGATATTAATATCTAAAAGAAAACAACAGCAACTAAAGTGACGGCTGAATTCAATCAGCATCCGTATTCTCCAAAATCAAAAATTACAGTTAATAAGCACCTTCATAAACAGAACATTTACAGCAGAGCCGCAATTCTAAGTCACTTATCACAGATGCTAATGCCAAATATCGTCTCCAGGTGATATAACCACAAAACCTGGTCGATTAATAAGAGGAACATTTAAAAGATCAGACGAATCATCTTTCACGTTTTCCCCCACAATTGGGTACACGTTTGAAGGACACCTGCAAAAGCGTATGGGGGTGACTGCTTCCTTCCATCTGTCAGGCATGGAGGTGGATCTGTCATAACATGGACAGACTTATCATGGTTTTCTGCTGATCAAATAGTAACCCTAAAAGGAAAGATTACTGGGGAAACGTATAGATAATTTTTAGCTGGCTAGGTCCATCCTATAATGCAAACTCTGTTTTCTGCAGGGGGCAGAATTTTCTAAGATGATAATACTCTTATTCATACAGAGCGGCTTGTCCAATCTTAGTTTAATGAACACGAGAATCAAGTAAAACATCCACATTGGTCCACACAATCTCCAAACCTCAATATAATTGAATTATTATGGTCTATTTTAGAGCGTTCAATTCGAAATCGATATCCTCCACGAACTTTCACAATATCACAATGGTACAATACACAAGAAGAATGGTACAATATTCCTCTAAATTCTATTCAACCCTTTTATGATTCGAAAGCGAAACCGAGCAGTATTACGTGCCAAATGCGGCCCTGCGCCTTATTAATAAAGATTCTTGTATTCGTTTGTGGTGTTTCCATTGTTTCATAACCACCTGCACATTATTCTTAATAGGAATAAATAAGCATGGCTGGAAATTATATATATATATATATATTTCATTCGAAGGGCACAAAAAAGAACTTATTTTTAAATGTTTAATCAAATTAAAAGTTTCCAATCATTGTTTTTTTTTCCAATTGCGTAATGCATGAAACATAAAATTTTGATAGAATCTTATTATTGTTTTATAGTATCAAAGAACTATTTAAAACGCGATAGCAAATAACGCTGAAACCTCAAAATCAGAATTAAAAAAAGGACCCTCATCATCCCTAGGGCCTTTCAGTTATTAAAAGGAGGTAAGGGAAGAATCTCCATTAGAAAAATTCATCAAATTCCATTAAAATTCAGTTGTAAATCGATGATCAAAACAATTCCGTTCTTTGGCGAAGAAGACTACATCAGCAGCATTCTTCTTTATAATAGTCATAAATAAAGGAGAGAAAATAACAAATAATAGCATAGAATTACGAACCAATATACGCCCCATATATTTCTGAGATAATCCGAATGAATAAATGACACATGCTTCGGAGATAATCTACGCATTGTATCTTCAGGCACAAATCAAGCGAAATGAACCTCCAGTACGGAATAATATAAGGACATTTTATCCGATGGAGGATTATTGTAATCCAAAATTCGAACTCGAGATTTGAGGAATCTAAACGCTTTAGACTTCCTTTAATTCGAAAAACACATTTTTGGCATTGTGTCTGTCTATCTGTCTGTGTGTGTGTGTGACATTGATAACTCCGAATTGCTTTGAGCTAGATGCATGAAATTTGATATATGGCCTTTAAATCAAATTTGCATATTTTTTAAACCAGAATTTGAGAAAAATCTATTCAGAAAATGTCTGTCTGTCCGACTGTTCGAATATAAGTTAACATGATAACTACAAACCGGAGACAACTAGATGAATAAAATTCAGTCCACAGGTTTAACATTTAGACACCTGTCAACTTTTAAGCCAAATACTAAAAGGGCTTGAATGTCAGGCGATCGGTACTTTCATAAGTAAATGCAATAATTTTGAAACGCAATGGCTTAAATATATGAAGTTTGGTACGTGATTTTATTTGAAATTCGGTGGACAACAATGGTTGTCTAAAATACAAATTCGATTTTCAGGTACCTATTGCTAAATACCAGAGATTAATCGCGAAAATAATCGCCAAGGTTCACATGATAGATTCAGTAAAAATACTGCATTTATGTCAAAGGTTGGAGATTACACATTAATCAGAGAGTATGCGAGAAATTTTTGGAGAGACCTTTTCTGTTGATTTCATAAGGTATCCAAACTGATTTCTTCTACTTCCAAATAATCTAAATTTACGCAATAAATAGTAAGTAATGATAAAAACTTGCTGAGGATGATTTGTGAACCTTAGGTTAAGTAATCTCTGATTAATGAGTCAAATATACATATACATTTTGTAATTCGCTAGTATATCTTACGCATATATTTTGTATGCGATACTATTTATTGGCACAATCCGATAAAACAGTGTTCACATAGAATTCAAATTGACTTGAAAAAATCTCTGTCTATGACACTCCAATATAAATTTAGTTGGAGTCATACTTTGCCTAGGAAGCTTTACTTTGACCAAATCGATTCCAAATGAAATGAATGCTTGAAATTCCTCTATTTACGATTTACATCAAAACAACTTTTCGCTCAATTCTTTTGAATTCTTAATTTGAAACTAACATCTTAACACATCTTCGTAAACTTAGCTACAACAGAAAAAAAAAATAATGTCATGCTATGTTTTTTTAATATTTTTAATCTTTAGGCTATAATGGTAATTGGATTTTAGTTTAATTATATTTATACTCATTTTGAAGCAACAGGAGAGCTATTTTAGAACAGACCTCATAATTTAGAGTCATAGTCAGATGACTATGACACTTTAGCCATCATCCGTTCCCCAAGCTTCTACGCCGTATTAGCGGGAGGATATTTGATCTCAACACACTTACTATCCGCAATCATAATTACATGGCAATTCTTCGATCCTGGAACCTTTCAACCTCGAAACCGAGAAGTAACTACCATGCCATCGAAGTCTTGAAAGACAATTCGTGAAAATAGAGAATGTAATAAATTTAATTTTAGAAAAAAAAAGCAAAAGTAATTTCAAAACATTATTAATATTGTTCAGAATTTGCAATATTGCTTCTCTGCGCAGTTAGTCTCATACTAAAGAAGAGAGCTTTTACATATATTTTAATAGATGCTGAATGGATGCCAGGTCATTGATTCTCAATCTGACAATCACTTGGGGCCGAAAATGGAAGTCCTAAAAATTATTTATTATCTAGAGCTGAAATTTAAAGATTCTTCTAGAATGTTCGATTTCCTCTTATGGAAACTATAAAAAAGAGAGAAAACAAAAGGTATTTATTCTCCATTTCCTTCACGATAATTAGCTGTTATTAACGATTATTTAATTAGCGATTTATTATCTGGTAGATGCATCGATTTTTGCAAGTACTGTCTTTTTGAACAGTACTTGCAAAGTACTGTCTTTCGATTAAGTCTCGTTATGAGTGTTTTGAATTTTCATGCGGAATAAAGCATCGTTATCTGCTATCGATCTTATTGCACATTTTGCATTATGCATCTTTCACAGTGCATACACCGGATGCTTTCCTTAATAGTATAATTTAAAATGTCCAATTAAATCAATTAGAAATAATTACATTTTCCACTACTTCTACAGAACCATTAGCAAGATTATTCATTGCTTCTCCAATTTTTTAATTGATGCCAAAAGCTTCTTGCAAATACTTTTGAATCTTAACTCAAAACAGCAATATTTTGCCATATGTTTGACATTTGTTTGACTTTGCATCGAACTACGTTAATCGACATCACAGTAAGTGTTGATATTTTGCATTGTTTTCATCAATGCTGGCTTCCATTCACCTCTAAATATTTTCTGGTCGTCGCTTCAGTGCTTCAGTCTACAGTTATGTGATGACATGGTACTGATAGCAGATTATTTTCACTGACGTCCTTAGAAATATTCTTTTGAAGGAAAATAAAGCATATACAAATGGTTTAACAATAGCAAGAAGGCTGTTCTTTATGAAATTAAAAAAATACATAATAAATATTGAAACTAGATTAAAATATATAAAGAAATAAAGGAAACTAGAAAAGAAGAAGATGATGAATTTTACATGATGAAATAATCAGTGAAGATCAGGTCACAGAGTTGTATTGACGTGGTAGAACGTGGTGTTTTGGGTCTAATCATAGAAAAGTCAACAGGGTCCCTTGATGCTCCTGGGACGCTTGCGATTATGATTATCTGATTCATAAAAAAAAAATCTAGTTTATAGAATTCATTGGTAGTGGAGTTTAGAGATTTTTTCTGGTATCATTATTTCGCACAAACTATTGCATACGGCGTATTTGCTTTACCATCTTGTTTTGAAGTGTTTCTAATATTTATATTAGAAACACTTCAAAACAAGATGGTATTATTCTATCTTAGCTGCAAATTTTCCCCAAATGGGAAAAGTATAAGAATAAACAATAGAGAATAGAAGTATACTGTTATGATTACAACTTGTGATTCAAACACTTGTTCAAATTTCAACTAATAACATAATGTAAGATAAGTAAAGCGCAAACAAAACAGTTGTCTAAAACGATATTTCAGACATCAATCTTTGTGCGTCAACAATACTAACCATTCTTCCTCAGAATCAATGTATCGCAAATAAGATTTAACTAATGTATCTAAAATAACTGCTGTAACTAATGTATTTTTTTAACTAATTGCTTTTTCTCTCTTCTTCTCAGTGATTCGTTAGACTTATTTTTTGTCTTTGTGTCTGGTTTCCAATTCTTGTTTCTTTGTTTGGATACTTTTATAATTTTATCCATCAAGAAGTAATGATAATTCTGTATTGTTATTGTTACTATTGTAGATTTTGTTTTATTATTGTCACTTCTGAATTTTAGATAGTTAAAAGCATTCACAATATTAATCTTCAGTTGTTTGATGTAGTTGTACTTTATCTTCGGTCAGTTAAGCATTTTGATTTTTATTCTTGAATGTAGAATAGACTTGTTTATCAATTAATTAATTCATTTTATTTTTGTAAAATAAACTATAATATGTACCCTTAATTACCGATGCTCTAATGATGATTGTAAGCCTTCTGTTGACCAAACAATAGTTCTCTCTTCTCCGACCTTCAAAGGCATATACCAGTTCGGTTAGATGATTCGCTGTGCGTTTGATCTAGACCAAGTAGCTATAGACGATTTAAAGGAAGTTTATTTAATTTTTTATCACTTAAACCAACTATGTATAGGAGGATGGAAAAAAGTATTTTTCAAAGGTCATTCAGTCATGCTAAGGCACCATGCACAAGTTAAATTGCTATTCATACATTATCTATTTCATTTCCTGTTTCTTAATTTGTGTTTAGAAAAATAAGAGAAAAGCAGCTCTACCTCTTGAAGGAAAGGCATCTTTTGGCGACAACGATGTCCTGATTGGTTTGAAAGGCACAGTTGGTTTTACTTTGCTGACCATGCTACCCACGTCCAACAGCTTCGCGGCAGGATTGACTGACAAGGCCGAGACAGTAGCAACCGTAGGTTTTGGCGCAGTTATGGCTGGTTTGGGTGGCAGTTGGATAACAGACAGTTTGCTTTCTACGGGAACTGGAACTGCGACTGGAACTGTCTTTTCGGATTCCGGAAGAGATCTATCAAGCTCAGGTGACGATTTTTCACTAAACAGTAAAGGAGACCCAGGAGTTATCGATACCAGAGTGGGCGGAAAACTTTGGGGTAAAGCAGGTGGCTCCGTTTCGGATACATCGTAGTACTCGTCTTCTTCCTCGTCGGATTTTACAGAGGTTCTACAAAAAAATTCCAAAACAACTGAAAATTTTAGTTATTGCATGATTTAGAAGTGAGAAAAGTAAAAATACTCATAAATGAGAAGATAATTGCAAATAGCGACATAATTTTGAAAAGTATACGTAAAACAATAAATATTTCTTTTTAAAAAAAAAATAATAATATGAAGTGATGAAAAAGAGATTTTCTACACTTAGGGATTATTGTAGACCTAGATTTCTTTAACTTTTTCTATCGAGGAAATTTTTATAGAAGAAATTAAGGAATAAATAAAATTGTGGCACGTATTTAATTTCCAAAATTTTTATCAAAAATGTAAGTTTAAAACGGGAATGAAATCTACAA
>JAPMOR010001042.1:677463-708171 GCA_026543865.1 Argiope aurantia
TCGGCGTCCAGCAAAGAACAACCGTTGATGGACACCAAGATATCACCCCCTTTAAGGCGCCCATCCCGATCGCAGGCACTTCCCGGAGTTACGGACGTCACCAGCACGCCGACGGATTCCACGATGCTCACGCTTAAACCTACAAATGATTTAATTCCAATTTAATTCCAGGCTTTTTTTTAAAGAATGTTGGGATTTCTAAAATTCTCATCATTCATTTTACTAAGAAATTCATTCATTTACTAAGAAACATGGGATGCAAATTCATTCACATAATGCATAAAATAAAAATGTTATGACATAAGTAACATATAGAAGAAAAATAATGAGAAAACTATGTGATCATAATATTTAAATTAACAGATTGTATAATCAATCCTTTTTTATTACTTAGCTATATAATAGGTTGAGCTATAAGTTAACGAACTTTCGCAAACAGTTGCGGTTAATTTACCGCTGTAATTATCTAATTCGGTTAACATATTGTTTTTTTATAAAATATTCAAAATCCCATTAAGAAAAAGTCGGCAAAGGTTACGAAAAAAATTTAAATATTTATTGAAGTAGTCTAGTTTTGCACGAATTGCTAGCATTGTCAAAAATAGAGAAGTGTATCAAAATCATTTGATGAAGTCCATGCAGATTTCTATAATTGTCGATACAAACCAAGTATTTCAAGAGGATACAAGGCGCTAGTTATGAAAATCACATAAAATAAATCAAAATTATTGTAAGATAGCATTCAATTTCATTTCATCTGCATTATTTGTAAAAGTCTACAAATAATGCAGATGAAATAGAAATAATCGGTACGAATAAGAATTATAAATTTGTTATTAAAAATCCTTAGGAACTCCAGTATAAAATATAGGAATAATTTCATAAAACGTTTCCGCATTTTGCATTTGTAGCAATCGATAAGCATTCCATTCTATATAATGCAATTAATTTTATGCAGAATTTTATTTTCATTAATTTATGCAGTTATTTTTTAATGCAATTATTTTTATAACTATTCTTCGTATGGACTTCTCAAAATGCAGATGTAGCCAATTTTAGCGGATTTTACAGAAAATCAATAATGATTTTAAACCTAAATTACCAGAAAAATTAATCGAGGACATTTTCGAAATCTCGAAATGTTTATTATTTCTTATTCTCATAGAATGTGTATTTGAATTTCACGATTCTTTATAACAACATTTATTCACACATCAATGAATATTTGCAATAAATGTGTGGTTAAGTAACAACTTACCGAAAACATTTGTTCCCTTCTGTATTCTAATAGTTCTGACTGGAGATAATTCGAAATTATTTGAGTAACCTTTTTGATTAATAGATGGCAGCACGGATGTTTCAGATAAGTCTTGGCAAAGATTCTGAAAGAAAAATGAGCTTGGTATTTAATGTGAACTTAGAAATGAGCCTAGTAACTATTTTAAATGTCCAATATGTGTTTTTATATATTTTACACTTTATAAAAATATAGTAGGTACACTATCCAGAAATTAAACCGGGAGAAACAAAATACAAAGATAGATATTTTATTATTTAACGTGAGAAACAGAAATTATATCTCAAAATTTTTCATTTCAGTTCAGTAAATGTCTGACAATAGCTCAGGAGTATCTACAGTTTATTATCGCAGTTAGACATCATATTATTTAAAAACAGAGTAAACAAGAAAGAAATTCGTTCGCATAATATAAGTGACAAGAATGGTGTTAAATGAAATATGGAAAATAAAATTTAAATAAACTTTCGTTTACATGATACAATTTTGTCCATTTAAGCTTGTACACAGCTGAAAATATAATAAATGCCGACGACTAAAGTTTATCTAAAACGCGATCTTACACCACTCCGCCATTGCAAATTATTATTATTTTTTTATTTATCAAGAAATAAGAAAAAAAAGTTTTAGTTTAGTTATATTAACATCCTGTTTTAAAGCAACACTAGAGCTATTCTGGAACGAACCTCGTAATTTTGAACCGCGATCAGTTGATAAGGACGACGCCTAAGCTGGAACCCCCTCTCCAAACTTCAACAACACACCAGTGGGAGGGCGTTTGGCCCCGACGAAGGTCTTAGGACGAAGGTCCCCCCCACCCTCTCCACACCAAACCGCATCAGCGGGAGGACATTTAGCCCGGACTGATTTGGCGTGCACCTGGCCCGCTTACACGACTGTTCTACGGTGGAATCGGGTGTCGAACCTGAAATCCCCCGGTTCTGTAGCAGAGATCTTACCACCAGGACACCGCGACCCCGAAAAAGATGAGAGACTGGTATTCAAAAAAGTATTCAAAAATATAAAAAAAGCAATTTTTTGAATGGTTATAAAGATTAAGAAAATAAATAAAGTTAAATGCAGTTAGCGTGAGCTTTTTGGAACAATTTTTGGCAAAATCATATTCTTTACCAAACGATTTTTCCCCACAAATCTGGCGCTAAATGTGTAATAGAATGAAGTTCAACTTCTAATCTGCTTTTTAGAAAATAATAGGCGTCGAAATTATGAATAAATAAACAAAAGAGATGGATAACTTCATACACGCACCATACAAGCCATTCTTTAACCTTATTAAATCGATTTTTTTTAATATATGTTTTGATTCCCCTTCTGGAACAGGATGAAAAAACGCACTGAATGTTTCAATTGCATCTGAATGCCGTGACACGTTCTTTTGTATTTTTGTTACTCTTTTTTATGCTCAAATAATATTAAACTGAACATGTGTTTTAATCGACGAAATGGTATTTTACAAAGCATGACTGGCAGCTACAGATGCGGAATCTATCGTAAAGAGTTTGCAGAGCCTTGAAATAAGTTTCATACAACAAAATAATAATTCATTACTTTGCACAGATTAGTCTAGTAAGGATTACTTGATTGATAAATTGATTTCAATAAAATAATGAACAATTATTTTTAACAATTATTTAATCACGTAAATAACTGTTAATAAACCAAATAAACAGTAATTATTATTTAATAAGCTTATTAAATACAATTTGTTACATGGATTTTGAGAATAAAGTTACAATATGTAATTTTTGTTTTGTTTTCTATCTTGCTTTGTAGCAAATTCTTTTGATAATAATCTTATGATTTAATTTCTTCTCTTTTTTGGCAAACTCAAAATTATTTTTTGTTATTTTCAATCTTGAGAAAGATTTTTATAAATGCGATGTTAATTCGTAAGACTAGCATAATTTTCAGAATAGAAATGCAATTGAGATAACTTATTTTTAAATAATTACAGAGCACTCGCGAGTGTCCGGCCTAATGTGGCGGAAGGCAGACCGCATAATAAAAAAAACCTAGATAGGCCGGAGTTCTATGCCGGATAAGCCGGAACTCATTTCTTTACTTACCAGAAGACAAAGTTTTTTTATACCAAAACTCACTGTTATAATTCGTATTTTTTCCCTTCTTATTGATACTAAGCACACTATGTATCTCAAGCCACGTGGAATATGAACGCGGCCGCGGCCAGGAAAATCATAGAAATAATCGATTTAGTTTCGATTTAAAATAGAGGACTCTGTACAGGTAGTTCATATATGTTTATATACTGAACTTCACTTTTCAAAAATTTATGAAAGAAAAAGTAAGTTAAAGGATATAGACTATTCGAATTTTAACCTAAATTCTGTAATCTTCACTGTAGTATACAATTTAAAAAAACTAGACCGAATAGTACGGAAGCCGGCAAGTTGCGAACAAGATACTCAGGAGTGTACTGTATTGTAATATTTATATTATTGATATCATAAAATGCAAAATCCGACGTTAAATTTAGAATCCATCAACTTCTGAAAAGTCGCATTTAAGTAATAGTTGATGTTCATAAAAAAATTTCTATCTAACCCTTACTTAATACAAATAATTGTACATTCAATTAAGATTTGATCCATGTAAGTGCAGTGAGACTAAGATCTTCTCACCTTACCTAGGAGGCCGTAAAATGTGACAAAAATCCCAGAGAATATTCAGATGTGTGAATATTTGAATTAAAACAGAACAAAAAAATGAAAGGATTTTCTTTTTGCAAAAACAGTCGATCGCACAAGATCGCTCGTACCAAGAATGGATTTCGACAATTTGTGATCCTAGGCAATGTATGTTATGAGGCCTCTCGTTTAGTAAACTGATAAATTTGTTTCACATTTGAACTTATTTTTGATGATTTATTTAAGGTTATTTTTTTTTTATTTTAACTTAGTGGAAGTGTATATTTTTTTATTAATTTATTTTTACAGAAGACAGCACATATTCATATTTATCCACAATATTAATGAAATAGACGCTCGGTGTGTATAAAAAACAGCTTTTAAAACAATTTGCCTGTCACTATAGGCAGCTGCTAAGTGTACCTTGTTAGAAATCTGCCACTGATAAAAGAAAGAAGTCACCAGCTAGCAGAATAAACAAACATTTAAATATATTTAATGTTTTCAGTTTAGAAACCTATGAGATTTTCTACATTACTTATCCATAAGATTTTACATTGATATTCATTAGGAGAGTTAATAAATTATTACGAAGTTATTAAGTAATGTAATCGTTATTATATTCCTTAATTACGAGGGGAGTATTTTAAGTCACCTTGAAATTCACATAATTTTTTAAAATTACTTTTAAACGTTTAAATTATATTCAAGCTTTGAACAATAGTACGAATTACATTAATGTTTGAACAAAAATAGAATATTAAATAATGATTTCAAAATATATACTAGAAATCATTGAAAATCCTTGATAAATACATATGATAAATATAAAATATTTAGTAGCATATTTATATAAAGAAACCAATTCCTGCATACCCTTCCTATAGTACATTATCTTCAACCATTATATTTAATGCTAGGTAAAACGTAATTAGTTAATTAATATTAATCTCTTTTTTATTTTTATTTATTTATTTATTTTATTTCTTTTTTCTCTAATTAAATATGACTATTAAAATAATAATAATACAAGCTTTTAAAATTACATTCAACATATATTGTCTGGTCTAGGAGCTAGGAGCTTCTCAAAAACCCCACATCATTGGTATTTCTTCAACCACTCAGCAATACCACTTTTCTCAGGGCATTCTGATACTGCTTAATTTAATAGTACAGTATTGGAAATATCTTTCATTTTCATGAGAATGAGAGTCTTCTATGCGTGCATATAGTGGAATAATAGAGAAATTGATTTGCATTGATTATTTTACAATTGACAATCATTTCGAATTACTGTGTCCTCCCCCAACCCTCTTAAACTCCCACATCACAACTAGGTGAAAGTCATTTGTCACTCAACAGTTTTAACAGGCGCGAGACCTACATAGATGAAGTATCATGATGGAATCAAGGCTCCAAGCTAAGATGCCACTAAGACTGTTACCAGTGTTGATACAAATGAAGCAGCAAAGAAATAACAAAATTTATTTTTCATCATTTGTTTGAGGGAAAAAGCATTTTATAAAATATTCCCACACACTCCCAACAAATACCTCGAGCGAACACCTCAGTCTGAAGTGAAGAAAATCTGGACTCTTTAGTAATAATTTATGTTAAGAGAAACTATCTAGAATTTCATAATGATCAATTTCCAAACAATTATATATTTGTGGAGATAAGCTTTTAGCAATAGCTTTTAAGAAACAGGATATTTTTTTGACAAACAAAAAAGAGATGACAGACAAAATTAACAGACAAAAATAAGATGTAAAACTAACGTCATTACAACTACATTAAAATCATTTTGAACACAGATAAACTGACTGACTTAATAAATTAACCCTTTGCACTCGGAAGAGTGATTCGATGAAAAGTTATTCACCTAATACAAGAAATTATTTATTGCTCCAAAAAATAAATACATAGAATGGTTTTAAGTTGAATTTCCCTGAAAAATTAATCTACATCTTTTTACCATTCGTAGGCATATTTAACAATTAAAATTTAAAAATAAATAAATAAAAATCAAATTGATACACCGTCTTGAATGATGAATGAGAGGCATCATCCGAATGCAAAGGGTTAATCAATATATTAATTTATTTAATATTTGCCTAATAATTTTTATCAATAGAAAATTTACAATTTTTTCTGTGGGCAGAAATATCATTCATTTCTTAAAAATGTACTTAATAACAACTTTTTCTCAAGACACATTTTCTATTTGTAATCTAAATAAAAAAAGAATTTTTACAAGATGTTTCATATTATTTACATCTTCTCTTTTAAATTAAATTAATTAAAAATTTATTCTTTTATTTTAAACCAATTATGTAGAAAAAAAATTGCAACATCAGGAAAAATTCTTTATATCATGAAATTTTCTTTAAGCGCTTTTTAATATATTATTAAATAATCGATGAATCATTTGAAAAAAATAATGCGTTATTTAAAAATAAAAATTGATATCGAAATTCAATAGCATATTTAATTTCATAAATCAATATTTAAACAAAACTTCCAACGAATGAAAGGCATTAATTCTAACTATTGAAAATAATCTGTCCAAATATATCCAATATTACACAAACTGAAGGCAAAATTTTATTAAAATATTTTTTTACATTGACTCAATACCTTACACATTTCAAAAACAAGCTAAACTTTTTTTTTCTGTCTTCATCTATTGTTTCGGAATTCGAAAACTGTAATCTCAATATAATTTCGTCATTTTTTTTTCAGATGTTTTTGTCACGCGTCCTTTTTTTTGGTGCTAACAAAGCACAAAATTCAGATGGCCAAATGGGAGTTACGAATCAATCAATTCTATTACTTCCTTGAATCTATCCAGCTGTGACATTTCTTTTCATTACCATGGAAACCGAAAACAACAACAGTTCCAAGTTGTATCATAAACAAAGTACTAGGCATCTTTCATAGAATAATCGGTACACAAAACTGGGTCATAACATATGTAATTTACTACCAATTTTTCAATTGGAACGATGATCTATCAATAAGCTACAAGCGTAAAACGAACATAAAATAGATACTATAAGTGAATATAATAAATTAAACGAGAAAACCATTTTGCTTTATAAAACAAATACGATAAAGCATTAATTTTTTTTTTCAAAACCACATCTATATACTTTATAAAAACTCAGATTATATCAAATAATGATTATTGGATGCAATTATTTTAACAGAAAAGAATATGTTTATCTTAATTTCCAAGTATTTTATTGCATTTTTACAATCTATATACGAAATATATATATAAAAAATATTGTGAAAAATATTGTGTCAAAAAATTTGAAATCGTGTCTTCGACGAATCTATGAATCGCAAATCCGAATTGCTTGGGAATCATACCTCTCTGGATCCCAAAAACACATCTTTAAAATTATGTCTGTCTGTCTGCGAACAAAACTTAAAAATGGAAACTTAGCGGACTTAACAAAACTTGAAAGGATGAAATTTATTATATCATCTTTACACCAAATTTATAGATTTCTGTCTAATTTTGAAAGAAATCCACTTATAGGAAGTCTATTTATCTGACTTTCCGAATATAAATAAACAAAATAACTACAAAAAAATAAAGAGTTAGACGACAATAAAAAAATTTAATACACACACTTAACATGTAAAGTGTGTGTATTAAAGATATTTATCCAATTTGAAACCAAAATTCGCCATGGAGGTCAAAGTCCGTAGTCTGTACTTTCACAAGCATGTCAAAACGATTAATCAATAACAAAATGATTAAATATATGAGATTTTGTGATGACAATTTTAGTTCTGTGTCAGATTTTGGTTCTGATTGCCCCAAAAAAGGCGCCTGAAATACACAAAGGAGTTCTGGTACTTGTGTATTGATCGCATTCCAATGATTAATCGTCGAAGATTGAACATTAATAAGCTTTTACATAACTATTGCTCGCCAATTGCATATGGTTAATAATATCCAAATGCATTTATCAAAGAGTTTGAAAAGAAATTTTGGGGAGAAACAGTCCGGCTAGTTTTCAACTATTTTAAGTCATTTCCTGCCTTTAAAATGAAATCATTAGCGATTACAGCTATAGATTTCTCGCTTTTAATTCTAACGCATTATAATATAATTTAGGTATATCACATTTCCGCATAAATGCATCACACCACACAGACCAAATTTCCAGCTTGAGTAAGATCGCTTTCGCTACTGGAGAAAATGATTCTGATTTCATTTTCATGTCTATAAAATTAGGGATCGAAACAATTGTTAATTTTAATAGATTTCTAAATCATATGCATATGTATTTCCATTGTAAACGATAAAATCTTTAAATAACTTAATGATTTTTTATGCTATTTCAGTCAACTAAATTATTATGAAAATTGCGACATTTAAATTTACATACAATTCTCCGATCCTATAATGCATATTTAATAAGGAAATTCTGTTATTCTAAGATTTTAAATATAATCATACCGAATGGTCTCCTCGAAACTTTCTCCCATACTTTCTAATATATGTGTTTGAGTATTATTAACCACAATAGCGAACAGTAATAACGAAAGAGTCTATAAGCAAACAATATTTGGTAATTTTTTGGCGATGAATCAATAGGATACATTTAACCCTCTCGCTAAGTACTTCTTTAAAATCACAATTTAGATGCGATGTTTGTAAATAAGTTCAAATATTTTTCAAAGAAAGTGAACTGATATTAAATGTTACACAATAATAATATAATATAATATAATAAAAATCTGTAATCGTAAAAATAAACATTCTAAACTACGAAAAACGCGAGGTGCAACAGAAAATGGACTGATTGCCAACCCACGGAAATCGCAGGATACGCAGCTGGAGAATTAATACCCAAGTATCAGTAAACTGCCTATGTACTTTGGGCCTCTTTATTCCAATAAAAAAATACATAACTACAATTGTCAACAATAACTACAAAATCACATGCCAAATATCAGGTATTTAAGTCATTGCTTTTTATGTTATCGCGTTTGCATGCAAGAGATGTTTATTTCGTCAAAAAAGGGGTGAGTGGAAACATGAAAGGAGGAGATATTTGCATTTAGCAACAAGACATATTATCATTAATAATCCCTCATCTTTCTGCACACCACCCCTTACCGAAGTACAATAGTCGAAAAGTTCTAGTCTTGAGGTAAACAATACAGTAGATCAATTTAATTAGATATATAGGTGACCGGACATTATCTGTAATCATATATAGGACCGGATTACCGAAAACAGTATAAACATCACCAAATTATACAATGACACAATTTTCCATGCATTGGAAACGAGCCAACAATATTTTCAGGTGAATTATACTATGTTAAAATGTTGAAAGGGAACATGTTAAACAGACATGGCGAAAGGTTTTAAGTTTAACAGCTACAAGAATATCAAAGCGACGGATTTTGGATAAGAGATGGTATATTGTTCTAACTCTCTACCTACTCAGACACACTTTGTTTATTTCAGGCAATTAGAAATAACAAGAATTAGAAGTAACATCCGTTTCTTGAATATTTATATAGGAACAAATGTGCCCATATATTTTTAAATGCTTTGTTTGAAGAATAAATATTTGACTATAACTGGTATATGAGAAACATGAAATCCCAAAAACAATTTAATGAATTTCATACGCATGCGTCAGAAGACTGAGAGAGAGTAACATATACAAGATTTTAAAATAGATTTATTTAGTTACGCTTTACAGTCATTTTCAGTTCAAAACGGAGTGATTTTGACAACTTTGAATGCTCATAAAATATATTTTTATTAAATTTGTTTATATCTTATTGGTCTATTATATTCTGAACAGTTTGAGAAGTAGATATACGAAACGAAAATCAAATACATCCTCTTAATTATGCTATAATTTTAGCATTGAAAATTTAGACAAAATTCCATTAACTAAACAGTTGTTTTTTGAAAATGAATGGTAATATATAAAACAGATTCTGTATTTAGAATTTTTTTAAAAAAATTATCCCCGAATCTATCTGAATACCTTAAATTGTATCGAACTTTTATACATTGGCATAAAAATATTTATTAAAAACATTTCATGAAGCAGTACATAATTATTTGAACGCTAAAGTTAAACAAGCACAAATTATGAGTTTAAAAAAGAAAACAATTTAGAAAGCAACCATTTGAAAAATCTTTCAACCAGAATATCGAAAGTTATTCTTTCGGCCACCATTGTAGGAAAACTCCGAAAACTCATTAAACAAAAGCCATTAGAGAGCAATTAGTAAGCCCGACCGGAGGCTTCAAAGGGCAATTTAGCAATTTTTCTTCAAAGATTTCCGTTGTTATCCATTTCTTTCGTTACTTCTACGGAATGGAAAAATGAAAGTTGTTGTTGAATGCGAAGAAACAATGCAGCAACATTTGGAATAAATGGTGAGAGTTACACATAAATATTTGTGAAAGAGATTATTTATGTATAATAACTTAGTGTTTATGAAGAAACACAGAGCATTAAGAGCTTTACAGAATTCAAAAGATTTTGTACAATATGATTCCTAGATGAATAAACTGCTGTACAAAAAATGGGGACAAAAAATTATACAGACTTTTGAAGGTTTCAGTGATGGGATTACCATCTTCACAGGTGGTATAATGATAATTCGTTCATTTTATTCTCATGAAATGTTATGTAAACAAGATACTATCAAACTTTTCATATTGCTTCATTGAACGTTTTTATAGTTGCATTTAGTTAAATATTTTGTTAATTAATAAAAATGTAAATATTATTAGTGCTTCAGATAAAGCTCATCAAAAACTCTTCGCTCAGAGGAAAAAAAAAGGATCAAACAAAGTTTAATCGACCGTGAAAATAGGCTTAATCATTCCTAGATGGGTAATAATTGCTGTGACTTATGGAAATTTATGACCATATCTTCCAAAACTACGAGTATTATCTCTCAAAAATGGTATTTGCCCTATCTTAAAAATTACCTGCTTAATGGTATCAGTTTCATTTCTGTACAATATTTTCTCCATTTTTAATAAATTATTTAAAAATAAGACACAACTGGCAACAATTAAATTTTAATATTATAAAATTCAACGCTTATGTTATGTTATGAAATTCATACTTTTATCAGCTTCCTACTCACTGAGACTCAGACTTTATTTCAATTTCTTTTATTTCTTTATTGCACGAGTTTATTCGTAAGTAAATGAGTCTAAAAATGAATTGATTTATGCTGATATGAGATCAAAAACGTGATCATAAAACGTGAGATCAAATTATGATTTCTTGATATTAAATTATGATATCAAAGTATGTCAAAGAACTTCCCTGTCTCCAACATTTAAGATTTATCAAACAAAATAGCAAAGATGTACATTTTAATGAACTCGCACGATTAAAGAGGATTTCTAAAATCAAAAATCTCTACTTTACGTTTTTAGGATTAATAATATGCTTTAAATATTAGATTAAATCCGTTTGATTCATCTGATTAATCGACCACAAGATTGTTGAGAGTAGGACCAGGAAAGCAAGTGAGGTGCTATTTATTTGTTATTTTAATGTTTCTATTTAAAGCAGTAGGATTTTATATAGTTACTATTTTGAGATAGTCTCCGTGATTTTCACTTGTAGTCAGATAATAAGGTCGGCATTTGATCCGTCCTGCACTTTTTCAAACTTTCTGCTCAAACAAGATGACTCTGTTTGAGCCCGATATCAGATATAATGCGAACCGAATTTAGAATAATCCACTTCTTAAATAGAAGCGGAGAATTCCAAAGCCGTAAGAATTTTTTATTCCTCAGCCATAGCATCCTCTATTTAATCTTGAAAGAAAACTATTAATTTTTAAAATTTATATTCTAATAGTTGATTAATGTAAAGTAAATGGAAAATCAAGCCATTGTACACTTGAGTAGAATTCCGATGTGCAGATTTTAATGTGTTTTTCATTCATTTGTATAGACTTCATCATTCTTCGACTGAGAGAAACATCACGTGATTCATAATAATAAAAAGAATCTTACTTGTTTTATTACAGTTATTATGCTCCTTCAGCAAAATCAGTGTTCTTGATTACTTTTCAGTCTTCGTTTTCCTATTAATTTTTTTTCATTTCATCATGTACAGTCAGTTAATCAGTCCCAAGGTCACACAATCAATTAAATTAACTCATTCGTTTCAGAAAAAGAGACTATTTTTAATCACGCATGACTCTGTGTAATCATATTTTCGAATGAATCAAAAAGATGCATGGAACTCCTGAGCGAAATGAAATAAAAGTGTTCAAAACACAGTATCCATCGATACACAAGTTTAAACGGAAGCAGCCGTTATAAAAACTGAAATGAACCAGTGGGCCATTATGTGTCTTCAAAACTTTCTTATATAATCTTTCAATATGGTTTCATTCAGGAGAATACCTTACATGGCTTGGTGCACAAGAAATTTTAATTTTTGGCTTGAATTTAGCATTTTGACTGAATCTTTCGTGCTATCTTTGGCGAGATTTTTGGCGATTAATCTCTGGCAAGCGGTTAAAAGTATCCAAAAACCGACTTTGTGTTTTAGATTGTGTACGTTATTCTCAAATTAAAATCAAAATTGGCACAAAACTACACTTGTAACCACAAAATCGTGTTTAATTTAAGTGTTTCTGGAAGTACAAACCGGCAGATGACCAATTCCTTCTTGCATTTGGCCCAAAACATTACACTCTAGATGTTAAATCTGTGCACCGAATTTTATCTATATAGCTCTCTTTGTTTTGTAATTATTATATGAATTTATATTCGAATTACCGGGCAGATGAACTTCCTCTCATCAGAATTTACTAAAAATTTGATAGAAATCGGCTAATTTGGTGTAAAGACTGTATGCAGAATTTCAACCGTTTTCGAGTTATCTTTGTCACAGACAGATAGACAGACAGACGTACGGACACATTCCAAAAATATGTTTTCGAACTCAGGGAGGTCTAAAACTCGAAGATTCGTCAAAATCTCGATTTTGATTTATTGACGATTTCTATAATTACATTACACTACATATACCAGGAAACAAAAATGCTATATAAGCTATTTCTCTGAAAACAATCGGGGATATAGGTGCACAGAATTTCGTCCATATTAAAAAATTCTGGAAGAAAAAAAAAATAATTTTCAAAACAGCGCAACAACTATCAACAATATTCATACGAATTTTAGCCTAAACATCAGCGATTAAAATACTTGATGAAACGAAGAACAACATAATTAACGAGCTTTAATGATACCGAATGATATGTTCGGTTATAATTCCCGCGCTATTTCATTTTATGCACTGTCAAATTACAAATTGAAATGATGTGAATGCTTCGAGACAAGCCAATTAATATTGATGACTTAATTTAAGATATTTTTGCTCAATTTTTATTCTCTTTTTTTTTTTTTTTTTTTTTTTTTTTAACAGGATTATGCTGAATAAAGCAAATGCAATTCCTACTACCATCCATTTATTTCTGGTTCAATCGATTTAACTATTTCATCAGTAGAAAGGTTCGTGAAAAAAAAAATAGTCATAGGAGAAAGTGAAGTACTTCAAAGGCTTCAGTGAAGCCCAGAACAGGAGTAAAAAGAGCCAAGTCAAGTACTTCGCACTCACTTCAACAGATAAGTCAATACCGCATAATCGAACGATGGTAAAAGAATTCTAGATCAGATTAAATCCGAAACCACTATTTTGCTTGTTCAATTTCGAACAGCAAAAGGAATGTTTTGGAATTAATGAATAAATTATACGTACTTTTGTACGTGTTTAATGATATCAATTTGGTTAGTTTTGATCTTCAAGAAAGATAATAAGGAAGAAATTGCTTCAGTGAAATTTGAGTTTAAAATATTCTGAACGTGAAATAAATGCAAAATATATTTCGCGTAGAATTTCTCTAAAATTAAAAAAAAAATTAATTAAAAAAATGGTTTGGAAAAATTATTGAAGAAGTAGTCAGTACAAATTAAAAATTAGTAACGGTAAAAAATTCATAAAAAAATAATCACACTTTAATTGCATAAGATAAAGTATTTAAGTGAGTATATTATTAAATAAGTAACGGTATGTAAAGTATTTAAAAAACGCAGCCTAATTGAAAAAAAAATCTAAAATATCAAACAATTAAACAAATTGGATCCATCTCCCGCTCTAATTTCTATTTCCTCGTATGTATAGTAATGAGAAAGTATAATAATCGCCGAAAAAATTCGAACTCGAGATTTTGACGAATCTCAACATTTAGGTCCGAAAACTGCACTTTTGGAAAATGTTCATCTATCTGTTTGTCTGTTGAGCTAGATGGATGAAATTTGGTACACGGTCTTTATACCACATTTGTAGATTTCTAACAAAGTTCGAGTAAAATCCGTTCTAAATCTTTCTATTCGAATATAAGTTAACCCAATAACTACAAAATGAAAAAAGCTAGATAGATAAAGTTATGTACACAGATTTAACATCTATAGTATAGACACCAATCAAATTCAACAAGAAGTTGACCGATTATCGATACGTGATGATTAAAAAAAAACTGTCTTAAATATATCCAATTTGGTATGAGAGTTTGTGATTATAAGTGGAATTTTGTATCAAATTTTGGTTTCAATCGGTTTGGAAAAAAGCTTCAAAAATATAAATTCAATTTGCGATTGCTATTATATGCCATTGATTAATCACCAAAATACTCGCCAAGGACGACACGATAGATTTAGTAAAAAATGCTAAACCCAAGCCAAAAATTAACATTTCGTAACTTTTATCGTCAATGCAATCGAAATATTCTTTAGGACTTTAATTAGAGAATATGCGAGAAAGTTTTGGGAGACCACTCCCGCTAATTTGTGATCTCTCTCTTTCTCTTTACCTTCTCTTTGAAAATTAAAAATCGAGCAAATGATTGTATTTCTGACTTGATTAGTCTTAAAATTAGCTCTTTAATTGAAGAAAGCATTTTCACCAAATTATAAAATATGCAATAAATAATTTTCCAATCGCAAGGAATTTTGTTTTATCTATAACCGTATTGTTATTTCATGAAAATATTGTTACGGATATATGCAAATAGTTTACAATAAGAATGCAATAAATATTTTTCAGATAGCAGAAAACGGAAAAGGTAAATACAATCAACTTCGTTTTCGAAACACTAATGTTGCAACAGAAGCGCCACCACACAAGCTGGCTTCCGACATCGATAGCGAAGAACGCGATCGATATAGAACACTCGGATTCCGAATTCTAGAGATCGTGCAAGTGAAAGCTGAGTTGCAGCGTTCAGATAATTCCCACGTATCTTTTCTCTCCAGAAAAACGTGCTGTTCTGTTTCAGTAGATAACTGCTTGTTTGAAAGTATTTGTATTCTTCTGCAATACCGGTAGAACGAGGAAAAGAAGTGGAATACGTTTGCATTCGCCGTTTTCCTCCTCAAATGTTTCTTCGTTCGAAATGGAATTATTTCGTTTTAGAATACGTGGAATCTGTTTATTATTGCTAGTTTTTCATAGATCATAAACTTCTTCTTGTCTAGTAAAAGAACACAAATTGTGAATATATCAACTGCATGAATAAGTGAAAAAAAAATCGTCTGCAAATTTTTCGATTCTGATTGATCTTGTCTAAGATAAAATATTTTTTATTGTTAAAAAAAACCTATTGTTGGTTTCAGCAACTACCAACTGACAGAAAAATATTTCATCGGTGAAGAGAAACACTGTTTCAAATATGCTGTTAAAATATTTAGGCGAAGTGAAAGAGAAAAGTTTGAAAAGAGAATACCTATTTCAAATTTGTGCATGAAAGCAGTGAACTGATGAACTATATAGCTAATACTTTCCGGACGCCTCGGAGAAATCATCAGGTACTGAAGCGGAAGAATATTTCTTTACGAATTGAAAAAAGAGGTCTGACTCCAATCATCAATATAGTGATTTAAATTATATGCTCGTCACTGAAGGTAAGTCTTTTACATTTTTTTCTTCTTATCTTTAGTTTATCTGTTTTTTAAGTGCATTTCTTACAAAAATATAGGAAACGCAGGTGTGTCACAGTACTTTTTCTGTTTGAGAAATCCCGCCATTTCGATGTCACTCACATTTTCTGCCACTGGCAGCGTATCACGTGCTGACTTTGCCACAAAAATATTGTCATTCGTTCTTTGGAAATTTGTTTATGATAAATATCATATATTTTTTAATCAATGTAAATATTTCAAAAATAATATTAGATCAGAATATGATACTGATTAATCATCATTAATTTTTTTCCATTTCGTGTCTGAAAATATAAAATCGGTGTATTGTGAATTAAATTTTTTCGAACACTTCAGAATAATTTTTTAAATAATATCTCACAAAAGTACAAGAATAAGATATACTATCTCAAAAAGTCTATTAAATTTATTATAATAATGAAATTCATTCTTCATAAATGAAGTTAAACCAATATTTTTATTAATAAAAGGCTTATGTTTCAAAATAATAATTAATTTAATGCTTATGTTTCAATTATAAGTGATAATATTACTTTTAATGAAATGATATAATCTAATTTCTGAGCTTTCATTATTGAGTAAATATTTAAATCTATTTGGAAAAAAATAATAAATTAGGCAAAAACTAAAACTTGAGTAAAATAACCTAAGAAAATGAAAATTTAGGCAGTTTGAAAAATTGACATAAAATGTATGATAAGTTTATTAACTAATTGAAACTTAAAATTTTGAAAAGCAAACAAACGAAAAACATCCAATCTAATTAGCAAAATAGAAATAAATTAAATATGATTTTTTTGTAAAGTTTATATTAGCATGAAAATTGCAGAATATATTCAAACTTGAACATACAAAATATTCTGCAAGAAGTAAAATTACAAGTGTAAATCTGTGAACTAAATTACAACTTGGAAGTAGTTTTAATGTTATTGAATTTGGAATTGGAATTGAATTGAATTTTTAATGTTATTGAATTTGGAACCGAGACATTTTTAATATATATGATTAAGAAGTAATTTATTTAATTTTAAAAAAGGCAGCAGAATTTTTTATATAGTTTATTTATATGCAAAATAATGTTATCAACTTTTTCTGAAATGTACTTTAAAGTAGGAAAAAAGCTATGAGTTATTATAAAAAACAATAACAATATATGAACCCAAATCTCCCCAATTTTTGTACTGTAGCATTCCTTCATTTTTCTTTATTTCTTCACGTATGATATAAAAGCAAGAAGTCTTCTTTTAGAATTAAATTGATTTAATCTTATATGTATCCTCAATTACTTTGTTTCGGCTGTTCCAGTTTATGAAGACTTTTAATATTTATATCTGATATCTAGGCCATTAAAGAGTTTTACTTAATTTTGCATGTTCCATCTTGTAGGATGCAGAGGCAGATTTAGGCAATTTTCGGCCTTAGATAGCATACATCATGAGGCCTTTTTTTTTGTAAATAAGTACATTTAGTTTCATATTTCAACATATTTTTAACTAATTAACGTGTTTATTTTAAACTAATATTGTTTTTCAATAATTTCGTGAAAATATTTTTTTTATATAATTAACTTATTATGACTCACGTATGTATTGAATCCCTATTTACACGAAAATATATTTAAACGGATGCTCGGTGTTTATAAATATTGTAATAATTAAATGGTCAAACAAATAAAACAGACAAAGAACTCGATCAAATATAGTACAATTATTATTTATAATTAATATTAAATAATTCATAAGTCCTATTAATTCATAATTCAAAAAAACTTGAAATTTTACTTATTTATTTAACAACTGATGAAATAATAATAATAAAAAAACAATTAACAGTTTTAATAATCGATCTAATCCCTCCCATCTCGGCTACTCTAGGCTTAATCGGAAATCCGGTCATTGTACAAAAGTACAAAATTTTATAATAAGATTGGAATTTTGTGATTTTTTACTCAATACCTTGTGCATAGTATTCTGCAGTTTTGTATAGTTATTGCTTCCATGTGATAATAACATATCGGAATTATTTTATAAATCTTGCTTTTACATAAAGATTTAAATTTAACTAATAAATGATTTCACTGACGTTGACGTCATTCAGAAATTAAATCGAGAACTTTTAAACTTTATTTTCTATAATATTTGCAATAATTAGTTGTATAAATAGTGGAGAATAATCATAAAACAAATAAATTTATGATTATTCTTATTTTAGTCTTGTTTTATTAGTAAAGGAAAAAAGAGAGAAAGAATTTTTTTTATCGAAAATCGAAAGTTAGGAAATTATGACACAATGCATTAATAATAAATACTTAAATATCAATTTAAAGTTAAAATATATTACTAACATGATTAAAATCCTGATCATTAAGAATATTTTTTTTAAAAAAGATAAGAACTAAAAAATAATTCTTAGAACAGGGATATTACTAATGCGAACTATATTATACACTATTCTAAAAGGAAATTAAATATGATGATTATATATAATATAAAACATTTTCTTTTTTAGAAATCTAGATCAATAAAAAATAAGTTTCTTTAAAATGTTATATTATGACTGTAGCATTCGATTCCCCATAATATCGTAAGCAATAAAACAATAAAATAATGAGTATGCAAATTCTTTTAAGAAATATTTTTATCAACGTATTTAAAAGGAAAATAATTTTTTAATCAAAAATTTGTAGGTCAAAACAAATATCGCACGAGTTCGATACGCAAAACAAACAAAAGGGAAAGGCTTTAAACCTGCAATGAATTACCATTCAACTAAAAATCTTTTTTTAAAAAAAAGTATTCCAACATTCATTATATTAAAATTAAAATATATTTCACATGTGATTAATTACGATTTTACTTAAAGCCTTCTTGTTTGAAACGTATACCTTAGTTATTTTTTTAAATTTTAATCTCCATATTTTTGGTTAAAAAATTATGTTTATTTTTTAATGCATTGATAAGGTTTTTTATATTTATTATTTCGATGTATCTACAGTGGCTCCCAAAAGTGTTCGTACACCAACAAGAATCAATTAAAAACCTCATTATTTACCATTATATATTCTTATTTTTACATGAAAATTTTTTCATAGCATATTTTTACAGTTCTTAATAAAGCAGTGAAGAATAAATTTTAATTACGATGCAAATTATTTTTTTAAAAATGACAATAAATAAAATTGCACAAAAATAGGACACAAAAGTGATCATACACTTTAAAAAAACATCATTAAATATGAAATTTTCTAAATTTTTATAAATGTTTAGTATTTAGTAGGATATCCTTTGTTCTTTATAACAGCTTTTAAACGTTTGGGCATAGATTTAACTAAACGGTCGGTTACTTCTGCACCGATCTTGTTCCATTCTTCGGTCATTACTGCTTTCAGTTGAATTTTCGATTTAATGTCGTGACTTCTTATTCGCACCTCTAATTCTTTCCAAATATGTTCTATAGGGTTTAAATCCGGTGATTGAGCTGGTGTTTGAAGGGTTTGAGGGCAATGATAGAGGCAAAAAAGACGAACATTCATGTCCGTGTGCTTAGGATCGTTGTCTTGGTAATACACAAAGTTGTTTACAATGCAAAAATTTTTGTGCTGACACTTTTAAATTATTATTGAGAATATTTATATAAACTCTATGATCCATTATACCATCAATGAATACTAAATTCCCTACTCCAGCCGCTGACATACACCTCCAAACCATGACATCTCCACCGCCATGTTTTACTGTTCCAACTAAATTCTTGGGATTAAGTTCTTAGTTTTTTTTTTTTTTTTTTTTCCCCCTTCATACAATGATTCTCCCATCCGACCCAAAGATGTTAAACTTACTTTCATCTGCAAATAAGACACGATTCCAATAGCTCTCTGGCTGGTTTATCATAGATTTGGCAAATTTAAGCCTAGCAATTCTGTTCTTCTGACTTGCAAAGAATTTTCTTCGTGCAGAGCGGCCATGTATACCAGCATTCCGAAGAATTCTACGAATAGTTTCACAGGAAATAGAAGTTCCATTTGATTCATTATATTGTGAAGTAAACTTTATTGCACACAGACGTGGATTTTTTAGAAATTTACTCACAATATTTCTTTGACTTCTAGCTGTCAGAATTTGAGGGCGACCATTACGAGGCTTGTTTTCAATCCTTTTTCCCTCTCTGCAACGTTTTATTATGTTTTGCACCGTTGAATGAGGTAGATTAGGTATAGTTGCAATGCCTTTAATTGATTTTCCAGTTTTAAAATGAAATATAATTAATTTTCATGCGTCTAAACTCGTTTCTTTACGAATGCGCGTCATATCTAAGAATAAAGTAAATAGAATAAATAATTGTGATATTAAATACTGAAATCAAACGATTTTAGTGTATTTTTCAATTAGAAGAAAAATAAGCCGCAAAAGATATTTTTATGATGAATTTAAATAAATAATGTTTGGATGTACGAAGACTTTTGTGTTCTAATTTTGTGACATTTTTTATTTATTTATTTTTTAGAACAATACTACTTGATTTTTTATAAAAATATTTGTTCAGTTTTATTAAGAACTATTTAAAGATGCTAATTTAAAAAAAACCCAACTAATAAAATGCTTTATTAAGAAGTATAGAACACAATTTCTGCAAATTTCTTTAGTGTACGAACACTTTTGGGAGCCACTGTATCTAAATATTTCATATATTTAAAAATCCAGTTTAGGCAAATGTTTGAGGCCCAAAGTTAAGATAAAAAAATTGCCCAAACCTTATCTTGATAGTAATTTAATAAAATTGTTAAAGTAAACTGCAATCAAGTTTCCTTTCTGAGCATAGAGTAATATATACTTTCCTTATCTAAAACTTAAGGATAGTTTAATGATACCTAATAATTAATTGATGATACTTAAATGTAAAAATTTTATTTCTGCTTAAATCCCGAACAATGTTAGATAATTTCATAGAATTTTTTCAGTCAGTGAATGATATATTTTTTTAATTTCGGTTTAGTTAAAAAAAATGCAAAAAATCCTATTTAAAAATAATAATTATGAATGTCAAATTGGTAACTGAAATGAAAAAATTGACATTTTCAAAGGAAGTTAGTTTTCTTCTAATAAAGAAAATCCATCGTTTAGAAAAATAAAACAGTTTCAGCTAGTCATAGTTATGAATATTTCATCTAAAATTTTTCAAAACGGAATCAATAATATGTACAGTGCAACCCCCCCCCCTCCCCCCGAGTATTCAGTGTTAAATATCTGTAGGACAGGCAGAAAAAACATTCTTGATTCCAACTCATTTCACTTAAAATATTTTTTTTTATAACCATAACCCGTATTTATTCATTTTTTATGTCTTATTAATACCGAACAGTAATGGTTGCTACGCGTTACATTGAATATTCTAAAAATTTATTAAATTTGTTTTCTTTGCATTGAACATTAAAAGAAGGCTAAGAATATATATAAATTGCGCACATCTTAAGATAAATTTTCTAATGTTTAATTAGTTACAGAAGACGTATCATCACTGCATAGTATGAACCAATTATCTTTTAAAATTAAAAAAATTACATAAAATGTAAGTTTAATTTTTTTAGAAACATTATTCAGACTTACTTTACACTTCATTTATAGATTATTTCATAAAGGCGATAAGTATTCCACACTTTATGACAACTGATAAAGAAGCTAAAAGGTGAATGTCGGATAGAAGTTTTATAGTAGAAAGCCCGCTTGCAACGTTTTAACAAACAAACAAATTATTCCCCGGAATTATTTTTAATCTGAGCTGGATTCTCGGGAGTATATTAAACAAAATTTCTCAACATTTCTGATATCTGCTTGCGACAAAATTGAAAATTTTCTTAATTTAACTAAAAATAAATGGAAGCCAAACATTTCCGAAACGAAATGAATTCAACCAAGCTTTGCAAATACATTATTTAAAACAAGAGCAAAAATGATGCTAACTTTTCAAAATACAAAATTATTTGGTTAATTACTAGTTAATTAGTTAATTAGAAATTAACTAGTTAATTTCTACTAGTTAATACTAATTACTAGTTAATTAGAAATTAACCAAAATATTGCTGTTTTTCCTCACTATATTCGGAGAAAATTATCTAGCAAGAAATATTTTTATAACATCTTAAAATTCAAAATCGTTTTTTTTAAAAATAACATCAGTTTCATTTCCATGCAATTTATCTTTCAAGTTATATAGATGTTTCAAAATGTAATAAATAATTGTATAGATGCTGACGATTTTGAATAAATAAATCTATGGATACTCTGTTGCTATGAAACGGTGAGAATATTCTACCTTTACATTTTGTTATTTCTATTTTTGTTTATTTTTCGGATCACATTTCTTGTTGGGTTTGAAAAAATTCTAAAGTTTATTCATAAAAAATAACATTGCAGATATAGAATGATTTTATATACCATAATTTTTTATATAAAATAAGCCTTTTCATTAAAACTAGTTATTTAGAAAATGTGTGTTTACGAATGTAGAATGGATTCCACCGAATGCTTAAATTTCATAAGTTCTTATTTTGCTTGATATTTTTGTAGAAATTAATGAAAATACAATTTTTCCATTATTATGAAATGAAAATCTTCTCGAATAATGCTTGATATTCCAGCTAGTCTAATATTAAATTGCTTACAATTTTACTCTTGAACCAGAATCACTCTTTGACCTTTTTACGTGAGTTTTAGAAGATAAACCAACCACAACAGTAAATTCTAAATTTAAAAAAAACGCGTTTTATATTTTTGAGTAAACTATCAGGTCAAGTAAATATTTCAATGTTGAATCTACAGAGGGTAATTCCACTTTCACACAACAGAGCAGAGAATTTTTAAGCAGCGTTTATATTAAATAGATACAAATAAATCGAAAATAATGCTTCAGATTAAAAACGTTAATTTATTTCATTATTGTTATGCTTCCAAATTATGGAAGACCAAGCAATGCAAGTGGACCAATGCTCGCGTAGAACCTAGGTTAAATGAAAACCCACATTCGCCTACGATTATCAGCTCTGTGTTATCGAATAGAAAATTGCGAGAGAACTGGTGTTTATTTAATCAATATTAGGCCATATCAAAGTTCAAAATCGAAACAACATTTGATTACAACTTTAATGCTTGACATTTTCTACAATGCAGCCAAGACCAATACAGCCTATCTTTTAACAATGTAAAAATCGTATTGGAAACACTACCAATTTATCCACAGTTTGAAGATTTCACAACATTAATATCTCAATGCTTAAGACGCATCCGTCAATTAAATAGCAGCATGGTTTTAGCAACATTTACAGCTTAATAATATTGCTTGTGTTCATAGACAACTCAATCAACCCGTTCATAGCCCGTCATCGTGAAACACTCCATTTTGATAAGTACGAAAAGTGTTGTTTTTCTCAAATTTAAGTCCTTTTTAAACAAAACCTTTATAATCGAAAAATTCCAAAAGATCGTTTAAATAAAATTCAGCAGATTTTATTGGAATGCATTTCCTATATTCTTTAAATCAAATCTTTCTCAATGCCAGGAATTATAAAATTTCTCAATGCTAAGAATTCTTAAGAGAAATGCTAAACTGTATTCTTGTAAGTCATTTCTTGATTTGGGGAATTTCGTCACTTAGAATTCGTTTTCTTATTAATTTAAATAATGAATTAGTTAAATATGTGTAACCATTTTATTAAATGTTTGACGCTTACATGTTTCGATGCTAACTTGTAGATGCTTATAAGCAATTTTTTTCAAGAATTAATCGACAAAAATCATTTTATTTTCTTAAACTGTTGAGAATTGCAGTGAATCAATGAAAAAATTATCGAAATATCACAGTATCCAATATCCTGGTTATAAGACAAATGAATGAAGCAATTGAAAATCTGAAATTAGCCATGATAAAATAGTTTTAGTACGATTACATTATTCATTGTCTTAACATAAATTTGAAAGCATATGTTCATATAAAGATAACGTGCAATACAGTACGATATCTCATTATATTATGAAATGTGGGTCCACATCTAGTATTATTTTTCAAGATTTTATGATTTTTAATCCAATTATTTTCCAAATTAGAGATAAATTACAAAACTTTTCACAGAATATATAAAAGTACACTCAAAACTCTTTTCCATATTTTAAATTGGAAGTCTAATCGTATTAAAAACCTGTTCAACCAGCTTCCAGGTATTTAAAAGAGAAATGCACTGAAGTACGCTTGCATTTTTTGAAAACTACATTTCAGTTGAACTAAGGGGATGCAAATGGCAGATTTATTTTATTAGATGCGATAGCACAAAAAGCTTTTTAAATCTAATGAAAAAGGAAGCTCTTAAGTACTTTCGAGTACCGTAAGCACTTTGGAATTTGTTGTAAATTTTAATAGCCACTTGAGGTGTAACTTATTTCGAAAGAGAATCTTTTGATGTTGTGAAAAACAACTTTCGGCGAATAATTTATTCTGTTTTATGAATGATATTAACCCGTTTAATGGCAATTTCTTGGCAATTTTTTTGAGAGTGAGCACTCGTAGATTAAGAATAAATATTATGACCTAACATTCGTAAAAACCAGCTGTACTTGAAAAGAAATGAATGTTTTAATGAATTAATTTAAGAAAGGTATCAAACATAATTTATTTAGAAGCATCAAATAAATTAACTCTTTTAAAATGACAATCATTTATTCTTTATTTTATAAAGAATATATGATGTTAAAAGAACATCAGTTTTCTTTGCATGATATATTATAATTCTTATGCATTGGCTTTATAATATTCATGAAAAATTAAATGACTTTCAGAAAAGGTAGTTCATAGTTCGATCCAAATTAAATAGCAAACATTATTGTTAAAAATTAATTATAAATGTAAAACTAATAATAAATTAAGAAAGGAAAGAATTTATTCTCGATCTGTTATCATGCATCATTTTCTTCAGTAGTGAATTATCCGGCTCTTATCCTTAATATTGCGAATCAGGAGCAATTATTATACATATTTATTTCCTTCAATAATATATACTAAATAAGCAATCAGGTGGCTTTAGGGAATCAAAGCAATGGATTTATGTAATTTAAAATTAAATTGTAAGATCTAGATAAGTACAACACCTTAACAATCGCTTTATTGTAATTCGATTAAAAATATAAAATTAGGGGAAAAACTGTTTTAAAGAAAAACAATTCTAAAGAATGTTCTTACTGTTTGTTTTTTTAATCAAAATGAAATACATCAATAAAAATTATTTGCAAAAAATTCATTAAAAATATCATTTAAGTAACAACTTTAAAATATAAAATTCATATTGACTTTTAATACATATTTTCCATTAAACAAGCACTAGATATCAAATAATAAAAAGGAAATTTTCTATTCCTGATCATTCTATTTTATAAAGCTTTGGTTTTAAATACGATAAGATTAGACATTTTCCTCTGGTGTTGTGTGAGACTTTAGCGAAGAGAGGATGTTTGCCATCTTAGACTCGTCATTTAAAAATTGTGTGATCTGTCCCAGAACAACCCTTATGTAGCTCTAAAAGTGTGCATTAAACATAATTGAATGGTTTCAAAAGCCTGCACGTATACTTAAAAAAGAAATTAGCAAATAAATTACTTGACTGTGCTTTCATTAGAAATAAAAGAAAAGAAAACAGAAGTAGAAAGTAGCCCAGAAATTCTAACTAAATTTCCAGTTTCCACAAATCAAAAAAATTCTTGTTTTCCAAGAAGGAAAAGGCATTCCACTACATTTTAATCTTCTAATGTGCTTAAATATACGGTACAAAAAAAAAATCAAAAGAAGTATAGCGGAGTGCAATCTTCAACAAAAACGGGGAAAAAAATTCAGAGCAGCAGTGCTAATGAATGAGAAAGAACCCCCCGTAGTTCTAAAAGCTCATTAAATCTCTTTCAGAAGGAGGGGGAAAAAAGCATAAAAGCCCAAATGAAAGTACTTTAAAAAAATGACGGAAAATATAACAAGAATGCAGTGCTTCCAGTTTCCGGAAGAATAATCTTGAAGGGATTACACTTTATCACTACGGCAACAGGAGCTAAATCCTGAGTTTCTAAAGGTTTCAGACTTAGAAAGTCCTTTGATCACAGAAAAAGACCACTTCACAGGCAAAAATGGGGAAGTTAAAAACAGTAACTCTTTTATTTAATTAATGGTGATTTTTTTAAAACGTTAGCTGAACATTTTTACTGGAAGATCTCTATTCTTATAGAAACTTTCAGTCTTTTAATTTTACAGACAGATATATAAAAAAATACATTTTATTTACATATTTCTTTAGAATAGCTTAAATATCGTTAATTGTAAACTGTACTGTTTATAATATGAGCCTACTTATTTTCTATTAGCCGCATTTAACAACCAGCTGGCTTATTGGGAATGCCAGTTTTGTGTACTTTCAAATAAATGTCTTATGCATAATTTGATTTTCTACTAGAACAGAATTTTAAATATCAAATTGTGACACAAATTAAAACCGAGGTGTTTTTAAAATTTAATACCCGTTCTATTCTTAATATATATGAATTATCCTAAAAGAGTTAAACCCCATGACATCATACTTCTATTGGAAACGTTAACGTTCTGTTTATTTATTCCCTACTTTTGCGATACTGTAGCTTCATTTTTTATTCTTTATGCAAATTACACAGATATTAAACACAATCCTTTCTCTTTAGCTTTAAAGGATGTAAGAAAATCAGGCGATTAAATATTTCAAGAAACAATGAAAGTGATTTCACTTTAATTAGAAGAATAAAATTTATCATTCAATATTAGGCTAAAAATGTTCTTAAAAATTATCAAAAATTCGGGAGCAATTTGCATGGTAATTAAATTGGTATCATTAAAAAGATAACTTTCTAAAAATTAGTTTTACGAAATAATACTTTCGGAAGTTATCACAAAAACTGCCAAAGTCTATCTTAATTTTTAATTAAGTAGGATTTCAAAAAAAAAAAAAAAAATCGCTCACAAGTGCACATTTTGCTCTCCAAATGATATTTGCATTAAATTTGGTACAAATATACATAACATATATGCATTTTTGTTTTATTATTAACAAATCTAAAAAAACTCTAACTAAAATTAGTGAAATACGTTTTTGAGGAGAAAAAGAAATTGTTATTTTTTTGCAATTTTTTTATTATCTCATTAATAGACATTTCACATTTACTGCAAAAAAGAAACGACTAATCACAACTAGTTTAATAGTATCATAAACATGGACGCGGGGGGTGGGAACCTGCCATATTAAACTTAGTATTACAACTTCTGACAACATTACACATTTACAAGGTGTGAAAATTCATAAACTATTCAATATTAAAATTAAAAAAATAACAAATAATGTTGTTGTTTCTAATAACACTTCTCATTATGCGTGCGTGTGTGTATTTGTAAAAAACGGAAATGAAGAAGTAATCATTGAGTTTTTTCATGTGTTTTATTCTTGATAATTTCACGAATCTATTCCATTTTTTAGATTTGTCAAGCTTTCCTAGTCCACACTGCCGCAACAGTAGAGAGGCGAGCAAAGTACATAAATAGAAAGGATGAAAGAAAAAGCATGAGAAAGAATTTTGAGCGTATATAGTTTTAACAGGGATTTGCAGATTCTAATGCTTTACTTCTTTGGGAAAAATTTTCGCAACCACACACACATACGCGCGCGCGCACACACACACACACACACAATGTGTTATTGTTTCCTTTAATAAATAAATTTTACGATACGTGAATATGAAAGCGACATGTAAATTCTATATAAATTCCTATAATTGCATTCCTACAGCGATAATAAAAAAATAACCAATAATCTCTAGAATAATCCGGAGTAAATAGTTGTCAAATCCTTACTATACAATAAAATCCTTTTATGAAGGGGGGGATGTGTTTATAAGCATTTTCTTTTCTTTATTCTAAAACTGTTCTTCAATTTTCTCTTTAATATATATTTTACATCCTCTACCCCAAATCTTAAAAATACCTTTTTAGAATGACATCGATCTGTAAACACGGTAATTAAAAATGTAACAAACAGGTGTAAAATGTAGTTACAGAAGAAGAAACAATAATTTTTTAAATGAAACTTTAGAAGAAATCTGTTAATGGAAAGTCCGTCTGTCCATGCCTATATGAACACCATAACTAAAAAACGTAAATAGCTATACTGACGAAATTCAGTATAAATATTTATTATTAGAATAGAAAATCTGTATAAAACTTTCGATTTAATCCCGAGAAATCGCCAACAACTGTTTGTTAATCTATATATATATGCGAACAAGTGAAAGCATTGACTTAGGCAAATGAAATATGTGGTCTTATCATCATCATGGTTGGAGATTGCATCAATTTTTAGACCCGGATGATTAAAAAGACACCCCTAAATCCATATCCAATGTTTTTTAGTTTTTCTCCCCTCAGTGTATCTTGAAGCACAGTGGTCCGCGGATTATATAAATATTAATTTTGTTGCCGGCGATATTGTAGAAATTGTATGTCAATAATTCTGTATGATTCGACAATTATTATTTGCTTGAAAATAGAATTCTTCTGAGGGATATTTCACAAGCTTTAAATATAAACAGAAGTAATAAATAGTTCTCAATTTTACATACAAAAAAAGGAAGAAGAAAAACCAGTCATGACTGGTGGTTTCATACATCGCTCAAAATTACTGTTTAAATAATACACATTCTCTATCGTTTCGTCAATTGTCACTGATATCCAAACAGGTCATCACAAGCAATTTGATTATTTCTGACATAAACCGATAATGCCTATTTGCCACCTGTCTGCAATCGTTTATTTGCCTTTGAAATAAACGTCCGATCTGTTCCCCGTGTTTACATTACTAATCTCTTATGAGATAAACGCTGCCTACACTGTAATCGAAAATGCAAATCTTCGGTGTGTTAACTACCGATCAAATATTTCGCCAGTTTTAAACAAAATAAAGCAGGATTATTGAAATCAAATTGATACATTATTTAAAATTTTGTTACTACTATTTTAGTACTTTTGTGCATCTTACTTTCTTATCAATTCTCTTATTAAAACATTGTTTTTATAAACTGAAATTAAGTTACATAAAATATACGTAATAAAAATGTTTATTATTTGGTTAACAGAAGTAATCGATATGTAAATGCCCATGTTGCATATATGTTATAGTCAAATTGATTATTCGGTTATTAATAATAATATTTGGAAAAAATGATTAATCAATTTATTACATAGGTCAATTATTATTATTAATAATAATAATATGTAACCGTGATTCTAACATAGAAAATGTATATGAGATGGACATTCTATCATAATAATAGCGACGCGTTCTTAGAATTTTTAAGAAAATGAACTGTGTGAACTTTCTATTCTTTGGTTTATATAAGAACGAAATGAGAGAACTGATACATTATTTTCAAATTCAAGAAAGTTATTAAATCGAAAAATATCAATTAGTAAAGCTGATTAGGTTTCAAATTCTTCGTCCTTTGCTCTCTTCATATAATGATCTCAGTGTTATTCTTTCGATAATGTGAGTGAATTTTTTATAAAAAAATTCAAAATAAATAAATAAAAGCTAGATTATCTCCCTGAAACTTTCTCACATACTCATCAATAAAGATATTATAATCCTTCGCCGGCATAAAATTGTGGACTGTGCAACGAATGCCTTGCGTAGCAATGGTAAACAATAGTTACGAAATATAGATCTTTGACGTGAATCTAGAACTTTTCCAGAATCTAACGTGCGAATAAGTATTTTGGACTCTTTTTTTTCAGATAGGGAACTACAGCTGTAATCACAAGATTACATACAGATTTTTTTTTATTTGTCATTGCGTTTTTATACCTTTTAGTGTCCAAAATTTTTTCTTTAACTTAATTTTATCTATATAACTCTTTACATTTTATATTTATCGAGTTCACTTGCAGTCGAACAGACAGACAAACGTCTTCGGAATGTATTTAGTTCAAAATTTGAAAGAAATCTAAAACTTGGTTTAAAATCCATACACCAAATTTCAAAAGTCTATCTCAAAACATTTTTGAGTTATCGCGTTCACAGATAGACGGACGTAGAGACAGACATAATATCAAAAATGTTATTATTTTTTTTTATAGCACAGAAAGGTCTAAAACGTGGCGATTCGTTAAAATCTCGAGTTGGAATTTTTAAAAATCATAGTACTTTCCTTTTATTTCGTATGCTAAAAAATTATTAATAGGTAAGAGTGAATAATTTTCCACCATAAATTACTAGTGAATAACACCTAAAACGAGCATTTTTTGAGTGAAACAGAAAGTTTTGAAGCTCGAAATCGCGTAGGCAATGAATAAAGCATAAATGGCAATTTTCATCATCATCTTTTAATAGCATATATTTTTTTACCCGCTTTTACCAGTATTGCATTATTATTATTATGTATGCTTCTTTAAAAGCAGATGCGGTTTTAAAAGGTTGACCTGCTTTTACCAGTATTTCTTTATTATTACGTATGCTTCTTTGACAGAAAATGCGTTTTTAAAGGTTTTAAAAGGTTGATGCAGAACTATGATATGACATCATAGCTGTTATTTCATCTGAAAATCGGTCGAGCCCCAAAACTTTGTTTACCAGCTACAAAAATTGAAAATGAAACTTTAAAAATTTTATATATATATAT
>JAPMOR010001042.1:708271-737146 GCA_026543865.1 Argiope aurantia
AGAGAGAGAGAGAGAGAGAGAGAGAGAGAGAGAGAGACCGATAGAGACGTCTCGTGATTGTTTCAAACCGGTTTAAACTGGTTAATGATTTAAATTAATTAAGACAAATAATGACTTAAAAGAATAATGTTCTCACATGATAACTTGAAATTTGCGATCGTAGATTTCATTTTAATTTTTTTCTATTTTTATCAAAAAAGTTTAATTCAGCAATTTAAAATTTTTTTTAAAGATTTCCTAATTAGAAATTAGGTAAAATGTATAAAAACTGTGCTTCTTGCAGAGGTGGGAAACATTTGATATTTCAGGGGGTCCCTTCTACATTTGATATTTCAACTAAACTTTTCTGGTGTGACAATCGAACCAACTGAAGTTAAAAATCTCTCAGTATAATCTATTTAAAGAAAGGCAGTAAAAAAAAAATCGCGGATGTATTTAAAAACTGAGAAAAATTCAAATGAAGATTGAAGAAACGAAATAATTTATATAAAAAAAATAATACAGATGGCTGTCTTGCCACCATCAATTTCATTTGGATGGCTTTGACATTTAGAATTCAAACAGAGGTGCCAAATTATGAAGTCTTTATATCAGAAGATAACTATATTTAATAAGGTAATTAATTCAAATTAAACATGCGCCCTCTATAAATCGACATATCGCAATCCGAAATTTCCCCCAACCAAAATTGGTTTATCATTTGTTTGCAAATTTACATCTGTGTTTATATATAAAATAATGCCATTCTTGTTTGAATATATATATATATATATATATTTAGAATTTCTCCATTTCACTTAAAATTTTCCAAGCAGCTTTTTTTTATTACTTAATTAACGATACGTTAAAATTAACCAAGACGGGAAAAAAGCAGATGAATTAAAGCGCTATATTTTCGGAGAAATAATTAGCAGTACGGAAAACGGATCACTCGCTAAGAATGAGAAAATAAAAACAGCTAAAAGTAGCACAGACAAAGCGATGCGAACTAGACGAGAATGTATGATACGTTCTATTTAGGAAGCAAACTATTCATAAACTAACGCATGTTAATTAACTACGTAAGAAAAGAGGATTTTCCACAAGAGTTGAAAAAAAAGAAAAATAAGTTATTTAAAAAAAAAAACTTCAGGAAAACACAAGGGGGGGGGGGAAAGTTTTGAAGTTCATACGAGCGCGTGACTTAGTTGCAAAACAACGTTTTATTGTCCACTTCCCAAGGTCCAGCAGTAGTCACGGGATTTTGTTACCAATTTGCCATGTCAAGGTAGATCTCTACCCCTGTTTCATCCCCCCTGAACTCTTTTCGTAATGCCTTTTTTATACTTTATATAGTTCAGAATAGGAAGCAAGAATGTTTAATGTTTCCCAATTTTTTTTTTTCTTTCAATTATCGGTCTATTAAACAAGGAAACGAGTTTATAACTCACGTTGATTTTAGAGGAAAAAATATATCATTGCGGCTTGCAAAATAGTTCCAAATACTATCTTACGGCATTTAAAATACATCTGAATAGAAATGAGTTTGAAGCAGCAAATAATCGACATTATGTGAAATGGAACTCTGTATAGTAAAACTCTGGCAACTCGAAACCTGGGTAAGACGAAATGTGAGTGCTGATGAAATAGATAAAAAGTAAAAGAACCGAAAATAAACATTAAATAACTTTGATGAAAAATGCATTCATTTAAATATGCTTATCTCCTATCATATGACACTTCTAATGCCAAGATGTATAATTTTAGCATCATAATTAGAAGTTTAAAAATTTATTGTGTTTTAAGCTGTTGAATATGGGGCTCCAGTGGGAAGTAACCTGCATTCAAACATGCCTCCATTTTTATTCTGCGTTATGACCCTCAAAATATTTCCTCACACCCAAAATGTGGAAATAATTCAACATGGATCATTCTCAAGTATGTGAAGAAAGTGCCATTGGAGGTTGCCAATTATCTCCGAAGGAAGCCATAAGTGAAGGTTATTGGGGTCTTTATGACTAAGTTTTTGTTGCATCTCCTCACAATAATAATATTATACGCCCCTGTCGAACTGAAATTTGTCTTATAAGTTCACCAGAAACTTTCGCGAGCGCCATTAAGATATGTGACTGCATTCTGGATGAATTTCTTTTGAAAAATGCTCTAAAACAGTTATATTTTCGAATTTTTGCATAAAAAGGAGAAAACACACACACACACACACACATATATGGAAACAAAATATACCAGTTAAATGACATTTTTTTTTTTTTTTTTAAATTGGGAAAGAGGGTTTAACGTTGGACGGAGGGGGACAAAAAGAGGTATAAAACAAAAACGTTTTAGTTTGACGGTTTAACAAATGGTTTATATGAGATTTTGCAGATAGCTTAAGAAATGTGTTAGATCATAAACAAGCAAACACACACACAAAAAAAACTAAATATTAGGGTTCAAATGATATGTATCATAAAATGTTCAATTTTTTTTTTTTTTTTTTTTTTCACATCGCGAAATATAAAAACATCTATAAAATATTTCTCAATGAATCGCTTCCCTATTATTTAGTTTTGTACTTGCAGAACATATTGAGAAATTATAATTGAAGCAAAAAGTATGCATTAAATTTTAACTTATGATGTTTTTCGCAAGAAAATTCTATCAAAGATTAGAATTTGTGAAGAAATAAGTATTAAAATATTCTATAACTTCAAATATATAAATTAATGTAAATTTCCAGAAATGGACTTAAAAAACAAAATTTAAACGATTTTTGTAAAAAAAAAAAAAAACTATTGAAACGTTAAGAATAATAAATAAATAAATTTCACATTTTTGCAAAAGATCGCTGTTTTAACATAGTCATTCTCCATAAATAAATGTGTGTTATACATTTTTTTATTTTTAAATATATAACAAACAAAGATAAAGAAAGCAAAAATAAGTAAGCGTTTTTTAATAGCCATGGGGGGGGGAGGGTCGGCTCTGGAAGTGGGGACTACTGCATTTCCCTCCCACATAGACGATTTCGCATATTAAGACGTTTTTAATTCCTTTTGAACTTGAAACATTTCAGAACAAACTGCAATTAAGTACGAAATATGCTCATGGCTTAACTGGGGAAAAATATCGTTATCCGTAACTGTTTCACTTTTTATTCCAGTAGCTGAGGTTGTACTGTATTTAAAATATATATTACTTAATTCCATTGACCAAGAAAAGTGTAAGAATAGATATTACGTCACTAATTCGTTACACAGATAGATGCTCTTATTCATTTTTACGTATTGCCGAGTTGTAACTAATTATACTTAGCTTCCACTGGTAAATTGTCAAAACGATAATGCAACTTTGTACAAATGGATCAGCAGATGAATATTTTTGTTACAGAAAATTAATTAGCATATTAGAAATAGCTTAATGTATTTTCATAATATTATTAAAAATTCCAGATGTAATTTTAAGTTTCTTTTTTACATTCTAGTAAAATAAAAAAAGAGGAAATTTAAAATTAAATTAATTAACACTGGTGTGTGGCATAGAAATGTCTCTTATTATATATTATTGAATTGCCACAATCAAAGATAAACAAACCGCCATACGAATGTTCCAAATTGCTCCTTTGAACGTTGTTATAGCTTAATTCAACGCTTCGCTTCGCTAAAGGAGTTGCAAAATATTACTAGGAACTATTCAAAATACACGTCAAATAACTGATATAGATTGTCGAATGCCAGCTGTTAATCAAAAGATAAAATTCTCTATTATAGAATTTCATAAAATTTTCTAGCTTTTAAATGTAAAATGAAATTCTTGACTAAAACAATTATTTTAAACTTAAATATAAAAATTTGTTTCCGTTATTTTGAATGATATTTAAACATGCAAAATTATTGTAGGATTAGATTTATTTAATGCATATAATGTGTAAATGAGAGATATTGGTGACTTTCATAGTTTTTACTAAATCAAAGTCCAATGTCTGAATTGTTTGATGCTAAAACAGAAATTTGAAATCTGCGAATCCGATAATGATGTAGACCAATGGGGCGGGGATATTTTTAACACCGCCCTGCATTACAAATTTCATTGGTCGATTATATTATAAATCCAATCTCTTCTTGATGTACCAGAGTTCTGAAATTCGTACAGTTATTTTTTTCCTAATGACAATTCAATGCTTTTATAATTTTGGAATTCTTAATTATCACTTATTGTATTTATTATATGAATTGAAATCGATTCTATATAGGAGGCAGCATCTAGCAAACAATCTGCGAATATTAATTCTTAGATTTTATAATAAGAAAGAGACAGGAGAGTGATTCTTCTTTATTCATAATTAATTGAATTCAATTTTTATGTATAGAATATTAAAAAATAAGAATATCAAGTGACAAAATACTAATAGAAAACGCAAAGTACATAAAAAAATGACAGAGAATTTCTTATTCTTATTTTTTGTTGTGTAAACGTATAAGAAAGAGATATACACCTATGCTTTGTTTATAATAAAGAAGATTTATTAAATTATTTTATTACTAGCAGTACCAAACAGCATTGACCGTGGCATAATACCTAAGAGGAAAAATTAGCTTTAGACTTAAGTCTAGCCTCCACCCGCTATGACATGGGAATGTCATGCGGGATCAAAAAAATATTTAGAAATCATCAAAAATAACTACAAAACAATTTTTATAGCACATATTCAGAAATATTTAGAGCTAAGCTTTGATATACATGAATTTGGCGTCTTGCGAGATAGGCAATATTTCGGTGGCGCTTTGTTTGAGGTTACATGGCCGCCATTTTTTTAATGCTAACTGTATGCTACTATATTTTGATCTTTCCTGTTCATTTCCCTTGCTTTTTTTCCTGCTACACTTACTTCTGCTTTCTTTCATTATTTTCGATTAATTTTTTGCATGCATTTCATTTTACGGTAAAGTGAATTTTAGTGTGCCCTTTGCTGCGCCAATGCCAAGTTGCCAATAAAGGCGGGCAAAATAAACAAATACTTACGCGGAACAGTTACGGTTACCATTTTCGGCCATATAATTAGTACTTTTTACTATAAGTAGTCTTTTTTTTTTTTTTATGGCACCGGGCAGAATTTTTTAACTTAAATAAAAACATCCTACGACTTCGCTAGCAGCGGGATCTGGAACCTAGTAGCTTCGCTAGCACAATGAACATAAGGACTGTGTGGATAACAGAAACAGTACATAACCAAGAGAAAAGAAAGAACGGAGAAAGAAGCAATCGGAACATTCACCATACAAAATTTCAAACAAACATCCTCTTCCCAACTTCATCAACTCGTTTATATATATATATATATATATATATATATATATATATATATATATCACTCATCCTTCATCCATTCTACAGGCTCGAAATACTCCCGACATAACAAATTATGATGGGAACCAACCGTTAGAATACCAAAAGAATTACGAGAACTGCGAAGAATTCCATTGTAGCTGTCTTTTAAAGTGAGAATGCAGACGATTTTTTAAAGTGCATACTGACAATTAAAAATTGTAAAAGAATAAATATTTTCTGTTCGTATTCACATTAAAAAAAAAAGAAGAAAATAACTTTTAATTATAAGCTTAACTTTCTTTGTTTAATAGACTTTTAATTATAATAAAGAACAAAATTAAAATCTTTAATCGATATTTTTTTAATATAAATTTTTTTATAATATAGTTGTAATTTATGTACAACTCAACCATTGCAAAAAGTAGTAAACAAAACAGCATTAGGTTTGCTAGAAGAGCGTTCCGATGGGTTGCAATATTGGCGACAAACACGGGGGCACACTATTCTTCACTTTATCCCATTTTACTGCATTTATTGACTTTTTTTTCTATATTTCCGTTAATTTGCTGCAGCGTTCCACGGAACCTTTAGATAAAAAAGGCTATTGCTGCCTTTCGCGCCACAATGAGCCATTTCGCTAAAATTTGGCTATAAACTTTTTGAGTGAAAATGACTGTATATCAATGTTGTTCCATATTTAGACTGTTAAAATGGTTTCAATTTTCTTTTGTCAACAACACATGCCTTTCGATTCATCTTTCCATTTTAAAGCCGGGCTAAGCTTTGATATACAGTCATTTTGCGCCTTGCGAGGTTGGAAATTTTTCGATGGCGTTTTTGCTGCCGTTCTCGCCACATTCGGCCATTTCGCTAAAATTTGGCGATAAATTATTTTTTGGTGAAAATGACAGTATAAAAAAGTTGTTCCTAAAGCTGAACAATATGGGCAGACTATAGATATTGTTCCTATTGAAACCGAGGCATCATTTTTGTAATCCACACATGGACCGAAATTCAGAGTGGATTATCCTTTTCTGACCAAATATCGGGAACTTTTGTTCTTTCACTTCTCCTGTGTTTTAAATATCTTCTTCTGTCAGCAGACAGGCGATATTCATTCTATCTCTGTAATTCAATTGCAGTGCGATTTAAAGAGAGACGGTTATTTCGCTCAGCTGAAGACCTCCTTTGAAGAAAGTGTGGATATTCTTTCTCTGATATGCTCTAACCTAACGTTTCTTTCCTCTACATTTTCACTGTCGAGCAACAAACGAAGCGTTTTGGCATTTAATGTGCTCCGGCTAAGGTTGAATTTCCATCTTTCGCGGATAATGAGATCTGAATCGCTGCTTAAAATCAGACGTAATGTATCGCATATGAATACCACAGCTCTTGCCATTTGCACATGCGAAGTTTGAGATTTCCGCTCACACGCGGATAAGTGCAAGGCACAGATACTGCTACTTTACGCATGCACGAATCGTAGTAGGAAAATAATTAAAATCCAATAATAAAACTCCTTTTTTATTTTGATATGACTTCAATATACTTTGATATGACTTCAATATACCAATTTCCTTCTCCAATAAAAGTCCAACAAAATGATACAAATATCTCCAAAATTAGTTAAGTATTTCTCGAGTTTTTCGGGTTTCAACATACAGACGCTTTCAGGAGACTTCATTTTATACTATGTATAGATTAAAACAGTTTTTTACTTATTTTTATAAAATATGATATTTTATTTCGATTTCTATATTTCATTTGGATGGACAAAAACCAATCAAAACAATTTTATTTAAAGTGGATTTTTAAAATTATCAGATTGAAATGAAAAATATTATAATCCGCTATAATGAAATCGAGTGCGCAGAAAATTTGTTATGCGTTGCAAAGAATAACCAGGAATTTAATAATAATTCAATGAAAACAATTTGAATTTATGGTGAATTTTTTAAAATTATCACACGGAATTAATATTTTTAAAACATCAAGAATTAATTGAGTAAATCAAATAAAATATCAAAGCTGAAATTGTATGTACAATAAATTTAATAATAAATATAAAATAATCTGCAATTTAACAATAATACGACAAAAATAATTTGTAAGTTTGGTGGATTTATCATATGTATATGGAAAGCAGTAATCGACTATAATCAAATTTATAATGTAGTAAATTTAATAACAATAAAACATAATGTTCTAATTTAATCATAAACTCCTTTGAAAGGTCAAATTTCAGAATGGAATGTAATAGAGATAACAAGAAGCGGAAATGAATTGTTTGCATCCGTGCATGATGAAACAAATCAGAAAAAAAAATTATAAAAATAATATAATTAAATAAAAAATAATATGATATATATTAAATGATATAAATAATATGATATATATTAAATGAATATAATTAAAATTGTCTTTGCATCCATACAAACAAAATATGTAGGTGTATTTAAAGCATAGCTCACTCCATTTTTTAATTATCAATTTATGCATTCTCGTTCATGCCATTTTCTTTGCATGAAATTTCCATTTCAGTTCCTCAGAATAGTTATAGATATAAATTTTGGTTTATATTTATAAAAATTTACTTAGAGAACCTCACCTCAACAAAAAATACAAAAATTTATATATCAATAAAGATACATAAACCCTATAATTAATGTATTATATTTAAAAAAATAATTCAAAGCAATTTTTAAACGATCATCACTGATATAGAAACGCAACAGTCACTTAAAAGATCCATCGCCAGACACAACTAGTGGCTCTTTAAGAAAACTGGTAAAGAAAAGGAAAGCGAAGAAAAATTCTAACTGAAAAGCAATTTTCTTCTGGGAGAAAAAAAGAAAAAAAAAATTGCATTTATTCCTCCTGTTGCAGAAGTCGGCGATCCTTTTAAATCTTGACGGAAATGAACACAATGAGCGATTTTATTTGACATCTTTCTTTTGCGGCACTGACTTTTCCAATAAAAGAGTTTTTTTCCTTAATCGCCCAGGTACACAACGGCCTTTTCCAGCCTTCCTAGGCAAACATTATTTCCATTCGAGAAAACAATTAAAAGCCTTTTGTTTCCCTCACTTGAGTTGTTGGATTCCATTATTAGATCATGCCTTTTATTTCGGGAGAGTTCGGTGTCGAAGTGTCGTATAAATTATGTCGGCAGGAGGTTGCTTTCCAGAATAGAAAGAAATAAATTCTGTCTGAATCAGATTATAAAGTTTGCACAAAGGATTCAAAGTATTCACGTCAGTGTGGGCGTAGATATTAATTTAAATTAATTTTTGATTTTGTTTATTTTAATGATAAAAGATTCGCTCATTTGTTCCCTTAATTCTTTAAATTTTCTTTCTATTTTTTAAAACTACTTGATATAAACTTTTTTTTTGAGGGGAGAGGGCACTTGGAAGTTTTGAACTGTCGCCAGATGTGAGAACTCCTAATGAATTTCACCCCAATATTTGGACAGGTGGTACACTTTCTCTTGAAGGGAATACGGCTTAAAAGACAAGAGTGTCATAGGCGAATGTGATCTAAAAATAATGAATCTTAATAAACTCATATTTAATAAAACACGCAAGTTGGTAACTGAGCCACGTGCTTTGATAACAATTTTTAGAAACTTGGATCTTTGAATGGGATCTCTGCAGAAATAAAGGACCGACAAATTCTGAAAATTATAAAACAGGTATCAAGAGGAATAAAAATTGCAGGGCAACATCGTGTCGCAAACCACGTTGACAGAGTGGAAATTATGAAAAATGCATACAAACTCTTAATCCACGAGGCATTGTAGTTCATTGTACTCCGAATCCAGAAGGCATCCGACAAACATTATGTGCGCATGTGGGTGATATATAATTCTCATGGCAGTGACCAGACAATTTCAGCAGAAGTTTAATAATAATAACAATAATCTTCGATGATTATCTAATCAAATCACTTCGATCTTACATACCCAAAGATGTGAAATGAATGCTCGGGACCCATTGCTTGCCTTCACATTCACCAAATATCAATCCGTGTGACTACGGGATTACCCTAAAACATTCGTTTATCTCACTCTTATGGATAGAGTGGAAGATCTCATAGCACGGAATGTCGTCGCTACGGCAGTCATGAAAACCATACCTGGTATTCTTTGACCGCCCCGAATGAGTTGCAATCTATGCCAGCCACTTTGTAGGGAGGCATGTGGTTCATGCACGATGACGCCTTTTTCAAATTTTCCTCTCGAGTTGAAAATCACCTCTATGCTACACACCAAAAGAAGTGAAATGGATGCACAAAACTCATTGCATGGTCTCCACAATCACCAGATACCAATCCGGGCGACTTTTTCCTATGGGTTGGGTTATATTAAACCATTTGTTTATGTGATGCCAATGGATACAACGCATCTCGTGGAAAGGAATGTCATGAATTCGTCAGACATCAAAAGCATAAATAATATTCTTCGAGCGCTTCCGAAAATCGTTTTTATGTTGTTGAAACTGCAATGATGCCACGTTCCAATAACTCTTGTAAATGCCCTACTGAGTTTGTCGGTTCATTAGCAGAACCCCTTGTATATGCCAACTTGTTTTGGAACACACAATGGAGCATCGTTTACACATTTCTCATTTATAGTTCATTTTATCACAATCTCGATTCATTCTTACACATTGTGACGATAAAATATTTCGTTACTACGTAATATTTCGATTACATATTATTTTCCTCTTTTCTAAAATTTTCAAATCTTTCCCCACACTCAGTGATTATTTCTCCGTTCTGATTAAGGGTATTTTCCTGGAAAGTGTAGAGTGGAGGAAAGATAACACCTTTCTCCTGCATGCCATTTAATTCAAATGATGATTAAGATGAATCTGAAGAAATGACTTCATTTTTATTTGAAGACAGGATAAACTTATTTTGTTTGTTAAAAAATAGTAAAAAATATTACTATTGTTTTTATGAATAATATGTATCGACGTAAAATATCCATATGTATACCTAAAATAGTAAAAAATATTACTATTGTTTTTATGAATAATATGTATCGACGTAAAATATCCATATGTATACCTATGTATGAATCCATGCAAACAGTAAATCCATGTATAGTATATCCATGAAAAAAATAGTTTACCCATAGAGTTTATCATGGAAAATATATCCATGAATAGTGCTCAATATTCATGGATAAATAGATCGTAAGATAACGATTAAGTATTTCTTTTAACTAGAAGTCTATGCACATAAGTCATATAAAATAACAGAGGTGTAATATGTACTCAAAATAGCAAATAAAGGCATGATTTTTTTTTTGCATTTTTACAATAAATTTTTAGTTTTAAAATTTATTAATTGTATTAAATACTATGAAGTAATATTTCAGTATTATCTAAACTATTCCAATTAAATTATTATTATTTATTCTTATAAAAGTATTATATTAATATTACCTTTAAAATTTCTACTTATAAATAAATTTAAATTAATGGCAGTAAATCTGTAATAATCAAAGTTTATAAGGTTCAAATTTTAGGAGGAACCTTTTTCAAGTCAATACACAGAATTTTATTCGCAAATATTTCTGTTTATTTTACAGATAAATATCTGAAACTTTTTCTTATGCTTTTATTATTGTTGTTGTTGTTGTTTACGACACTTTACACGCCCGCTGACAGATCAATCAGCGATTTAAGCCCAGTGAGCATCTCTTGTTTCTTTAGTAGCTCCCAAGAGAACGACTTTGTTACCTCATGCGTCACATTCGCTTGCACAACCCCTTTTTACAGGGGTGGGGTGGGGTATATTCACATACCTCACAGATAGAACGCAGAAGAAGAACAACCATGTCCGAGCCGGGACTCGAATCTTGGACGCACAGATCACGGAGAACAGGCGTTATCCCTATGCCAGGACGCCGGCATGCTTTTATTATGGTAGAGTGTACATTTTTGGAGCCAGACATTTTGCTCGATCTCCTTTATTGATTCATTTCGTAATTTCCTTATTTCTCTTTTAAGGCCACTATAACCCGTCTCAATCAATTCAGTATAACTATTTTACTATAGGTATACGGTATTTCTCTGATTATACAAGATATTGCTTTGAATTTAAAGACCTTGAAAGGACTTAACCGATTATCCTATATATATATATATATAGAGAGAGAGAGACTTTTTTTTTTACTTTTCTTTAAAATTTTTCTTTCTTTCTTTCTTTCTTTTGCTTAAAAATTATTTTCTCTCTGTATATATATATATATATATATATATATATATATATATATATATATGGAAATACGCCGAATGCTGTTATATTCAGTACTTCTAGATATCACATTAAATATATAATTTCTAAAGTGATAAAAATCAGACAAAAATCCATTTTATTGATTAATTTGCTCAAGTTTTCGAAATTATAATACCCTTTTGCCATCCCCAGTAACTTTGGTATTTAGCCCCTTTTTGAATATTTGATACATTTAGTATATTCTATCACTAGATCTAACTATGTAAAGCAGACTTGGACGTATTAGATAAATATATGACACAAAATAATTTCTATGCTACATTTATGTAAAAAGAGGCTACTATAGCTTGCGGTAAATGTCGCGGGTCCAAAAAATGATACCTCTAAAGAGCCTATGCATTCTCGAAATAAATCGAAATTATGGGAATCTTTCTACTAGTATAAAATGGAAATTTGAAAGTGTGGCATAGGCATTTACAATTACCAAGGCATTTACAATGTGGCATTTAAAATTACGAATTTTGTAATGTGATGGAACTGTAATACATATTCCAAAATAGAATTCTACAATCGTATATAAGAAGCATCGGATATGATAATCCAACTTAATGCAAAAATTCCAAATATACCGAAAGAACTATTTGTTGTTTTTTAAAAAATTCTTATAAGATATAAATTTCGGAAAAAAAGTAGGGTATAAAATAGATGAAAGGATGCATTTTAGGGCAAAAATAATTTAGGACATATAAAAATAGGAAAATATATACATAAAAAGCTAAATTTTATTCAAATTAAGTGCGAAAATCAAGATCTAAATGACCATAAAAAGTTATAAAACCATATCATGCATGCAGCATGATAATACTTGCTTAAAAATACAAGATCACGCAGAAAACAACGAGTTTTCATGAACCACACGAAAAGAAACTAAAAATAAAAATTAAATACAAGGTGAAGAAAATTTAGAAATTATTCCCTTCAGAATTCTTCAAATGGTTCATTTTGCTGAACTAGGATGAGTTAAATTTCACATTACATGAGCGTTCTGTTTTATCCCTTGGAGGCATGACTTTGAGAATTCCTCAGAGATAACGGGCAGCGATGTGGAATGAAGCATATTGAAAATTCTGTAAAGAAAGACTCACCCAGCAGTTCAGAAGCACGTAACGATAGTATCTAAAGATAAAATGTACAGGTAAAACGCTTCTCTTTAAAACTGCTAACTGTTTGTAACTTTTTTCTTTACATTTCAAAATAATAGATGGAATAAATATTGTGAAATTTACTTTAAGTCGTATTTCCGAAAATGAAAAAAGCATTTAATTCTAAATATTAAAAAAATACAAATTTGAATATGAATATCAAAAAATTAAAATTGTAGCTGAAACATTTTCATAATTACCATATTTTTACAAAATTTTTATCAACATATAATAACACAGAATAAAATGAAATAGCAGAGTATTGTAATACATGACATTTATACGGTTAATGAGATCAATTTAAAATTTAGTCATGAAATGTTAAAAACAGAAAACCACGTCATCTATAGAACCCCTTTGTTTCTTTACTAAGGAATGTTATGGAAATGTTTATACATGGTGTCAAAATTAACGTAAAATTTGAATTAGCCACTATATGTGCAGTAAAGTATTGGCAATCTTATTAAAAAATACCATTTAACTGTTGATAATTTAAGGTTAATAAAAATGAAGCGTTACACGATAGAAGAATGTGATTTCATTGTTGAACAATATTTCAAAAATAATATAAATCTGGCGGTTACAGTTCAAAAACTTGAGAAATGGTACCTTAAAACATGTGATTTAACAGCATTGGATTTTATTTTTAAGGGTCAATTGAAGTGAAAGGTCTATGCCCACAAGCACGCGTGCATTGAAGGAGGAAATTCAATGCTGCGTCAATGAAATTCGGCCAAATTTATGCAAAATGGTCGTGGAAAATTTCGAAAAAATAGTGCCAATGTGCCAGCAAAGCCGTGCAGATAGGATAATCCTATCCTATGTACTGTACGATTCAATAATTTAAGAGTAATAATAATTCAAAAAATTAAAGGAAAAAAGCTTTTTTTTATTTAATTTAAATACTGAGTTAATACGTTGTTCTATCGTGTAACGCTCCATTTTTATTAACCTTAAACTATCGGCTGTCAAATGATTTTTTTAACACTTCAATGCACGAATAGTGGCAAATTCATATCTTGCGATAACTTTGGAATACCATTTAATTATTAATTTCGCGCAAGTATATGTTCGTAATAAAAGGACTTACACAAAGGACAAAAATAAATAAATAAATACAATACAATACAATAAAAATGAAACGGCAGTCTTTTTACGATTATTTGGATTTGTAAATAAATTACTTTCAAAATGAAATATTTCTAACTTTTGACTAGCAAAATCGGCTTATTTTGATCATTTAATAAAGCACGCCAGCTGTTCTTTGACTAAAGTGACACTTCTTATACAAAGTCTTGATTTATATTTAAAATTATGAACGCATCAGTAGAAAATAAGGATCAGGAACGATTTTGTTGAAGTTGACCGATAATTTGAGCTGTAAAAGCTTGAAAAAGGAACTAAACACTGCTTTACAAACTGCAGACAAAACATTTAAGTTGCGAAATTTTCTTCAGGTAACACATTTCACAAAATAATCGAGACAAAGCAAGTTCTGAAAACAAGTATGTAGAAAGTTGAAAGTGAATGCATTCTTAAAGAATTCCATTACATTTATATCTAGCTTTGTGGAAAAAAATGTCTAGAAATTACTTTTTTTCCCGGTTTAAACTATACATTTATTACTCATATACCAATGAATATATTTTCCAAAATTCTGCTAAAATACATTAATATTTTTTCATATAACTCAGAATAGACTTCAAGACGATTTAACTACTCAAAATAATATGTTGCAAAGCTTCTATCGTATTATCAATTTGAATTATTATTCGTGTGAATCATTTTTGTGCCATTTTTCATGATATATCAAATTAGTTTCAAAGAAATTAAACCACAAAAAGGATAAATTATTATTATTTTTTTACAGCCGAAATATAGAGTTAGAAATTCGTTAAAAATATCCGAATAAAAAGTAATATTTTTTTCAAAAGAATTATTTATTTTGTTGTACAGTTCCGATTTTGAAAATTCCGAGGGACTTAATAAATTTTTATTTCTAGCAATCAATAATCATATTCCATTGCCATTGTCAGTACTTCTTCGCAAGAGGGACCTTTATACTTGTGTATATTAATTTTAGAGGAATGTCTAGTCTTTAATTCCCGTTTTGTAAGTCTTTGGATATTTTAGATCAAGTTCGTTGTAAAAAAATACTCAGTTTCAATTCAAAGCCTCTCTCACTGGTGACTCACGATATTCTAGTAGATATCAAAATTCTCTTCGACTTTTTTCATCATTTTCTTTTTTTTTTCTATTAGTGTTTAGTGGTCCTTTGGGCGTGTAGTTTGTATCTGTTTTGGGTATGGAACAGGAAGAGGAGGACCAGTTCTTATCTATCTCATCGAGCAACTTTTTCTAAAAAATATGCTCTGTTTTTTTTTTTTCAAATTTTTTTTTATGAAGTTTAATTCAAGGCAGTGAACTCTTTGAAATAATCAAAATCTAAAAAGAGTTCATTTATACTCAAGCAGTAAATACATTAAAAGAGAAGGTCTTGGTCAGATACTAGAATCAGCTGAGAGAAATGAGATTGGTTTCGTTCAAGAATGCCACATATACAGAGCTTTAAAAGTAGAGTAAAATTATTTCTTTGTTTTTATTTTATTTTTCTCATTTCTAATCTTTAATTAAGGTGTAATAAATGTATAGGAATATTGTTACATGTTTTAATCAATTAAATCGTTTTACATTATTTATTAAGGAAATTTTAATTAACACATTAAATTATGGCCTCTGCCTTAATGTAATATGTTAATTTAAATAACACTATCTCTGTATCTTACAAACAATAATTGATAGACAAAAACTAGACATATTTATTTTTAAAATATCAAACGAATTAAAAAAGGACTATATATATATATATATATATATATATATATATATATATATATATAGAGAGAGAGAGAGAGAGAGAGAGAGATTTTAAAATTCGCCAAGTATGTGAAATGTGTATGCTAAATTTATCATCGTGGTTCAAAAGCCAGCTTACACGTATGTTGTGGGAATTTAAAGCATAGAAAGTTGAATTGACTGCAATCCTCGCCATACGATTATGATTTGGTATTGCGAAGACCTTCAATGAAAGTTCCTTTTCCAAATTCAAAAAAACGGGACATTAGTCTAAATAATTTATAATTAATTAAAATATGACATTTTAAAGAATCCCGCACGAAGCTGAATCTATGAATTAGTGTCTCACTAATACTCCAGACATATTCATTTTGGTGTTCCTATTCAATAAAACTGAAAAGATATAGCTGGAATCATTAATATTTAAAAGGTGCGATATATTTTTCGTTAATTTTCGGAATAAGTTTTCATTCATTATCAGCTTCTACGAGCATGTATTTTAGCTGTGATATAAAGATGAACATTTATCGACAAAAACTAAAAATATTCATTGCGCCAACGTTTATAACGTCAATGCTTTATTCTAGAAAATGAAGGAAATGCACTGAATGGAGTCTTTATCAAATATACATTTCAAGAGTCTGCGCAACGTTGAATTCGCAGAATAGAATGAAATTTATAAATGGCTCTGAATGCACCTGAAAAGGAAAGAGTGTTCATATTTGAAGAGCACTCTTAAAATACTTGGTGCATCTGCAACTATTTTAGGAAATGTGATAAATCTCCTCAGAGCTCAAAACATTTGAAGATGCGAACGTGCCCGCTTGTATGGAAATAAAATAAAACAAGCAGAAAAGTACTGAAATCTTATAAATTTATCATACATTTTAATCACGTTCCAATTTTGCGAGACGCGCGCTATGATAATTATTAAACGCAAGGAAAAAGAAATAACACGAAAGTAACACACTACTTAAATTATAATGCAATAAATAAATAAATAAAATAAAAAAATAAATTTGATAAAATGCAGGACCATAATTTTTTTCCTTCTTGCATAACTGAGCCCTCTTAGACAAAGACAAACAAACACTCGTATAATTTCTTCATAATTAATACTAGAAAATACCTTTAAAAAAGTAAAAAAATAATGGGGATTATTGAAAGCTGATTAACACTTTCTAGGACAGTGGGAAGTATGCTTCCCACCAAATTTATCAATCTTTGTATGAAATTATGTAGGTTGGCATAAATTCTGACAAATTTTTTTAGAAAGACTGAAACTTAGATGCTTTAGTTCTTTATCTTACACAAAATGACGTGTCTTGATTTGTTACTTAATTATTAATTAACCAATTAATCAAATTAAATTTATCTAATAAGCTAAATGAATCAATTTTCTGATTCTAATTTCAAGTCTAAAAATATTTTAACATAATATGACTAGAAAAAAATGGCCCTTTAAAAGGTTAAATTAGTTACTGATTATTCTGACGTACTTCTGAAAAGCAATGTGAAAAATGTAAAAATTTTCTTATTTTTCTTGCAAATGCTAAATCGGATTCGCCTTTGTAATAATGAAGCCATTAAGTATTTTCATTTCTCAATTTAATAGTTCTAAAAAGCATGAAAAATAACATTTGATCAAAAATCATATTATCCCTTATAGTTAGGGGGAAAAAAACCTTTTTGACGATGAAATTTTTCTAGACACAACTGCATACACAGTGATTTAAAATGTTTTTCAGTGAATTTTTAAAAAAAGTTTCTGTTGCAAAAAATGAATATACAAACAATCCTATTTGAAAGAAATGTCAAAATTAAAAGAATTAATTCTACAACTAATCTTCATTTTCGAATTCGGAAACCCTCCGCGCTTTTACCATGAAGCGTCTATTTCGTCAAATCAGCGGGAGTGGTCTCCCGAAAACTTTCTCACATACTTTCTAATAAAAAAAAATTTGTGTTTTAGAAGCATTTTTTTTTTTTTTTCGTCTTTAAATGACTGAAATCGTTATCTTTAACCCTTTCTAGGGCCGTGGGAAGTATGCTTTGTATGAAATTTATCAATCTTTGTATGAAATTACGTATGTAGGTTGGCATAAATTCTGGCAAATATTTTTAGACAGACAGAAACTTAAATGCTTCAGTTCTTTATCTCACACAAAATGACGTGTCGTGATTTGTTACTTAATTATTAATTAACCAAATTAATTAATTAATCAAATTAAATTTATATAATAAGCTAAATGAATCCCTTTTCTTATTCTAATTCCAAGCCTAAAAATATCTTAACATAATATGACTAGAAAAAAATGGCGCTTTAAAGGGTTAAAAAAAACAACCCTCGAATAAACCATTTATTTTATGATGGTCATTTGTTGAGCTACCCTTTCATTGATTCATAACATTTAAAAATCAATATTTGTATTATTATTTTTAAAGTTCGATAATGCTTGGGGAGGGGATAGCTCGCAGAAAATTACTTATAAATATTTTTCCATGAATCGGAATTCGCGATTCCAAAAATATTCTTGCTCTAAAAGTATTATTCTTCGATTTCAAATGATGTTATAACCGGTCATTTTCAAGTAAAAGAAGTCAATTGTAAGAGATCAATTTGAAGTTAACATTTAATTTTAATTTTTAAGTTTCAATGCAGTTCTCGATTACTGTTATGTTCACGAATACTACTATTTAATGCTTTTCAAGAAACAGCCATTACAGAGTAAGATTTCCTGTCTCATATTTAATTTTCTCTCACCCCTCCCCCTTTTTCAGAAAATGAAAAATTCTCGATCTTTTGGAAAAATTATAACACAACTGTTTATTAAGTACTAAGTGTATTTTAGATGCAAACCTGTCGTTTATGTGACAGTTATTCGTAAATAAACACTAGATTTTATTTTTCCTCTATTGGTAATCGCACGAAATTTGCTAATTAGACGCTGTGACAGCATTTATACAATTCGCGAGTGTTTAAATTCAAGAATATAGAAATATTTTAAATAATGCATTTCTGAGAGTGTCCAGTTTCCGTGAGTTGTGTTCAGAGATATTATTTTAGTGAAGGTCAAATTGGCAGTTACTTGTTAATACAAAAAAGAATAGTTAACGCAAATGACGATGGCACCTCTTCTGAAATGGCTTTTTCTCCGCTAGTGATCCCGGAGATGCATCTATTGCACGGCAATTTGGTTAACTTCAGGCATCTTGTCTATGCTCACAACTGTTCAGCTTTAATAATAAGTTTATTATTATTATTGAATTGTTTTGAAGAAATCTGATTTGATAATGTTTAGGGTTAAATAATAACCTCACATAAAAATGATTACAGGATATACGCGGAGAAAACAATAAGAAAAACGGAAGTAAGCATATAACATGTATAAAAAGTCTATAATAAAAGTTCGAACGGCTAATGGTGACATTTAAAGTAATTTTTAGTCAACAATGATATCATAGCTTCGTTCACACAGAACCTTCATATTATCTTTTAGTTTGAACAAGATTTAAAGCTTCCTATACTAGACTCGGCAAAATGAATTTACTTTACTGTTATAGGGCAGACAGTAATCTAGATCACATTTCTCACCACAAACGCAATATCGCACCTGAGGGGATGCTTGGAGATGAACTGATTATGTTCAGTTGAAAGAGGATCGGTTAATATAGGCATGGAATATTCGTGTAAGAAGATTCCGATATAACAGTTGATTTTCCCCATTCTAATAGATGCAGTAACGATATGGGGTTAAGCTCCTCTTTATCGATAATAGGACAACCTTCCTATGGGAGGTGTTATGCTGTGATCGGTAATACTTTTAGGCTTCAACCTAAGGGCATCACCGGCCTTAAGGTTGAATCCTAAACGTCCACCTAATTACGCCAACACCTGGAAGTTTTCATCTATCCCAGGTAGGATCGATGGCCACAAAGGCGCATCAGTCCTACTAAGTTTAATTAACCAAGTGGCAGAAAACTTTGATATGTTATATTCCCTTATATTATTATAGAAAAAACATTAATCTTTATCGATTCCAGAGAACCGGCTCAATTTATTGATTTGTGGCGCTTGAAACAAATCTTTAGGAGAGTCATACTATATCCTAAGATGATGTAAGTAAAGATTTTAGGGCAACAGCAACCCTAAACAGATTTAAACAAGAATCTAAAACATTTTCACAATCATTTATGACTTCGTTATAGGTTAAGTAGCTCAAAGCAAAAATTTCTGATGATTTCTCCAAAAATCATGAAACCGCTTTTGCAGAAACATAATTTTTAATGGAAGAGGGATAAGGCTATTTGCATCGGTTATTAAATCACATCCCGGCTTACATATGGGCTTGTTCTAAACAGAAAACGACCCTTTTTTTTCTTCCTAGCTTTATTAAACACAACGGTGATACTCCTTAAATGAACTCTTTTTGAAATTGAAAATGAATGCGTTACCAACTGCCGCTTTCTAAATTAATATTTATATTAATAAAGCTTTGTATAGCAATAGAACGTTTGATTCAAGTTCCTGGTGCAGTCTGAAGCTCTATATCAATTCTATAGTAATCGCTTTAAAATTAATCTGAGTTGACAAAATAAACAACCGATTGCAATTGTTTCTCACTGTCCATGACCTGATTATCTACTAATAAAATAATTACTTTATAAACGGTTCTAAAGTATTCATGTCACATTTCTGAGAGATATTCAGAACTTGATTAACATAAGTTTGCGTTAGCTTCCCTATTTTTGAGTCTATCAATTAAAAGGCCTTTGTCTCATTTATAGAAACATATTACATTTAATCTGAAAAATACACTTAGGGGTTGAGCATACCGGTGAATATATTTTTCAATTTAGGACGACCGCCTTTTTCAAGTCACGGAAAGTTCATAATTTCAATCTCAAATATCTTCACCAATTTTACAAATATTTCTGTGTATTTTTTTAGGGTATAGCGTACATTTTTCTAACGAAATATTATTATTAGATTATATTCACTTAGAATAGAATCTAATAATGAAGAAGGATCATCCCAAATATACCTTGATGCTAATAAAGTAACGCCATCTATTGTATGAAAAGAAAAGTAGTAGAGTTATGTAACCGCTACAATACCAATATTTGTTTTTATTGTTTATATTATAACAAAAATTGTATTTCAAAAATTTGTGAGAAACATTATAACGTTTATGATCTCAAATCTTAAAACTGATTTTATTTAAAATCTAAATAAGTAATGGACTCCTATTTTAAACTAAAAATATGATAAAAATAAATTGTTAATTTTTAATTGCAAAAATATAAAAATCGGCTTAACTTCAAAATGCATATTTCTTTTTTAATGGCAATTTCTGAAAATTATAATTATAAAAGTTAAATTATTTAATAAAAATTCTCAATAGTAAAAATTCTCTTTCTCTCCATGTTAAAACAAAGAGTCTGGAAAAATGAAATTTATTTCATTTCGTTAATTTATTCCCTTTTTCCAGTAAGAATCATAATATGGTCTAAAACTTAAGATACTAAAGATGTTGAATTTCTTTCTAGTATACTGAAGAAGTAAACCTAGCTTCTAAATTATAATATGGGCTACAGCTTAACATATAGAAATATATATTTGGTCTATGTTGAGAGATTCCTTATTTGATCTCCTTTCCCTTATTGCACATTATTTGCTAATATGCCACAGAAAAAGATATAAACGATAATCAACAACCGAATCACTGCAGTTTCTTCAAAAAGTGTTTTATTAGATTTTCCCAAGATAACCAGGAGTATAACAGGATACTCCATAACAGTCGTAAATAGATATACCAGTAATTGAAACTCCTGTCGAGTAATCTCTAAGATGCCATCTCTTGTTTAGTAACAGAAGAAATAATACCTATAAGTATAAAAACAACGTTTGGACAAAGAAATGTTCCATTATATTTATATATAGGGTCGTTTTCCCCATTAGGTGACCCTTAGCGATCACCTAAGGTTGGTTTAACAATGGGGTACTTGTCTTTCAGGTAAAATCGCCAAGATCGTCGATTTCTATTTTTTTTTTTTTTTTTTGTAATAAATATTGGATTGAAAAATGTAATTAGCAATAGTAGTAAATTTAATTTAAAAATAAAAATAAATGAAAGTTATTCTTTTTATGCTCAATTTGTTAAGTAAACGTTTTTTATTTAAAAAAAAAACAATTTTTATATGAGATCTGTTTATATTCGCCTGTGTTATGTTTATCTGCGTATTTGAAAATATAATAGAGTATTGGTAAGAGACATGTAAAATTTTCTTTCTTGTCGATATCTTTGTACTATTTATGTAAAATTATAAACAATATTGCAAAGATTAAAAAAAAGTCTTACAAATATTTGCTGATATATATTGGCAAAAAAAAAAAAAAAAAAAAAACACAATTTCCTATTGGTATGATGTATACGGGTAAATGACCATTTAATATCTGAATTCAATATTTTAAAGTTATGTTTTCGGGCTGAAATGGATTCTGCTTATACGTATTAAGGAATCCTTTTTCTTACATGCATACAGACAATATTATCACATGAAAGAAAATGCAAATATTTTATTAGTTTCAGACTAAAAACAAACATAAATAATTAATAACCATTTTTAGTGACTACCTGCTTGGCCACCATGTAAGTAGTATTTATTTAATTGTGTCAAGCAATTTCGATAAACTACATCTTATCACAACAAAAAAGATTTTTATTTTGAATTATATTTGAATAGAAAATATAGAGCATTGTGACCAGTTAGTATTCTTGCAAAAGTAATGGAATTAACGGTGAAATCCCTCCAATTATAGAAGCTCTATTAAAATTATTATTATTTTGTAATGGAGACAAGTGTGTGTGTGTGGGGGGGGGGGTCTTTGCCCGTTGATGGTGTATTTTTGAGTCACGATCTTAAATTTGAATTTAAAAAAAAATGATGAAATCTTTACTATGGTTAGGATTAGGGACTCTGTAAATGTTTTTTCTCAAATAGGGAATGTGCAATGATGTGCGTGCATGTGTGCATGTGTACGGTTTTCCCGAGCAGTTGCAAATACATTTAAATCTCCGAAGAACACGAAAATGGAGGATTGCAAGTTGATGAGCAAACAGTCATTGATTATAAACTATAAACATTCATATGAAATAAAAATGTATAAAAAATTGTGGTTGCAGTTGTAGAATTCCGTCGATGTTTTTATCCATAGAGATGCAGTAGCATTTTTAAAATTCCTCTCGGAGCTGGAACATGATGGGAAGAGAAGCATGCGACTATTGATGATTTATTAAGGAGCAATATGGAAAAAAAATTGACAAAATCTATATCGTAATTGGAGCCGAGAGAATAAAAAAAAAAAAAAAAAAAAACTTTTCTCAGAAATGAAAAACGTGGACAAGCAACAACTAATGATATATATAGATATCACAAGCGAGCTTCCATATTTAAATAAAAATTGATAAATAGGATAAGCGGTTTTCACTAGACTGATTCTTTGATTTTTCCAACTTATTTTAAATATATAGACTAAACATTTAAGTTTATTATTAAGTTAGTTCTCATTCTTCTGAAGAAAACGAAATCCATTCTACTTTGCATCTTAAAAAAAATGTCATGCTTTACAGTAAAGATGTCATTATTTCTTGCTTCTGTTGTAATGTACATATTTAAATAAAGGTGAACAAAAGCTACCTTAAAGATAAATAATTGCCTTTTGAATGGGATCTACGAGAGGTAATAGGGAGCGATGTACTGTCCGCGAACAAATTTGATTGATAAATTATACAGATTAGATAAAAACTATTTTAATTTGTGAAAAAACAAACTGTAAGAAATGGTCTTGTAAAAATCATATGAGTGTGTGTGTGTGTGTTTGTGTACATTTTTGAAACTTTTTCGTGGTCGAAGGCAGAAAATACTTTTGTATTTTTAAAACTTCGCCTTATTCCTTCTTGGGAGGTATAATTTATTTACAAGCAAGAAGCCACGAGGTACGTCAAATTACAGCACGACACAAGAACGAAAAAAGAAAAGATCGCACGAAATATTTATCGCCACGATTATATACTATGAGATTCTGATAGGAATTTCTTTTCACGAGTCGATTTAGGTAAAGGAATTATAAGTATCTTTTAAAAGAATTCGCTTAGCTTGACAAATTTTTATCCCTTCACTCGGAGTGTAGGAACTTGACAATTTCAGCAATTTTACAGAAATTTAATTAAATTTTAAAAAAGGTGGAATTGGATCAAGAAATAAAGGAACACTTTAGAATGAAGTCAACATGGGCTAAATTAAGATATATATATATATATATATATATATATATATATATATATATATATATGTAGTGACGAACGCCTGATAACGAGCGCCATCTGCTGGCCAACAGGCGTTGAGGCTTGTTAGACGGAGTGCAGACGAGACGAGATGAGTCCGAACGAAAGTCAAGACGCGTGAGACGAGACGGGTCTCTGGATGAAAGACGAGATGGCACATGTGAATTAATCCTGCGACGTATTCGACGAAATCCATTTAATGTTCATTTCTTTTATGTTAATGTAATTGTTCGTCCTAAATGTGATTAAATGTGCGTGATTCTAAATAGTAGTGATTCCTGAGTCCTACAAATATGGGGGTTCGACCCGGATTTTAACAAAGACCGGTGCATAGACGAAAGAAGAGCCAAACAGGAGTGAAATTCGACGTTCTACAATAAACCTCTTGGATACCAACTCCTTGTGGACTGACGTAGTGTGGATCGATGTTGAAGAAATTGTGAGTACAATTTTGATTTATTCTCAAGTATGGCATTTCTTGCACGAGCACGAAAGAGCGACTTACTAACTTTAGTAGACGAATTAGAACTAACGGCACCACAGGATGCCAAAGTGCGACAGTTAGTTACAATGATAACAGAGTCGAAAGACTATAACGAAGAGTTCGTAAAAAACTTACTTTTAACTATCACTCAGGAGCGCGAAAGGTTAGATGCTGAAAACGCCGAAGCCGAAAAGGCCAAAGCCGAAGCTGAAAGGGCCAAAGCGGAAGCCGAAAAGAATGAGCGCGAATATACTTTGAAAAAGTTAGAACTTGAGTTAAAAAGTAGAGATAATACTTTAACTGTATCAGATATGCCTAAGACTGATATATTAAAATTGCTGAAGAATTATGATAATAGCGGAGACATAAGTGTTTATCTTTCGTTATTTGAGAAACAAATAAGTAGGGCTAACATTGCAAAAGAAAACTGGATTTCTTATTTACTCGGGTTATTACCATTAGATATAGTAAATTTAATTGCTCGTGAACCTGATCCATCAGCTAATGACTATGATTACATAAAAAAACTGTTGCTTAAAAGATTTAAATTAACTTCCGAACAACTCAGGCAGAAGTTCTTTACTCACAAACGAGATTCTTCTTCTTCATGGCGGGATTTCGGTTTTGAACTGAATAACTTTTTTGAGGAATGGATCAATTGTTTAGAAATAACCGATTTTGAAGATTTAAAGCAGCTAATGGTCGTTGACCAGTTAAAGAGTAAAATACCAAATGACGTACGCGATCATTTTCTCGACGATTTGCCCAAAATAAAGAAAGTAGAAGAATTGGTTAATAAACTGGACGAATATGAAGCAGCACGAAGTCACCTTAAAAAGGAAACAAACAGAAATTGGCGTGTTTCCGAAAACAGAAGTAAATTTGATATCGCGAAAGAAGCTAAAAATTCACCATTGCCGTTCGTTCGTGCTCAAAAGAATTATGCTGATGATAATTACTATAACAAGAGTAATAATAAATGTTTTAATTGCAATGAGGCTGGCCATAAATCAGTTAATTGCAAGTTTAAAAACAAAGGATTGAAATGTTTCCAATGTGGTAGCTTTGGCCACAAAGCCAGTATCTGCCCGCAAAGAGATTTTAAAGTGTCTCTCGCAAATAAAGTGTATATTCGTAACTCTCCAAAAACTGTAAATAAGCTTAGTAAAAATGTTGAAATAAATGGTATAAATTGTGATGCATTAATTGATACTGGAAGTGATATTACTATGATTAATTATGATTTTTATTTGAAAATTGGTAAACCTAATTTAACGACTGATAATGTGAAATTAGCTGGTATAAGTGGAGATAGCATTACTCCTCTAGGTTTTTTTGATTGTGATATATTAATTGATGAATATGTAATATCAACTAATGTGTATGTGTTAGAAATAATGCCGAACGAAATAATCATCGGCATGGACGTATTAAATAATCTAAGCTTTTCATTCCAAGAAAAACAAATCACCATTCATGGGAAAAAAGCTCAAATAAATTACACCCGGCTGGTGAGAAGCGAGGTCAAGGTCGTATCATTACGTTCCGCGGAGTTGAAAAGAGACAGACAGGCACCTATTTTTGCTGAGGCTTGCAATAAAATAAATACACATCCTCTCCCATACTTCATTCATTTAGCGGATTCGATAAACTATGATGAAATCGACATGAGTCATGTAAAAAAACCCTTGAGACAAGAAATAAATCGTCTCTTAAATAAGTATTCGCCAAACAAAACAAAAAGTACGGAGTTACAAATGAAAATAATACTGAGCGATGATACTCCGATTACTCACAACCCTCGAAGGCTGCCTTTAAAAGAACAAAAATTCGTTGAAACTCAGATTGATAAATGGATACAGGAAGGGATAATTAAACCCAGTATTTCAAATTTCTGTTCACCCGTGGTTTTATGCAAGAAGAAGGATGACAGTTATAGGTTATGCATTGATTTTCGTAAGCTAAATAAAAAGATGATTAAAGATCGGTACCCTTTACCCCTCATAGAAGATTTGCTTGATAAACTTGAGCAATCAAAAATATTTACTACTTTGGACTTGAAAAACGGATTTTTTCATGTAGACGTAGAGAAAGATAGCACAAAATTTACGTCTTTTGTAACACATCATGGCCAGTGGGAATTTCTTAAAGTACCATTTGGACTTTCCAATAGTCCGAGTGTATTTCAGCGTTACATTAATTTGATATTCAGGAATTTGATGCTAGACGGAACTGTACTGATTTATATGGACGACATTATTATACCATCCAAAACCGAGGAAGAAGGGCTAGAAAAATTACAACGTGTTCTACAGGTTGCATCAGAGTACGGTTTGGAGTTTAATTTTAAGAAGTGTCAGTTTTTAAAACCACAAATAGAATTTTTAGGCTATAGAATCCAAAACGGAACTATACAGCCCTCTGTATCTAAAACGGTAGCTGTACAAAAATTTCCACAACCACAAACTGTTAAACAAGTGCAAAGCTTTTTAGGCCTTACTAGCTATTTCCGGAAATTTATACCCCACTATTCAAAAATCGCAAAACCGCTTAGTGATCTACTAAGAAAAGACATTTCATTTAAGTTTGAATCTGAACAAAAGGAAGCTTTTCAAAAACTTAAAGATATTTTAACTCGGGAGCCAATTTTGCATCTCTATCAACAGGGATCAGTTTTAGAACTCCATACAGATGCTAGCAGTCAGGGATTCGGAGCAGTGCTGCTGCAACAGGGAACCGACAATAAGTTTTATCCTATTCATTATTTTAGTCGAAAAACATCTCCACAACAAGAAAAATATAGCAGCTATGAATTAGAAGTTTTGGCTGTAATCGAAGCGTTGAAAAAATTTAGACATTACTTACTGGGTTCTAAGTTTAAAATTGTGACTGATTGTTCCGCTTTTCAACAAACTATGAGTAAAAGAGATCTTACTCCAAAAGTTGCAAGATGGGCTTTACAGTTAGAGGAGTTTGATTACCAAATTGTTCACAGATCGGGAAAACAAATGGCACACGTAGATTCTCTTAGTCGAAACACAGTACTTGTTGTTACTCGTTCATACAGTGAAGTGACCAATAAAATAGCCAATGCCCAAAATCAGGACGAATTCCTTAAGAAATTAAAAGCTTTGATAGATAAGCAAGAAGACGGTGAACACATTGTGAGAAATGGAGTTTTATACAAATACGATAATGGTAGAGAATTGCTCATAGTCCCAGAAGCATTACAAAGAGAAATTATTCGAGAAATTCACAATAAAGGACATTACGCTGTGGCTAAGACGGAAGAAATTTTAAAGCAAGAATTTTACATACCAAAGTTGAGGTCAAAAGTAGAAAGTGTGGTTGCCAATTGCGTGGAGTGTATTCTGTGTAATAAGAAACGTGGGAAAGGTGAAGGTTTCCTTAACCCCATCCCAAAAGAAAATTTGCCTTTAAGTACATATCACATTGATTTCATTGGTCCTATGCCTTCTACAAATAAGAACTACCAGCATATTTTTTCAATAGTCGACGCTTTTACAAAATTTGTCTGGTTGTATCCGGTTAAATCAACATCTACTCAGGATGCAATAACTAAACTTAAGCTTCAACAATCTACTTTTGGAAATCCGACGAGAATAATAACAGACAGAGGTTCAGCTTTTACCTCAAAAGAATTTGAAACGTACTGTCAGGTTGAAAATATTGAACATTTCAAAATTAGCACTGGAATTCCTCGCGGAAATGGACAAATTGAAATAATACATAAAATTTTAATACCCATTCTATCAAAACTCTCGATAACAGACCCTACCAAATGGTATAAACATGTTGCATCAGTGCAGAAAATAATCAATAGTACCGTTTCGAGAAGTACAAAGTTTACCCCGTTTGAGCTTTTAACTGGAGTAAAATTAAAAGATACAACTGATTTATATTTAAAGGAAATATTGGAAGAAGAATACACAAAAGCAATGATGGAAGATCGAAATAATATGAGAGAAGAAGCAAGGGAAAACATTTTGAAGATTCAAGAAGAGAATCGCAAAAGTTTCAACAAACGAAGAAAAGTGGCGCGCATCTACAAACTTGGTGAATTAGTGGCCATACAACGGACGCAGTTTGGAACTGGACTCAAACTAAGACCAAAGTTTCATGGACCGTATCGGATTGTTAAGGTTAAACCTAAGGATCGCTATGACGTGGAAAAAGTTGGATGTCATGACGGACCAAATACAACTTCCACAGCAGCTGATTTCATGAAAGCATGGTCTTCAGACTAAAAGAAGAAAAAAATGTTTATTGGTTTATCCAGATACTGTTTTCTTTTTTTATTCTTTCAGATTTTTCTACTTTGATTTAACTTTCGAGGACGAAAGAGACGTCAGGATCGCCGAATGTAGTGACGAACGCCTGATAACGAGCGCCATCTGCTGGCCAACAG
>JAPMOR010001042.1:743159-832631 GCA_026543865.1 Argiope aurantia
AAAAAAAAAAAAAAAAAAAAAAAAAAAAAAAAACTGAAGCCTTACTCATTTGGCGGTGGGGAAAATGGAAGATTTTTTTGGCGGGAAAGTTAGTTTTTAATTAATAATTAAAATTTTAATTAAAAATTCAAAAAAGGGACCCCAAGTGCACATTCTCGACCTCTAAAGTATACATGTACCAAATTTTGTAGCTGTAGGTCAAATGACCTGGCCTGTAGAGCGCCAACACACACACACACACACACACACACACACACATTGAGCTTTATTTATAACTAGCCGCCTTTGGCGACCAGCCGGTTCGCCAGTATTACCGCTCGCTACAATTTTCAATTAAATATTTTAAGTAACTGGTCTCTTAAAGGATTCTCAAACAAAACATTTTTAATCTTCAAATTTTGATAGTCATACCAAATTTATACTGTTTAGATCGTTTCGTTCAATTTACTATATATATTTTGCTAATTTGTTGTCATTTCCGGCAAAATTTCAACTTTAATTTAAAATGTAAATGATGAAATTGCAATTAATATTAAGATATTTTTTTAATAAAACCAAGCGTTTTATTTTATTTATCATCTTTATTGTTATTTATTAATTATTATTATTATTGAATGTGAGTATTGCAAACAGAATCGCTCGGTATTTAAGTCTTATGTTAACTACAAAATATTTTTCATAATTTATGTAATATCTCAAACAATAATTCAACAAAAATTTCTGAGATTCAGTATAAAATTCAGTTTTTAGTTTTGCTTTCAAAAGGATTGAAATGAAATCAATAATAATATTTTGTTCCTTCCTATAAATATATTTCAGAAATTATGAAGTCTAAATTTAATGGAGTAAGGTATCATATTCTGAGAAATATTCTGGATACACCAACTTTAAAATAAATGAATGAATGTTTCTATTTTCCACGATCAACTAAGACTTATTTATGAAGTTTTAAATGTTAAAAATTTAGAAAAACTCACCATTTTCATAATCTTAGGCCAATTAATCTTGAGAAACCTGCGCGCTGATTGGCGTATTTTCTTTGAAGCGATCGATGGAAAATCTAAAATTATCCTTTTTTTTATTGAATAATGATATTCAAATTTTCATAAATCAGTCAGTTTAAGTGATTGGAAATTAACTCTTAAAAGTCAGTGATTTAGTTGATTGGAAATTAACTCTATGACCACCAGAAAATCTGTGCTTTCTCTTGTGGTGTATGCATTCTCCTTAATATCCGATGGAATAAAACATCACATACAAAAGTACTACATAGAAGAAACACATCAAAAGTAAACATAACATTTCAATAGTTGCCAAAAACAAAAGAGAGAAAAATGCAATTAATAAGCAGACGATATTTAGAAAAGTACAGATATTTAGACTGGAAAATGAAATTATCTGTAATTAACCACACGCGCAGACAATATTTACAAAAGTAAAAATATTCAAACCTGAAAAGGAAAATATATGAGTTATTCCATCAATAAATATCTTCATTATTTTATGAGTCATTAAACATCAAAATGTGTCCGGGACTAAATAAACACCCTGTATAGAGAGTGTAAAAGATCATAAAATAATTTTTCTTGAATTTATTTTTTAGAAAAAATAATATTTCATATTTGTTTCATTTCCTATAAACACGTGCCGAAAATTATATTTTTGCAGATTTCATTTCCAAAAGGATTTAACTTATTTTTAATTGGAGCTTTAATCAATGTGATGGCAACACTTTGAAAAAAGCTAATTTTTTCCTATGAATGCGAAACGTGCTTAATTATTTAAAAATTCATTAAAAATAGAAATTTAATTTTAAGATTAAAACATTAGTATCATTTAAAAGATAAATTTTTGATCTTTAATTTCATGTAAATATCTTTTTTGTGCGGTAATATTTTCGGAAGTTATAGCAGAAACACGCCAAAATTTCGCTTAATTTTTAAATAAATTAAATTCTAGTTAAAAATTCGAAAAAATAACCCCCCAGGTGCACATTCCCGGCCTCCAAGGTATACACGTGCCAAATTTGGTAGCTGTAGGTTGAATGGTCTGGCCTGTAGAGCGCCAACGAGCGCCAACATACACACACACACACACATTGAGCTTTATTATAAGTATAGAAGTATAGATATAAATTTCTTTCTAACCCCCTGTAGAATCTGGTTACATATAATTGCTCATTTTTGGCTTATAGTAGCGTTTCAATAAATTAAATTTTTAGCTTAAAAGTTTAAAGTATCAGGAGAATGCAACTTAAAGACTGTTTAGTTTAGATGCTCAATAGCCTTTTTTGATGTATTAATTAGAATTTTTAGCAAAAAAAAAAAAAAAAAAAAAAAAAAAGATTCTTTTTAATGCCAAGAAATAAAAATTGATAAATGTCAAAATTCGTCAATGGTCAAAAAAGAATTAAAAGACAGAACTCGGAAAAAGTTTTTGACAGACGATATTAATTAATAACTAATGTTATACTTGTATCATAAGTTTGCTCCATGAGTTGAAAATTCCAAACAATTTAAGAAAATATGGTCATTTTCCTTTTCTTCTGCAGGAATGTCAATAAAAATTAACGTTTAGTCCGAATTCATTGAGTTGAGCTGTAATCATAATCATCTAGGCAATTGCATTTGTTGTTATTATGTCCTATCTTTTATTTTTAAGCTATAGAGTAAGGCATAAAATAGGATGAATATCTCTAGAGTTTTTGTTATTTACTATTTTAATAAATTTTGTACATACTTTGCTTAAAGAAATATTTTCTGGTAATATATTATAGTATTTTCAATCTGCAATCCTTTCCAAATACGGGTCCGACTCGAGACCGTTTTTATCAGAGAATCCGCTTTTTCATTCCAAGAAGAATATTCTGGAGTTCAAACCAATACGATCTTTTTAACAGTGCTCTAAATAAGATATTTTTAAATTATTCAATTATCCATAATATCTCTACTCTTTACTATTAGTTGCTATCGATGATTTGAAAAATAAACATTTCAAGGTGTGAAGGACAGAGAAACTGTCAATTAGCAACAGTAATTTTTTTCTGGAACTGAGAGATCATCAATGACTTGACAGATTGCAAAAGATTCGGCTGTTAACGGGATTTAAAGGGATGAATTCGATAAAAGAAATTTTATAACAATGAAGCATTTAGTTGTAATAATTAGGCTTTTTAATATCAACATTTATTAAAGCAGAATTTCAGCAGTTTCAAAATTTAGAAAACCCGCAAGTAAGTCCGGGTGGGTACAAAAATGATGTAGGATTGGCTACCCTCTACAAATGACGGGAAGTTACCTCCGGTAGGTGGGGTTTTACCGTGGTCGGTGATCGCCTTTAGGATTTAACCTTCTTATACTATCGCGGGATTTCCGATCATAGAAAATTTCTGTATGCCTTCGAATGGATTGGATAATTATGATTAATCCGCAAGTAAATTATTTTCATGACTGGGCTTTGAGAATGCCAAAACGCATTGTAATAAAAATACATTTTGAAAAATATTTTAATTGTGTTTATTTATTTTTTTAAATAGAATTCTATCCAATAAACTCAAGCTAAATATGAGGTGAAGAAATTTATTCTATGATAATTAGGTACATTAAAATTTTTAAATTCCTCCTAAAATATTAGATAAAATTACGTCAAATCTATATATAGTATAATATAAAGTCTCCTGAAAGTGTCTGTATGTTTGAAAGAGAAAAACTCGAGAAATACTTAACTGATCATGGCGATATTTGTACCATTTTGTAGGACATTTATTGAAGAAGGTTTTAGTATATTGAAGTCATATCAAAATAAAAAGACTAAATGTTTCTAAATGTGGACTATAAAAAATTGTTTGTAGTTATTTTTGATGATTTCTAAGTATATTTTTATGTTTGTTTGATGTTGCGTGATATGCCCATGTCATATCGGCTGGAGGCTAGACTTAAGTTTAAACCAAATTTCTACTCTTGGATGTTATGCCACGGGCAACACTATGTTGACACTGCTAGTAGTTATATAAATTAGAAAAGCTTTAAAAAAGATTTTAAGGTATGTATACAACGCAATATATCCATCTCAAACTCATGTTAAAAAAAATTTCCGACAAAAGTAAAGTAAACTTTGGCAAAAGTGCGCGAGTAACAGGTGTAAATTAAACAACAAAACCGGCTTAATATTCCACCAGGGGAAAAAAAGACGCTATAAAAAGTTTTAAAATTAAATTTAAAAATGATTAAAATTAGGGAAATAGTAGTTTCGAAATAAAATTTATATCACAAAAAACATTTTTCTTTTTATTTTAAGATAGTGTAAAAATAATATTTGTGCAATAATTTATTTAGAAGTTATTGTGAAAAAACATATAATCATCAGACCCATTTTATAGTGCAATAAATCCTTCTAGATTCTAAGGAAAACGTACCAAATTTCGCCCGAATTCGTCAAGGGATATAGAATTATATAAGGTTCAAACATACGAACGGTTTTTTAATTATATATATAAAGATAGAGAGATTTCACCATATCATTAAAGATTAAGCAAAAATATTCATTTTTGAAATAATGCTAAGTAGATTTTTTAAAAAAAAAAACTCAAATGGTAGACCAAAAAAAAAAAAAAAAATTTCTTTTTAGAGTGGCATTAGTGTAAAATTTCAATACTGTTAGAACCTTTTTAATAATATTTAAAATTTAAAAAAAATTCTGAAAAGATGCCGTTTTATAAAAGAAATTCAAAAATTAAATCTCAAAAAGATTAACCACTTAATTCCGTTATTTACTAACATTTATCTAACTTCGACATCTTAAAGGGAAGTAAACTATTCGAATATATACAAATGCAATCAACTCCATTCCAGACAAAAATATTTCTTTATCCTCAGGAAATTTCAATTCCGAAAGCAAGGCGCTTTCTCGCCAAATCAATTTAAGTCTCCAGTGAATTCGAGAGACAGCTTCGACAACACCGGAGGAACCAACGCGGCTGTTTCCTCTTTAAAAGTGACATGGATATTTACGGACCGAAAGCTATTTTAAGAAAAGAGATGAAAACGAAAGCGATCGGATATCCAAACAATTATTATCAAATGTCTGCCATTCAGAAACGTCAAATATGCGACATTTTCGAATAGGGAAATTAATATTTATAGCTTTTTATTCGTCCGAATGATTTAAACACATAATTTTAATGATTCTGCTATACTAAATGGATGTAGGCAAGCAATAAGTAACCATCTCTGTAATAATACAAGTTTCCAGTGATAAATATTTTCCTAAAACTGCTGAGAAAATTTTGAAGAATCAGAATACATAAAATATTATAATCTATACTTATATAAAGCTCCGTATGTGTGTGTGTTGGCGCTCTACAGGCCAGACCGTTTGATCTATATCTACCAAATTTGGTGCATGTATACCTTAGAGGTCGAGAATGTGCACCCGGGGTCCCTTTATTTGAATTTTTAATTAGAATTTTAATTATTAATTAAAAACTAACTTTCCCGCCAAACAAATCTTCCATTTTTCCCCACCGCCAAATGAGTAAGGCTTCAGTTTTTTTTTATACCAACAATACTGAGGCTAGAGTTAACATTTTTCGGCCGATAATTTCAAACGATTCTGTTTATTTTCTTAATGTTTTATGCATTTAAAATTAAACATTGTTAATTAATCCTTGTTTCAGATTCATTCCGAAGTACTTTTGAATTAAAATAACACAGAATAAAGGGAATTAAAAATTTCTAATCTGCATAGCGTTACCCCAATTGATGTAGAAAAATTCACGCATTTGCTTTACCGTCACTGGCGTTGAAAATTCACGCATGCGCATTGTGTTCTGATTGTTGACAATATTATCAACGGATGATTAAAATTATTTTTAGGTTAGTTGCATGCTTTTGTAATTAAATTGCATTTATGTTAGTTATATATTTTTTTTGTATATGCTTATAGTTTTAAGTACATCGGTTTTTAAGTAGTTTTTTTAAACCTGTTTTCGACCGATTATTTTAAACGATTCATTTTAATTTCTTAGTGTTTGATACATTTAAAATTAAACATTGTTAATTAATCGATCTGTTCATGATGAATCTGAGAAAATTTTGTTGACAAATTCTTGAGATATTACATAAATTAAGAAAGATATTCTTTACTGCCCATAAAGTTTAAACGCTCAGTGACTCTGTTATTAGTAATCATATAACAAAAAAAAAATGCTTTGTTTCAGTAAAAAATATTATTATATTAATTGCAGATTAATTCTTTCCACTTTAATTTAAAGCATAAATTCTACGGGAACTAACAGAAAATTAGTGAGATACATATTACGTTATGACTGAAGGCCTTTATAATATTATGAGTGAATTATATGACTATCAAAATTTGAAGTTTTAAAATATTTTGATGAAGAATCTATTAAAGTAGGAATTGCGTAAAATATTTATTTATTAAAATTTAAACGAACATTAAGATTGGCGAACCGGCTGGTCGCCAAAGGCGGCTAGTCATCAATAAATTCGACTTGAGATTTTGATAAATCTCAACGTTCTAGACTTCTCCGGGTTCGAAAAATACATCTTTATACCAAATTTGTAGATGTTTATCTAATTTTGAACGAAAGAAAATATGTCTGTCCGGTTATCCGAATGCAAGTGAACACGATAAATATAAAATGTAAAGACTTGGGAAGTTAAAATTTAGCACAGAGTTATTATAGAATCTAAGTTTTGGACGCGCATTGAATTTTGAATCAAATTCACTAAAGGGTAGACCATCTGTACTTTCGCATGCATGTAAAACTGTAGCATAAAAACACAACGACTCAGATAAATGGAATTCGGTATGCCATCTTGTTCCTAAAATTGCAATTAAGCAACATTGTGATTTTAATCGACCATCAAAAAGGCGTCCAAAATATAAAATTATATTACAAATCATGTAATTTGAGTACAAAACACTCGCTCTAAAAATAAAACCTGAGCAGTCGTGGAATTCACCACTTTGACCGAGGTTCACACATTATATGAGAGAAGAACAAAACCTTTATAAAGAAGGATGCGAGAAAGCTTCTGTGAGACCATTCTCGTAAAACTATTTGCTGTAAAATAAGTAATCTGGATTTCATGTAATATGAACTCATTTAAATTTGGAAATCGAAATGCATAAAAAAAATTAATCTCAAATAATATTCAAAAATCTAAACTTTAAGTCCTACAAGATAATTTAAAAAAAATATTTTTACGTACATCTGTTACAGAATTTAAAAGAGGAAGGCAAGATAAAAGTTTCCGCAACCACTCTGCAGCCCCATTTGAGGTAGTGATCGCAGTTTAAGAAAGCTTGCAAAAGTCAATTCGAAATTGATAAGACGATATTTTGTATTTGTCGACTGTATAATAGTGTCAATTATTTTTAAGATTCTCACTAATAACTAATATTGAAAATATTGCGTCCAATATAGCCAAGACGTTTTTTCTTTTTCAGATGTCAAACCAGCTGAAAAATGCAAAACGTTACCGGAAAGATAAAAGAAAAATGCAAACAACAAAAGTATGTGCACGCTTTTTTATATTATTATTATCAGTTGTTTTTTTAATTGTACGCTCTAACTGATATTCAGAAATATTGGTTATGTTGAATTTCAATTATATCTTTTAAGCATCATTTGATGATCAGAATAACCTCAAGAAAGTGTTTTGTGACAAACATTAAACTCGCATTATTCTAATTGCCACACATTTCTTTTGTTTATTTTCAATGTGAATAATTATAGTCAAGGGAGCATCAATAACAGAATAATGCTATTTAAATCATAACAGTGCGGATCATCTATCTTCTAACTGCATGTTGTTATTTGCGGTAATGTTTTCAGATTCCTCATATAAATTGCGCAGATAGTAAGCAAAATGATTATAATAATAATATTCCGCTCTTGGCAAGACTAATAAAATTTGGTCTTTTTAGGAAATTTGTATCTTTTTTTCAAATTTTGAGCGAAGTCCGTTCAGAGAGTTAATTCGCTACAAATGAAGTAAAAAAACTAGGCGAAAAATTGGTATACAGATTTAACATCGTAAGTTTAGATAGCTATCAAATTTGCAACGAAATCCGTCAAGACTTTCTGTTGGTCTGCACTGTCACAAGCATGTGAATCCTACAACTGATAAAATATATTAAATTTGGTACGTGACTACAATGACTACAACTGTAGTTTTTTTGACAAATTTTGCTTTCATTTAATTGAAAATAATGCGTCTAAGCAGTCAAATTCAATTTTCAGGTACCTATTGCTAAATGCCAGAGATTAAACGCCAAAAAAAAAAAAAATCCGCAAGAATCACACGGTAGATTCAGTAAAAAGGACAAATTGATGCTAAAGATCAATATTTCATAACTATTGTTCGCTAGTGTTAGAAAGATCATGCGAAGAATTTTTTTTTGGAGGGGGACGACTTTTGCTGGTTTTAAATTTAAGCACAGAGAGGTTTCATTCAACTAGTTTTAAAGAGAAGAAGAGAGGGGTGGGGAGTGGGGGTAAATTAAATCCATCACTAAATGTTTGTCTTTTTTTTTTAAGACATGAAAAAAATAAATCAATCGATCTCTAAGCTACTCTTGAAACGCCGTTTACGAATATCCCCCCCCCCCTTAAAAAAATCAACGGAATAAAAGTTGTAAGTGAAAAATTCACCAATACGTCACTTGGTACTATCACACTTGTTTTGAGGCGTTTCATACTTTTCATCCGTTCTGCCTAAAGTGCTCTTAAGTATCATGCCTTTCTATTCCTAATCCTTATAATGAAGTTTCGATTTCGAGAATGGAGGAGTATGAGTTCAACACCCAGTACCATTTATGCGGTTACAGAGACAGTTACAAATACGGCAGAAGATTAAACGTATAGAAGTTAGGAGAATGAAGTGCCGTCTGTGAAATATCATTATTTCTCCTAATTGATCAGTCCCCCGTTTATAGGACTGCTTACCACGCAAGCAATTCTAATGATTAAAAAAATTGAAAACAATATGATAATAACAAAACAACAAAAAAACGTAAATCACCGCTGACTATTTATTTTTATGGAACCACCACCTCCCCCTCCCCCCAAATAAAGCCCTGTGTGATTTTGAGTGCGCACGTGTGTGTGTTTAACTGATTTTTTTTTTTTTCATGCGAGAACATGATGCTTTTTTTGTTTGGGGGTTTTGAAACCTCAAAATACGTGGGCAGAAAATAAAGGGCATGGGTTTTAACAAATTATCGCCGAAAGAAGCACAAAGAAGAAAACGGGAATAAACACAAAACGGCGAGAAGTAAAGAAAGATATATATAATTGTCTTTTAAACTTCCATTTTCAATTTTTCTATCTGGTAAAAAAGTTTTGGAGCTCGACTGATTTTGAGCTAGGGGATAAAAAAAAAAAAAAAAAAAAAAAAAAAAAACACATAATTTTTCTAAATATTGATGCATGCGTAATCTGAAAATCATGTAATTGTTTCAAACTGTTTAAACCGGTTAATGATTTAATTAATTAAGACAAACAATGATTTAAAAAATAATGTTCTCACATGATAACTTGAAATAGCAGATTTCAATTTTTATATATATATATATATATATATATATATATATATATATATATAGATTGACGTTGAATGCAGGTTCGAAACAGTGAAGAGACTTGGTATTTTTAATTACGTTTTTATTCTATTCCAAGTGGCAGGCATGATTATATACAAAAAAAAAAAAAAAAAAAAAAAAAAAACGCAACGCGGCACACACAGAAGTAAGATAGAGGGGAAAAAAAAAAGGGACGAACAGATGATCACTAATCTTATATAACATATGATTTCTGGCCAGGCGCCAATTCAATACACGTGTGACCTTTGACACCTTTTGAAGGGCAAAAGTATCACTTTCATTTAATACGTAGTACTGATGGCGCATTATTTTTACAAAGGGATTAATTAAACCGAAAGTGGAATTGGTTCACGAAATAAGAGAAAATTTTAGAATGAAGTTACTATGGGCTAAATTAAGACAAAATCTTGGAAATTAATTAAATTGAAATTAGAATTAAAATATCATTACATATATATATATATTATTTCTCAAAATGTGCAATAAGATTTCCATATTTTACTCGATTCAGTTAAATATTCCTATTTTTTTTCCTTCCCTTTTATATTAACACAGTATATTAAGCGGCACAGTAACTATTTAGCTAAGGAGGAGGGGATGGCGGAACATTCCAATTAACGGTATTATTTCCGCATATTAGTTCACTGGAAGTTAATAAATCAAGCTTTTGAGCGAGGCGCACAGAAGTTAATTATCCCTCTCGGACTCGGTATAAAGAAAAATCTTTTAATTTATTCCCACCGAATGGACGCGAGCGAAGAGAAATGTTCGCATCGGTTTCAATTATTCACTTTACGGCCTACAAAACTTAATTTTTGGCAATTAACTGCACTAATGAGCGGAAAAAGAAACGTACGACGGGAGTGTTCGTGTCTATCTCCCATAATTAAGGAAGCAGATTTGCATTCCAATGAGCTGAAGGATGAGCTTTCCAAAGGAATTAATGGACATGCGATTGAAATTTGATCCACGAGATAAGCGGTATACGATATATTTTAACTCGAAATTATATTTGAGCGATAAATTTCTTTCAATTTATGCGCAATAACCGAATCCTTTTCCTGATCCATTCATATCCAGTGTTGCTAATAAATTCCTTAAAAAAGAGTTATCGATCTGGCATAACAAATGAAAGCTATTGATCCAAGAGAATTTCTTCTTCTCTTATCAGGAGCCGTGGTGGCCTGGTGGCCTGGTGGTAAGGTCTCGGCTTTGGAACCGGTGGGTTTCAGGTACGAGATCTGATTCCACCGAAGAACCGTCGTGTAAGCGGGTCTGGTGCACGTTAAATCCGTTGGGGCCAAACGTCCTCCCGCTAGTGTGGTGTGGAAGTTTGGATAGAGTGGATGTCAGCTCAGGTGCCGTCCTCGTCATATGATCACGGTTTAAAATTGCAAAGTCCGCCGCAAAATAGCCTTAATGTTGCTTTATAAAAAACGGGATGTTAATATAACTAAACGAAATTAAATCTTCTCACACCTGTTGTAAACAAATGTTTCCCTAGTTCAATTTTAGCTAGCTCGAGTTAGTTTCGGGAGGATATAACTGTGCGCCGTTTTTATATTAGGTGAAATAATTAATAGTTTTGAGAAATAACAATAATGAAAATCCGTGTTTATCCTCTATAAGATGTTAAAATTTACATTTATTTTATCTGTGCTATTGATTTAAAATTAACTCAAAATAACATGAACTGGAAAATTTATATTTAAAACCCATGGTAATATTCTATCCGGTAATTTCTGTAATACAGACGCGTGATTATTCAGCATTATTTAAATATAATTTTCCTAATAATATAAATGAAGAGACTAAAAGAAAGAAGTAATATACAAAGCTTTTTACAAAACCAGTAATGGACAGCTTTGACTTTCAAATTTTAGATCTATTTTTTCACATCAGAAAAATTAATTATACATGAAGAGTAAAGTTTAAATAATTTTCGTGGCCATGAAGCCAATGTTTTACGTTTATTTATTTATATTTTAAATGCGTATGAAACGAATACTTCCACTTACGGATTCAAACAGTTTACGTGATTATACTTTCCCAGTAATTAAGTTAGATATTATAAAAATTACCTTTAAAATTTTTGCACTACTTTTTCCTGAAAACTACCTTTTTCTGTAATTTTTTACAAAAATCATATGATACGGTGAACCGCATATATTAATATAAAGTACTGAACTGTACTAAATCAGAAATTATGAATTAAAAAAAAATTGGATACTAAGAGGGATCTTAAATTGCATAGGCAGGAAGAAGTGATATGCAGTTTAGCAGCCCCCCCCCCGGTTCATCCCCAATAGACCGGACAGTTAAAACCAAATCTTGTAATAACCATATTAATGTATGTTTTCTGTATGCATAGAACTATTATTCTTTGTATTGTGTTTAGCATCGTCGCAGAATAAAGAAGAAGAAATGTGAAACTTTAAAATCGTAACCACTTCTGTTGATCTATTAGGTCCAAAATTTAAAACAGATCACAATTTGATATAAAGAAAAATTTATATTACTATTTAATTATATAATTGTTATTTGAATAATAAAAATTACAATTTAGTATATAAAAAAAATCTATTTAGCTGTTAGTATTTTTGTGTGATGGTTCAGTAAGATCTGAAATGCAGCCTCAGAATGTAATGATTCCCATACTTCCTATCTCAGAAAATAGACAAATGCTGCGTAGACTATTTTATACTACAGATACAATTATTTATATCAAGTATGGTATTGTTAAAACTAATGCAGGGCAAATAAAGGAAGTTTATGAACAATACTCTGGCTTTTAAGAAAAATCTTGTTTCCAGTGGTTACTTTAAAAATGATTCAAGAAAAATGTGAGCAATTTTTGACTTTATAAGAGATTTATTTCCTTTCATAAATAATTACGAGAACATAAATAATTTCAAACATGGATATAATTACGTATGCGAATCTCCTAATTCCATCTGGGGTAGCAATTATTTCTAAAATTTAGAAATTTTCAAAGAAATGATTGAATAATAATTATCGATATGTAGCCATTTTGATGGAATATAAACATATTTAATACGAATGAATTGATTTTGAATACTTAACATACAGAGAAAAGTTTATGGTATTTTTATATGACTTTATAAAGGGGATATAAAAGAGAAATTACAAAACGATATCATTTTCTCACAATCGAACAAATAAAAATAGTGAAAAATATTTTTCAAACAGATGTGGAATATTGAATTTAAAAGCTTACGCCAAAAATGAATATTTCCTTAAACAAAGAAAATTTTTACTAATGGAAAATATTTTTTTTTTCAAAAAGCAATTATACATATATACAAAATTCTCTTTCGCTTTCTCTCCTTATATATATATAATGAGAAATGCATTCATACAGTAATAAATAGAAGGATAAAACGAGCACGAGGAAAATCATAGCTGTTAGCTCCACGAATAATAACTCCATTAAATACAGCAAAGAAGAAAACTACGAATAATGACACCGAAAAATACCCATTACTTAACCAGGGCAGACGATTACGTTTTGCATCCTTCTCTAACAAAATAAAAGAGAGGAGGAGGGAGGGAATAAATAGCCCAAAACATTTGCCGTTCTTCACACACTCAGGTAAACATTTGCAAACCACCCATCCCATACTCCATTTCGAACAGGTACTGAATATTAAAAAGAACGCTAGGGAAGCCATATTCAACAAGAAAGTCCAGTTACGCTACTTGCTGTAACGCACTCCAGTGGTCACGCGACGCGTGCTACTGAAAACGCAAATGATTTTGACTAAACTAGCCAATTCCTCGTGCACTCGGGATGAAAAATGGAATATTTTGTAATTACTATCTAAAGAAGAAATATAGAGAGGGAGTCCAAAAGAAAGTTGAAACTTTTTCAGAAATGCTTATTTATTATTTAAAAATGATAATGATTGAGTATTGAATGTAATTTCTGATACAATGCATTACTATTAAATAACTTATAACAATTGTAAGTTTAGAATTGAAACACATAGATTAAAGTTTAAATTTGTGTGTGTGTGTGTGTGTGTTTTATGTTTTACGTTTACATTTCTTACAAAAAAATGTTTTACGTTTTATTTTTGAAACTTTATTATTTTTCTCAAATACACAGTATTTGTTATTTTCCCTTTTCAAAAGTGAAGCACTATATACTCGGCACATGCACATTCAAGATAACGAAATTTGAAAAATAAATTTAAATCTATGGATACAAAACGAAGTATTTATGTGCATGCGTGAGTCTGCAGAGTCCTGATCCATCTAATGTATACATAACCATGAAATTTGGCGGACATTCAAAATACAGCTTTTGGTATTCGTAATGTTTATACTTAATGCTTCCAAAGCCTGAATTTTAACATTTAATTTAATTAACATTAATTATTTTCTCGTGTATGAAGTATAAAGTATTGTAATCATCAAAAAATTTCGAATTCAAGCATTTGATGAACATCCCTGTTTAAAGCCATCCTAACTCCAGAAATGCCGTTGAATATGATGATTCATATTCGAATACGATATGATTTGAATATGATATGTATTTCACAATACATATCCGTCTGCCGTTGAACAGGATATTTCAAATACGCTTTCAGCTGACATATAAAATTCGATACATAATTTCTCATCAAATTTGTAAAATTCTAACAAATTTTAAGCAAAATTTATTCACAAAATATGTCTGTCCGGCTACTGAGTATAAACAAAAGCGATAATTACTAAACGTAAAGAGTCAGACAGATAAAATCTGGTACAGTGGTTTAGCATCTAAAATGTAGATCCATATTAAATTTGGAACCAAGTATATCAAGGAGTTGACCATTTATATCGGTTGTACTTTTACATATATATAAATATGTTAACTGAAAACACGCAGTAACAAAAATAAATGTAATTTTGTGACTACGGTTGAAGTTATACGCCAAATTTCGATTTCAAAAAAAGACTTCCACAATACATATTCAACTTTCTGGCACTTGTGTATTAACCACATTCTAGTGATTAATCGCCAAAAAGAAATTTCCAAAGATCGCATACTAAAGAATGATATTTCGTAACTATCGTTTATCCATGCCATAAATGAATGCACAGCCTTTCCCAAAGCCCCCCCCCCTCCCCAGTCTTATACGGGAAGAGGGAGATAACACGTAAATTAGAGAATGCGTTAGAAAGTCTCGAGGAGGCCACTTCAATAATCGATGAAACTATTTCTCTTTTTTAAATTCAATGAAATACTAATTTATTTTGAACTTTATTTCGAACATCTTCCTTATTTAGGAGCGAGCATTTTTAATTAAAAGCAAGCATGAAATCTGATCATGAAGATTTCTCAATTTTAAGGGATTATTCTCATTAACTTTAAGGGGATTCAATCAAGCGAAATCAATTTTTTTTCATGACTCTAGAATTGGATTGTTTATTATTTAAATATTTTATTTTAGACAAATGAAGTATAATGTATATCCTTAATTACCGCCCATATTCTGGCGATGACTGTAAGCCTTTTAATAAATAAATAAGGGTTGTTAATTTTTTTTTAAAAAAATCTCGAGCTTGAAAATATTAAAAAAATAAGATATGAAGTTTTATGCTGGTTAGTTACAACCTAGCTTTACACTGGTTGTTGCAAACAGTTATCTGCAAGTTTTATGTCAAAAACACAAGCCGATGAGTTTTTTTTTTTTTTACTACAGACAAAATACAAATAGGTTTAAGAAATGTTTGTTGATAACAGAAGAATGTGAGATATCATCGCAATTGTCAAGATATTGAGTTTAGATTATGTTGTGTTTGCAGCAGCAATCTGTTTTGCTTTATCGAAACAGAGGCACTTCGGAAATTCTAAGTGAGACAATCTTTAAAAGCGAGAGTTCGTTGCCGAGGAAATTAGCCGATAAAGGATTGAAAAAGAACATATATATGATTTTTCACCCTTATTTAGTGTCGTTTAGCCAAGCGAAGTAACATCGGATAGAATTATTAAAAGTGGATTTAAAATGTTTTATTGCGATGATCACTTTTCAAATAGATAGTAATATTAAAAAAAAAAAAACTATTTATTAGCATATTCCAAATCTGGCATATTCCATAGAGAATCATTTTAAAAGTTGTTTATCAAGTTTCAAATCAATCCAATTATAATAACTTGAACTATCTTGTTTGAAATATAAAAATTATCCAAAAAAATCTGGTCATGAAAATATGCATTGTTAGATTGTTAATTTATATGTCAATAACTTCATTACACAAAAGGAATTCACAATATCAGAATTATCCACATTTGTAACTCATGCCCTCATTTTACTCGATTTTAGTAATTTCTTTTTCCAACGGCTCTATTTTTCTATCTGGCTATTTTTGCAGAAGGCCGCTAGTGTCGTTTAGCTTCATTCTTTGCTAAATTCAGTAAAGCTTTTAAATGTCTATATACCAGAATTTATACTAATGGTATTTATAATTTTCAATTGGGGGTCGGGATAGCCTGGTTGCGTTCCTTAGATTGCGAGTTCGAACACCGCCGGCCGAAGATTCCTCGCGTGCTTGGTGGCTGACGCGCGTATAAATCTGTCGTGGTCACAAAGTCCACCAAGTCGAGAGTAATACCACTGTGGGTACTAGATCAGGGGTGATCGTTCTCTGATTCAAGTCTAAATTACGATCTGTGGATGAGTGAATGAAATGCGCGTATGAAGTCCGGAAAAGGGTTGTGACGTGTGTGTACCTAAGTAATTCTCGTGGCCCTAGATGGCGCTACCATAGAAACAACAGGCGCTCCCCCTCAGGCTTAAATCGGCTGTCTTCGAACAGTGGGCTTGTCCATGGCAAGTGCCATAAGAAACAACAACAACATAATTTTCAGTAATGCGTTTATTTTAGCATTTTAAAACTAAAAATCAAAGATAAATCATAAGAGGATTCAATTTCAAAATGTATTTCACCAGAAAAGCATATGGGGTAGCACTGTGAAGTAATCACACAGTTTAGAATTTGGAAGTTCGAAGTACTATTTTGAGCAACAATATTATTTTCTCTTTTAATGAGGAATTATTTTTCAAATTTGATTCACTAACAGTGGGAATAGATGTATTAAATAAACCTGAAACATTATTTGCATGCTTATTTCTCCTGTGAAAGACTTTGATTTATATTATTCTGCAAAATCATAAGAAATACGGATGTTTTAAAACATAAACAATTATGGAGCAATTTTTAACAATATAAAAAGTTGCCGAATATCAAAGAAGCTGAAATATAAACCCCTATCAAATCTGAAAAAAATACAAGCAAAAGAAAGTTGCCAAACTAAATAATGATAAAAGCTTTTGCCATACTCTTAAATTATATATGAAAACTCTAAATACTTTCTAGAAAATACGCTAACACCATATTAACTAAAAGAAAACATTTAAAAAGAATTTTTCACACTATCTTGTCCTTTTAAAATCTAAAACCCACTTTCGGCTTTCAGTTTCTGATAAAATATCTCGACTTCTAATTAACGTAGACACAAAAGTAAATATGTTTTTAAAAAGCTAAATAAATGAGTAAATCCAAAACAACTGCAATAAAAAAATTGTGAATTTTGACCGAAAATCGACTTTTCAATATTTTCGGATTTTTTAACTGTCTTGCATATGTTCGGTTCATTGTACACATGAACTTTTCTAATGGAGACCAGTTTCATGACATCGTAGAGTTATCATGTCTGGATCATCCCAAAATTTATTTAGTTGCATCGTAACTTCACTTTTTTATTTATCCTGTAAACTCTATAGATATTAAACAGGATCATTCGTTAGCTTTCAACAATGGAAGAAATATACTTAAATATGTATTTAAAAGTTAATAAACATCAAGACTAAAGATTTTAAGCAACTAAATTGAATAATTCAACAGTTTAAATGAAAGTATAATTTTCTATTTTTTTATTTTAAAATAGTGTAAAAATTATTTTTGTGAGGAGAAGTTATAGTGCAATTAAAAAAAACAGTAAAATCTAGATCTTAGGTTTTCTTTGTTTAGAAATCTTATTTTATAATCAATTAAAAGTTTTAAAAAGGGGGCCTCCGAGTTGCAAGTTCTACACCCTCCAAAGTATATCTGTGCCAAATTTGGAAACTTTAGGTCAAACGATCTGGCTTGTACAGCACCGACACACATATCTTTACTACGATAAATATCTCATTTCAAGGATGGTAGAGAAATATTTCAAAGCCAAAGTGTTGTATAAAGCACTAGAAGACAAAACGAACCATGAAAGAAAGAAGAGTAGAATCTTAACAGTTTTACAGCAGTATAAAACAAGAGATCTGGTTAAAAAGGGCCGGGCAGTGTCTCATCCCTCCGGAAGAAATCGATCGATGCCCTTGCATTCCATCTCACCCACCCTATTACAGCAATAACAAACGAACAGTAGCGCGGAATACATACCTGCCGATTTTTAAGCGGGCGGCATTGTGCAGCAGAAGGTCAGGAGTGGCGGAACCACGCTCTGCTGCTTCCGGTCTTTGTGAAGACGAAAAGATCTTTTCGGATCGTTCCGCCGGGAAGAATTGAAATGAAATCTGATAGATGCTTTTCACAAATGGGAAAACGAAGCAGTTTGCGAGGAAACAGCTTTATTCCATTTTAGCAGCGAAAAAATATTAATAAATCGGAATACATAAATCCAATGGAAGATACAAGGGAATTATTTTTTTTATTAGTAATGTACTTTGTTTCGTTTTTTCTGTGTAAATCATGATATCTATGCAGGAAAAAGTTGTCAAGAACATTTTTTTTATATGTTGAATATCAAGGTTCACTATTTTTCTTTAATCCTACAGATTAAAAATACTACCCACCTTTGACGATCAGTGTGTTCGGTCAGGTATTGACTTTTTAAATCCTCAATGCATATTTTTTTAAAAACTTGATCTTGTTACTTGATACAACTGAAAAAATAGGAATTCAGTTTACTGCAAATTAAAATGTATATATATATTACCAAATAAAAACGGAAGTAAAATTCCCACTACGGAATAAAAAGCACGCGATTGAATATTTTGATGAATGAGTTTGAATTTTGTTATAGCGTTTAAAAATATTATCACAGTTGTGTATTATCGCATTCAACTGAATATCAGAATGTCAACTTTAAGGAATAGGCTAATATATCGCGCCAGCTATGTTTTGCATAAGTGTGAAAAAGAAATAAATACCATTTCCCACTTGCTGCCATTCTGGTATAGCCAGACGGACTGGCGGTAAGAAAAGCGAAGGAAACGCAACCTCATGTAGAAAGAGACATTTTATTTTTAAATACAGTACATTCCAGAGTATCCGAATCCCGATTATCTGGCTTCCGTACTATCCGGCCTAGTTTTCTTTTATCGTCATTAAATGAGGAAGATAGGGCATCTAATAAGTCATCTATTAAGAACTTTTTCAAAACCTAAAAACTGTAAGTTTTGACTCTTATCTTAGAGCTTCCTTTTCATATCTGTGTAATCATTTATCAGTGAAAAATAAAATGAGTTTTAAACCAATTTTCTTAAGAATTAGATCTACGATTTATGTTAATCTTTTGTTTATGTTTCCTGCATTTAAGTTGGGCACCACAGAATTTATGTTAAAATGTGCATAGTTTATATCCTTTAATTTAGTTTTTCTCTAATAAATTCTTGTGCAGTTCAGTATATAAACATATATAAACTGCAAGTACAGAGCCTTCTATTTTAACTTGACACATTACCGCCAACTGCTTCTATGATTCACCGGGCAGTGCTGCGTCCACGTTGAGATAAATGAAGGGCTTAGTACTCATTAAGAAGTGAGAAAGTACGTATTATAACAATGAGTTCTGGATAAAAAACACTTTCTGCTCTGGTACTGGACGGCAAAGAGATGAATTCATAGAAATCCGGCCTATCCGGCTTTTTTATTATCCGGCCAGTGCTTCCGCCCCATTAGGCCGAATACTCGGGAATGTACTGTAGTTTTAAAAAGGAGAAATAATTTCCTGTTCCCTCCCCCTCTCAAAAAATACACTAGCATTAAAACGCATATTTCAGATTTTGTTTGGCAATAATTTATAGATCAAAATTGGATTCGAAACAGCGTATTATTTTTTTTGTCATTATTCCTTAGAATTTTATTACTAACAGCACTTGTGTGAATGAAAGAGAAAACATTGAGATCAGCAAGTGAAGAAAGTAGGGGAGTGCAAAATTTAAAACCAAGTAATATATAATCGTCATTTTTCAACTTACTAACTTAGATGAATATCACATGTCACTAGCCTTAAGATGTTATACCGTTCTTATGTAAATAAACAAACAGAAAATATATATCACCATTATTACTTCAGAATAAACACTTTAATAGAATTTCTATCCCCCCCCCTCCGAAAAAGAACTGTAGTATTATCTGAAACAGTTTAGTTAGTCATCGGTCTGATGATTTTAAGGGGGGAGGGCGCATTTTTCTTTACTAATAAATATTACCATATGGACATTCACATATCAATGACTCATTTTAGGCTAATTGTAAACATTTTCATGAAGAATATTTTAAGCAACTTAAAGCGAATGCTTAAAATAATACTTTAATGAGAAAATCAAGATGGAAGCGAAACGTAGAAAGTGGTAACCAAATTTTAACAAATCAGTTTGGAAACCAGAATACCATATATTCAATTTAAGGCAGGCGAAATATTTCATGGACAACTGACACACCGACGGATTGCATTTCCGAAGGGAGTGAAGAGCCTTTATCTCATGAACAATCAGTAATGCAAATACGAAGCGCAGATAAGAGGTTTACTTCAAAGGCAAACAAGAATGGTTTCAGACAGGTGGTAAATATTAATCGACTTATGTCAGAAATAATTAAATTGCTAGTGATGACCGGTTCGGATGTCTGTGAGAACTGGCGACGAGGTTTAAAGAACTAATAAATTTAAAGGACTAATCAAGTTTCTAGTCATGATAAATTTTTGCATCTTTTCAATATAAAACTGGGAGCTGTTTCTAATCTCTACTTATATTTAATACACACATATAATACCAAAAACTTTCGTAATGAGAATTGACATTTATAAGCAAAGAATGATCATCCCATTTAATGGAATAATTGAAATATGATTTCTAGATTATTTGAAGCAAGAATAAAATGTTTATAACCAAAGGAAATGTCTTGTTCTTTATTGTACAGAGAGAGAGAGAGAAGAAAAAGATAAAAACAAATCTAGATTTTGCGGCAACATTCCTTCCATCCGACTGGATATAAATTTGATATAGACTGACAATGATTGTGATAACAGACATGCCAAATTTCACGCGTTTAAAACAATATGTTCGCAAATATACAGATTGACAAACAATGAACCATTTGACAGTTTTTGTCCAGAATTTAAAACAGATCAAAAAATTCTAAGGGCAAATTCAAATTTTTAATTTGGGTCATTTAATTATTCGTGTTTTTGAGTCACCCTATTCACATGTGTATAGACAGACAAACAGACTTCGGCAGCAAAAAGATTTAAAAAAAATCTTTATGCTTTTGACTCTCTATGTTTTTTATTTATCATGTGTTCACAAAGCAAACAGCTGAGTAACATAATTCCAAAAATATGTTTGTCACACTCCGAGAAGTCTGCATGAGAAAGAATAGACCAAACAAACGGTTAATGTTTTGAAAGATTTGGATCAAAATTTGAAAAAACTCCACATTAAAAAAAATAAAGCTGCAGATCGGATTTCATATGTCTCTTCAAAACGCTTTTGAGTTATCGCAAATGGGAAAACAAACACCCTGCCTCCGTTCGAAAAATGTTTTTCGAGTTCAGGGAGATCTAAAACGAGGAGATTCAACGAGATCACGATATCAATTTTTTGGGACGATTACAATACTCCTTATTTGATTCGTATATGAGAAAATGAAAATGTATTAAATTTTGAATTACCATAATTTTTTTTAAAGCTGCAACATGAAATGCCTTCTTGAGTATATCTCCATCAATTTTTAATTTTTTGATTTAATCATCAAAAGTTAATACACTTCAAATAAAGATCTTGAGAATTTTTAATCGGTTTATTTACGCATTTTATTACGCATCTGAATTACTCTATGTTGAAACCAGTAAGATCTACAAAAATAAGATCATATCAAACAAAGATTTTTGCTAAATAAACAAGAAATGTGAAATTTTATGCTATTTTTTCCGACCTTATTTAATTAATTGATTCCTTCTATAGAAAAATAAAATAGAAAAAATTTCATCACAATTTTTTAAACATTATGTCACTTTTACCACCTTAACCAGGGTGAGTTGTCTTATCGAAATTTTTACGCATACTCTCAAATTAAGATCTTATCCCCCCCCCCCTTCGCATAAAATGAGAGACGGGTAAGACCGCGAATGCTTTGCATGACATTGGCGACAGATAGTTACGAATTATAACGATAGTTCTGAATTACATTTTTGCTGTATTTGCCATGCAAATGTGTGTTTTGAACACCTTTTTGCCAACCAAATGAAATCAAAATTTGATGGGGAACTATATTTTTAGTCACAAGAGATAACATACAAAATCTCGCTGATTTAAGTCATCCCGTTTATGAATTATTGCGTTTATGTGTGGGCGAAAGTACAGACGGTCAACTCTTCGATAGATTTGATTCAAAACTTGATAAGTATCTACATTTTAAATGCTAAAGTTTTTTTTTTTAAATCAAATTTGATCCATTTGGATCTTTGCATTTTGTAGTTATCGAGTTCATTTATAATCGAACAGACGTTCACAAATTTTTTCCAAAATTCGATATAGTTCTACAATTCAAAGGACAAATTCAGATATTTAATTTCGGCTACTTAATTATTTGTTTTTGATTCATCGTGTTGACATAGATTATGAGCATGATGTGAGCGGATTTCTTTCAAAATTTGATAGAAATCTAAAATTTGATCTTAAGTAAATATATAAAACTTCAACAAACTAGTTTAAATAGTTTCTGAGTTATCGTGCTATCAGGTTCATAATGCCAAAAATGTAGTTTTCGGTCTCGGAGAAGCCTGAAACACGAAGATTTTTTGACGTTACAATATTTATTCTATATTTCATATATAAGAAAGTAAACGGTGTTATTTATGCAAAATGCTGCAAATTTCTTTAATTATTAAGGCCAACTAAAATGCAGAATTAAATTCAATAGTAATTAGACTGATAAAAAGAGATTTTCAGAAAATATAATTTCTAGCATTAGAGAATAGTGCCGATGAAATGACTTTTGATTTCACACTTGTCAAATAAAACAATATAATGTTTTGAAAATGATATCAAAATAATCCAATCTTAAGAAATCCGTGCTGAAATATAACAATTTCGCAGGAGAGGGCAGCCCTTCCTCCTCCCAATCTTCCCAGAGGCCCTGCTCCGAGGTATCACCAGGAAGAAAACAGGGCGCACCTCCGTCGCTTGCGGGCTGGCATTTTCTCTGTCGAGCGGTGCGATGAATCGATCACCTTTACGGGCCGCCTCGAGCTTCTGTGAATGGGGCGGGGCGCATGGGCTGCCCTGGATGGAGAGAAGATCGAAATTCTTTCCGGATTAAGAGCAAAGTTATTTTTCCAGCCAGCCCGGGCAGCAGCGGGTTTTTGTTTTTCGCTTTGGAGGTAGATTCATTTTCTTAAATGCCGCTTTTTGTGGCCACCGAAAAGCCATTAGAGGTCTTCAGCTCGGCGATAACGGAGGGAGGCCTGCACTATAATGGATCGGGGGAGGGGGCAAAAAAATCACTCGCCCATCGATCGATGGTATCAGAAATGGAATTTAAGTTAAATCATCAAATGGGAAGAGAGAGCGCACTTTGGTGAATCACAAGTCTGATTCGAAGCGTGATTGCATTTTTACGCGAAATGCGAAAAAAATTTGTTGTTTTTAATTATCCCCCTTGGATTGAATTTCAATTCACAAGATGACACTCACACACTCGCTTGCACAACACTTTTTTACTGGGAGGGGAGGGGGTGCTTTATCATACACCGCATAGATAGAACATAACATAGGGTAGAGAACAACCGTGGTCGAACCCTAGATGCCCAGAACACGGTGAAGACGCGCTACCCCTAGGCCAGGACGTTGGCTGAAAAAAAGTTAAAAAATAAATTGCGATATACCTTTTTTTACCTTTATGTTTACTCAGTATACTAAAAGACATCGATGTGAGAATTTAGAGGAATATTGAGAATTTCGAAGAGATTTCCTTTAAGTGATGGCCTGTTCCTTATTTAATAGAAAGAGAGGTTACCGGGAAGATGAGGTGGAACGTCAGTGATTGACCACTTTGTCAATCACTAGGGGCCAACTGCCTCGAAGAAGATGCGAGTTTGGTGAATCGGTCAGTGTTATGGACGGACTATGCTAAATATAGCAATTAGCCACAACTGCTGAAACGTTCAGTGGTGGTGGGGTGGTCGGCTGTACACAAGAAGGCATCGATGTGATATGTCAGAAATTTGAACCTCAAGATTTTCCAGAAGTCGTATGTTTTAAAACCTCCCGACAGAGTGTTTTTTTAGAATTTAAAATATTTGTGAAAGCGATCACACAGAAATAAAGAAAGAAGTTTAACATAAAAGATGTATTGCATTCATGGACGAAAAAACCGCTGAGAAAAGCATTTCGACTGGATATTTATACTCAACAAATTGGCACTAATCGGGATAAAGATCCTTTCGTGTATAATATTTAGAACGTAAAAATTACTTCTGTAGAAAATGTTATAATATATAATACTTATCGTCTATTTTTAATTAAAATTAATATATCAACTGAGCCAAATGATTTAAAAAAATGATTGCTAGTTATTCTTCATCAGTATTAACATTTGTTGCATTAGTACTGCAAATTTAGTACGAGAAAGCTGTTTACATTTGAGTCAATGATTCAAGCTTACTTTCAAAACTTAATTCAATCACTACTTTAAGACCAAAAGATATTTTCAAAAAGCATATAAAAATAAAAGACAAATTTTAAAAAATAGTGGTAAGGTAGTTTAAATTGTTAGAAAAAGGATATCGTTATTAAAGGATAATATAAATTGAAAAAAGGATTGGATATTTGATTAATTTTTGTTCTTTGAATTCGGAAGAATTTTTTCTCGTCTTTTACAATAAATGTCCAAAATGTGTTTAAATACAGCCCAATTGTTTAGAAAGAGATATGCAACATGCATACATAGTCTCTGTCTTTTATTTATTTTCAGATTAAAACCTGAAATTAATAGTATAATTAAAATTCCTCGGTACACCATTGCACCCACAAATATTATATATATATTGATTATAAACATAATGCATTTATATTTAAGTGATATACTTGAATAGTATTTTGTTTTAAGTTTTATAGAATTTTGTCTATACTAAATTTGAAAAAGTAATTTAAAGATAATTTATTATCATCCTCAGACCTATACGAATTCGCACTACATCAATAATTGGTGATGTGGTCATTCGTAGGTTATTTACGTATTAAGAGAATAGATTGACACTTATTACAGAAGAATCGTCTTGAAAATACTAATTCAAACACGCCTCGACAATTTCATTTTGGAATCCAATCTCATATGATAGACGGGAAAATGTACAGAAAGCTCAACTCAATTTAAGACAACATGTAATTAATTATATATTAGAATGAATGCATTTTTACACAGGTCAAATGATTTGAACAACACATTCAAGTAACAATTTAATTAAAATTTATTTCTGTAACTATATGTTTTATGTATAATCTACATGCAAATTTGTCTTTGGGGATCAGTTGATTAACTGTGAATATTGTTTATGCTGATTTAAATTATTTGATATTCCAAGTCCACTGAACAAAATACTTATAAATGTCAAATAACAGTATCCTTTTATGTTCAGTATTTTAGTTGCCTTACACTTATTATGTGCAGTTGCTGAATGGAGTCATCTTAAATCAAATAACTGCACATTTGCTACAAGCATAATTATTTGCGTCTTCAAACATCTCAATGCACGATATTCAATGCGATAACTTCCAAATCGCTTTGGGCGAATAGCCAGTTCACCAGGGATATTTGCTATATTTAATTTCAGTTCAATCGTTTAGATATAACTTCACGTCCATGATTCCCTCAAATTGTCAGACATTAAAGCAGTGTTATTTTAATTGTCTTACATATGCTGTATTCAATGGGCACGTGATTTTTTTTAATGGGAACCAATAGAAAAACAAAATGGCGCTATTAAAAACATAAATACCTGGGTCGCCTATTTTCAGAATTTTGTGGTAAATGCACCTTTTTTTTTATTCATAAGAAACAAACAAACAAAACAACTACAAAGACATTAAACAGGATTCTTCTTTTTTTAACTTACAACAATGGATCACGATATCAAAGATTTGCCGAAACAATGAAAACAGTTTGAATATCAGGATAAAAATGCAATTTATTGTCGGAAATAAGACAAAACATATTTAAAAAAATGACAAAACTCAAGAAAAAAATTCGCATGTTTAAATTTCGAAGCGGTGTAAAATTTATATTTGTGCAACAACATTTTCTGAGGTTATCGTGGAAAAAAAAATCCCGCCTAAATTCAGCTTATTTTTAATTAATTAAAATAGTTAATTGTTAAACGTTTTAAAATGCTAAAAAATATCTTCGAAGTGCCCTCCAACACACACACACACACGCGCGCGCGCGCGCGAGCGATTGAGCCAGCGAGAGAGAGAGAGAGATTGATTTATTTTATTAGTAGAGATATAAAACGTATAGATGATTCCAACACTAGAATGAAACGGTGTATTTTTCCTGTAATATATGAGCATGTTGAACAGCATATCAAGTGGATCAAAACATTCTAACAAGTATAATCTGTTAGCATATCGAATAGAAAATAAAGTAAAAATTCATAAAATAAAGTAAATGTCAATTCATAAAGGAAAAATTCAATAAAATAAAGTAAAAATTCATTACGACATTGCCATAGGATGTGAAAAAATAAGCACGACATTCATTCCCTTGTCAAACAAAGAGAAAGGGTGGGAAAACGTGATTAAATAGTTCTATAATGAACGAAAACTATTTTAATTTCACTGCAACAAGAAAATTAATGTTGTCATATAAATGTTAAAATGTCATATAAAATTACATTTAAACATTTTTTCACCCTTCAGTGTTTGGTAATTTTAGGTCTAGAAGTTTGCCCTTTAAAGACCGTCACACTGTAGATATGCATTCGTTTTTATTAATTGTTGGGACATGGATAAGTTAATTTATAGACCATAAAATAATTTTGCAGAACTATTATAATTTCCATTGTTTTATCCCTAAAACAATTCTCTTTTAAAAATACTATTCACAAGAAAGTACATATGTTTTTTGTAACGATTACCTTCATTTGCAACTAGTCTAGCTATAATTCTAGAATAATCTTTCACTTACCACAGAAATCGCAATCATATGACATTAAACCTAATATAAGCGGGGTTTTTTTTTGTCGTTTCAAAAAAAGGTATTCAGTTTCATTAAGGGGTTAATTTATAAGGCAGCAGAGTCATAAGACAAACGCAACTGCACATTTCATTAACATCTAATTATACATTGTCTTATGTCCTTCTGTAATGTAATATCCCTTTTTCTTTTCTTTAAGCGCAGAGGATGCCATAATTAAATTCGGCATTTGAAAATTAGAAAATGAGTATAAGTTGACATCATCAACTCTCGCCGAAAGAAAAAAAAAATTATGCAAGTTACAATGAATGTCAGAAGTAAAGATGCAGGGTTTTTTTTATCATATATTTAATGCAATTTTTTTCATCATATATTAATATTTGTTTCGAACTGCTACCCTCCTCAAGTTTTTAAAAAAATTCTCTATTAAAATTCTGATACCACGATATTTTACCATTTTACAGCATTTTGGCTTATTACTTTTAATATAATTTAAACGCAACAGATTTTTTTTAAGCTGAAAACTTAACACCTTCCTTGAGAAAATCGATTTTATAAAGCAATTTTTTCTCCTTAAATGAATGTCGATTTAATCTTATTCAAGATACAAATTTCAATTCATCGTACATTTATTTTTATGTATTATATTAATGAACGTTTGAAGAAAAAGTAACCTAAATTTTCCATCAAATAAAACTTAAGTAACAAATTTCTTTTATTTATACAGGGTGTTTCAGTGAACCGTTTCAGAACTTCTAAGAGAGGTAGGGTACATCCTGATCGAGCAGACCAACGCACGGGACCCCCTCGTCCGATCCACCGTTGACCCGACTTATCATGTCTTGATTTTTATTTCTGGGGTCATATGAAATCGCTAGTTTATGACACCCCTGTTGACACTGCTGAGGAGCTCCTTGTAAGAATCGCAATAGCTGCCGGAGAGGTTCGAGATATGCCTGGAGTATGCCAGAATGTTTCGGATGTCCATGCGTCGGAGATGTGAGCGTGCATTGTAGCCCATGGAAGAAATTTCGAACACTTACTTTAATCCATGTACCTTTTGCTACTTTTCATGTATTATTAAAACGATTTCTCATTTACGGTCTCTTTTCTTTATGGTGCTTCTGTGTGCAACACCGCTTCAGGAAAGCATTTCCGACCCTACATTGCTATATGATTTCGAGTTATCAGGATGTATCCTACCCCTCTTAGAAGTTCTGAAACGGTTCACTGAAACACCCTGTATGGTTAAAAGTTATTTGGAACCTAGCAGTGTAAAAACAAAACTATTGAAAGAATGTATAAAAATATATGTAGATAGCAAAGATAAACTTTTGTTGTTGTTGTTGTCAAGTGAGACAAGATCAATTCAAAGCTATCTGAGAGATAAAAATATCTATAAAAATTCCTTCCTCAATTCTGCTCCAAACGCGTTTAACATAATCATCACAAAAATTCCTTCAATCTGAAACAAATTCAGGATAAGTGCATAAAAAGAAACATTTATCCTGAATCTGGCTCAAAGTAATATTACAAATACGAACTCCTGGGAACTGTTTTTGACTCTTACTATTCCTACTTCTATAATCAAACACAAGTGGAAAGCTCAGCAAAGCTATGGAGTGCAAAGTTAAATAGTCCTGAATTATCATCAATCCTTTGACTCTTAGTATCCCTACTTATATAATCAAACACAAGTCAAGTGGAAAATGCAGCCAAAGTAACAGCATGCATCATTATACACAGTTAAATAGTCCTGACTTATTATCCATCCTTTGAACTTACAATACCTATTTCTGTAATTAAACATAACTCTAGTGAAAATATTCAGCGAAAGTTATTGAATGCATCATTATACCTAGTTAAATAGTCTCAAATATAATCCTTTGATTCATACTATTCCTATTTTTACAATCAATCAAATAAAAAGCGAGGCGAAAGATATGGAATGCATCATTAAAATCAGTTAAATAGTCCTGAATATGATCGATCCTGAATTATTTTTAAAAAAATTCTTACATTTAAAAAAAAAATTTTTTTTACTTGCTTAATCGATGTTCTTCAAAACCAAATTTTATATATAAATTGATAACATTACAGAACTCTTACTCTGAGCGCCATAAGAACTTAGGCTTAGTCTTTTATATATAAATTGATAACTTTACAGAACTCTTACTCTGAGCGCCATAAGAACTTAGGCTTAGTCTTTTATATATAAATTGATAACTTTACAGAACTCTTACTCTGAGCGCCATAAGAACTTAGGCTTAGTCATTTACTTGAGATTCCGTCGTCCGTATTTTTCTACGTACTACCCACTTGCACTGACTATAGCAACAAACTTTCAAATATCGGAAAAACCTGCCATATAAAAGGAATAGAAAAACTGTACCCTTCAAAAACCACGAACAAAGTTAGAAAATGATAAATTTGTCCCTAACTAGAAAAATCCATCTGAAAACCTATTTCGGCATTTTGTGGGAGGAAAAAAGTCAAGTAAAAACACGCTAGAAAAGAGGAAATCGATTTCGATGAAAGGCAGCAGAGTAAAAGGAAAACATTAGCATCAAAATATGTTTGGAGTGTTTCCAATAAGATACATATGGAACTCTCGCATGCCGTGTGAATAGGCTTCTGAAGGGCCTTAAAGAGCCTGGCTTCGCTCTTTATCCGGAAGGATTCCATCGGAGTTGATCGATTTTGCAATTATTTTCTTTCCTCGGATATTTTTTTTTCTGGAAGATTGAGGAAATAGGGTTTTTATTAGTACTTTAATGCTTTTTTTGAATTCTTAGTAAATACATTTACAGAATACTTTGTAACCTTATGATGATAAGCTTATTATATATTTGAGCCAAAATTCTACGAAAGTTCTCCATGTATGTGTGCTTAGTAAAGTTTAGTTCAGTTATATTAACGTCCCGTTTTAAAGAAACACTAGGGCTATTTTGGGATGGACCTCGTAATTTTGAACCGTGGTCAGATGACGAGGACGAAACCTGAGCTGGATCCCCTATTCAAACTTCCACACCACACCAACGGGAGGACGTTTGGCTCCGATTGCTTTAACGTGCACCAGACCAGTTTAACACGGCGGATCTTCGGTGGAATGGGGTCTTGGACCGTAAACCCTCCAGTTCCGAAGCCGAAACCTTACCACCAGGCCACCGCGATCTTTTTGATAAGCTAGTTAAATCATAAAATTGAGAATTTGAGGAATGAATGTGGTTGAAAAGATATGATATAATGACACCTCTCGACAGCAGCAAATATCCGCTACATGCAAAATAGGACATTTAAATGGGTTGGCTACTCTTTCGGCAGAGAAAATATATATACATATATATATAAATAAATTAATAAGAAATCCTTTTTATGAGTATCTTATTCATTATTTCGGGAATGGTGAATTTAAAAAATTATTTACAGAAAAATTATTTATTTAATGATTTCTTTCCCTTTTACTTTTTTATAAACAAAGCTATACCAAGGGATATTATTGAAATCATTAAAAAACTCGAACTCGAGATTTCGAAGAACAACCATGTTTCGGACCCTCCTGGGCCCGAAAAATCTCTTCATGGAATAACGTCTATCTGTAAACCTGATAATTAAAAAAAAGTTGGGCAGATGAAATCTGGATTGAACCCTAAAAATGTAGATTTCTGTCAAATTTTGAGCGAAATTAATTCAAAGAAAAACTGCACATCTGAGTACAAATAAACAGGATAATTCCAAAATGTAGAGATCTAGATAAATAAAATTTAGTAAACAGATTTACTGTTTAAAGTGTAGATTCCTAAAATACGATGAATCAAATCAACCAAGAGTTTGACCGTTGATCTGCATAATCGCATGCATGTGAAAGCAGTAACTCTAAGATGCAACAAATATAACTTAAATACTTAGTATGTGATCTCTCAATTAAGTAACTTCAATAAAATTTTGATTTCAATCGGCTGATAAAAAGGCTTCCCTTTACTCTAGAGCAAAAAGATGCTCTTAATACCGAAAATAAAAATCTCAGCATTCATGTCGTTTAAAAGATTGCTGGAGGTTTACAATTTTATGTAACTGCGTGTGAAGGAGTGGTAATACTTGGATTGGAGAGTATGAGAAAAAATTTCTGGGAAACCACTCCCGCATTTCTTTTTTAGAAGCGAAAAAAATGCAGTTTGTGTTTAGTTTGAATTTTTCAATATTTTCAAAAGTATATATTTTTTTTAAATAATGTCTTCTTTTCTACATGTAGTTATTTATTAGAGTATGGTGGTTTTAGACAAATATTTCATAGTACATATTAAATTGTAACAGATGTTTTATTAGAAATACGGTTTTTTTCTTAAATATGGTAAGAAATTAATGCTAAAGAGACATGAAAATTATTGAAAAAAATAACATTTTTTATGCGTTTAAATATAATTTTGCCATGTTTTTTTAAGTCAGTGATTAAAAAAATAAAAATGGCTATTAAGTCTATCTATGCTGGCGAATATACAAGTAAGGGGCGCAAGAATTCTAGTCCATTTTCTTCAATAAAGAAAAATCAGGTACCATTATTGTTATCTTTAATGACTGAAAATCAATTTAGACATCATATACAGTTGATAATAAGTAATAAAAAAACAGAATTCATTCTTGTCCTCGTCTAATCTCTCTATTGGGAGATTAGAGGACCAATAGGAGGGCATAAATGAATTCTGTGGTAAAGATTAGTGGTATAAAATCCATACCAATTTGTTCGCAAAGTAAATATTCTGCTGATATGATATTCATACAATCTGAAAAAGAAGTTAAATAAAAACCCTGTTTTTAAATTTCTTACTTTTTTTAAGTTGTAAAAATGCCATAAACTGCCGACTGTTTCAATGCAATACCCAATAAATGTTAATGAATGAGTTTTTAATATCATATCACATTAGTTAGTAGAAACAGTTTTTGTTACTTCGTAGCTTTAATAAATTTCTAGATTTAATTTAATAATAATTACTCTCTAAACAGTGAAAGAAATACAGGATTGATTCATCTTTTCAACTAAGTTTTTTTTTTAATGCATTCTTATAAATAATAATTCAGCAAACACAAGGCGGAGTCAAATATATATATTTTTAAGAAACGTAATTATTGGATCAGATTTAGAATAACAGAATAATTTAATGAAAATCGAACAATTCTGAAGGGTTATTAAAAATGGAACACGGAAAGTCGATTAGAAACAAAGAAGCCCCCCCTAGGTTTTTTCCCCTTTAGGTAAAAGAAAGCGCAAATTGTTTTGTTTTAGAGCCCTTTGAATCGACTTTACAGCCCTTTGTTAAAAAGCCGTAATTTTAAATTAAATATTTAAATGACAGAAAGAAAAGTAATTCGATGCAAAAGAATGAGAAAAATTCCAAAATATTTAAACTAGCAAAGGAAAGGATTTTCCTTTTTACGAAATTGTACAGGCAAGAAAGAATGTTTGCAAAATCAAAAAAATTTGTGCATAGAAATATAATTTACATATATATATAATTATATAATTTATTAAATATAATTATATATATATAATATATATAATTTATATATATATATATTCGAAAGCCTTTAGCCTCTCCTAAATTTCATATAATGAGTTCTAATTTTCACAACTTTTTTTTTCAGAAAAGAAAATGATACAACAATTGCAAAAGATGAAAAATTTAAGAATAAAGTCATTTAATGAGAATTTATTTACTACAAATGCATTCATAATATACGGTAAGTTAAAGGTGAGTTGTATACTTGTATTAAAAGATTTACTGGCTTTATGATAGGTTTAATTCAGAAATCAGACAACAGACAATAAAAATTTATGATTTATTTTTATTTTTTTTGTTCTTAAAAGTTTTAAGAGTCTTTGCTTTTAAAAATCATTCGAAAAGAATAACATGGTAATACATTTGACTTCCAACAAATCTCTGGAAAAGACAATTCAAACTTTTTATAAGCGATCTTATAATTCGTCCAAAATTCGCTCAGAATAACAAGGAACATTCTTATTTTCGTTTTAAATCTGAAATATAACGTACAATACCAAGTTGTGGCAATAAAAAAAATCGGAAAAAGAAAACCTTTAATTATATCTTTTTAAGTTTGTGGATAATATTGAAAACAAATATAAACTGCAAAAAACAGCTATTTCTAAAATGAGAGAAAAAAAAACCGATTTAGAAAAACCTTACGTAGCAAACTAGTACTCGTTTGATTTTTTTTTTCTTATATCAGATTGAATAGAAGCAATTTTAAATGATTTTTTGAAGAAAGGATCTTGTTTAACGATATGATAAACAAGCGAAGAAGGAATTCAAACGATATGTATTTGTATGATTTATGGCAGGAAAAAGAAAAACTAGATAGTCTGTATTACCGCAAACAATGCAAGAACAAACGGTCAGTAGTAGAAAGAAGGTAACAGGCGCCCAGAACTTAATATAACTTCATTTTTTTCAGTCGTCTTCAGCGGCATAGTAAGTATAAGAGGCGACCGGGACATAGCATCATTCCCTCCTTTTCATTGTATTTTATTTTTAAAAAAAATGACAAACACTCCAATGGCGTCTTATAAGACTGGCGCTCGGGACATATACAGCACTACAAATGGCGCATAGCTTTGTCATGCCTTTCCTTTCCCCTCTTCTATATGCGCACGTTCATAGTACCTGAATAAAGTTGTAACAACAAGTGATTTGTTCATGTACGTGGTGATGGGAGGGGGTCGATATAAATGAAGCCTAATGCAATTAATAACAAGTTAAATAATCATCAACATGTATCTAAGCATTCCATATCTAAGTAGGCAAGACAATCTTAACAGATTTGAGCAACTCGGCTAGAATAGTTTGGTGCCAAAAGAGAACTAAAACTTGAAATGTGAGCGTCTTTTGGCTCTAAATCTTCTATTGTTAGTATAACAAACAATTAACAATTTTGCACCAATATTATGGAATATATTGCGCATCAAAATAATTATTAAACGCTATATGCAGTTCACAATAAAAGAACGCTATTACTGTGTTTAAAACAGTCATTCCATATTTTGTCACAAAAATCGATTTAAAAAATAGCATCAATGTACAATAATTGCGGAATGGTAGACAAGAAAAAATACTATAAGAAATGATTGCGAGACAAAACATTTTTTTTATAATTAAGACAACAAGATTGCAAGGATATTTTTTTTATGTCAATCAAATATAAACCAGGTATACAGAGTTATTGGAAAATAACAACCAAGACTCTTCAATAAACCACCAAAAATAACAACCTGCACACATAGTGAGAACTCAAATGAAGATAAATAAGAGAAAAAGAGAGAGAGAGAGAGAGAGACAAGAGACAAAATTGAAATATCAAATATCATTCGTCTCTTTCGTAAGCAAGTTAAAAATATTATTGTCCATTTAACCATGACAATTACATTAGTCTCATTAGTTCTTCTAGTTTATATGTATTTATTTATTTTAATTTTTTTATCTAATCTTTTTACTATTTAACTTAAAATTATTTTTTTCTACTTGCTTTATTATTTTTCAAAATTATTTATTTAGTATCTTCGGCTGCATATGTAGTTCACTATTTTTTTTTTATCTCCTTTTTACTTTATTTCTTACTAGCCGCCTTTGGCGACCAGCCGGTTCACCAGTATTACCGCTCGCTACAATTTTCAATTAAATATTTTAAGTAACTGGTCTCTTAAAGGATTCTCAAACAAAACATTTTTAATCTTCAAATTTTGATAGTCATACCAAATTTATACTGCTTAGATCGTTTCGTTCAATTTACTATATATATTTTGCTAATTTGTTGTCATTTCCGGCAAAACTTCAACTTTAATTTAAAATGTAAATGATGAAATTGCAATTAATATTAAGATATTTTTTAATAAAACCAAGCGGTTTATTTTATCATATTGTTATCTGTATCTTTATTGTTATTTATTAATTATTAGTATTATTGAATGTGAGTATTGCAAACAGAATCGCTCGGTATTTAAGTCTTATGTTAATCACAAAATATTTTTCATAATTTATGTAATATCTCAATTTAACAAAAATTTCTGAGATTCAGTATAAAATTCAGTTTTTAGTTTTGCTTTCAAAAGGATTGAAATGAAATCAATAATAATATTTTGTTCCGGCCTATAAATATATTTCAAAAATTATGAAGTCTAAATTTAATGCAGTAAGGTATCATATTCTGAGAAATATTCTAGACACACCAAATTTTAAATAAATGAATGAATGTTTCTATTTTCCACGATCAACTAAGACTTATTTATGATGTTTTAAATGTTAAAAATTTAGAAAAACTCAACATTTTCTGATGGCGTATTTTCTTTGAAGCGATCGATGGAAAATCTAAAATTATCCTTTTTTTATTGAATAGTGATATTCAAATTTTCATAAATCAGTCAGTTAAAGTGATTGGAAATTAACCCTTAAAAGTCAGTGATTTAGTTGATTGGAAATTAACTCTATGACAACCATAAAATCTGTGCTTTCTCTTGTGGTGTATGCATTCTCCTTAATATCCGCTCGAATAAAACATCACATACAAAAGTACTACATAGAACAAACACATCAAAAGTAAACATAACATTTCAATAGTTGCCAAAAACAAAAGAGAGAAAAATGCAATTAATAAGCAGACGATATTTAGAAAAGTACAGATATTTAGACCGGAAAATGAAATTATCTGAAATTAACCAAACGCGCTGACGATATTTACAAAAGTAAAAATATTCAAACCTGAAAAGGAAAATATATGAGTTATTCCATCACAAATGCCATAAGTTTGTTTATATCTTCCTTATTTTATGAGTCATTAAACATCAAAATGGATCCGGGACTAAATAACCAAGTTGTATAGAGAGTGTAAAAGATCATAAAATAATTTTTCTTGAATTTATTTTTTAGAAAAAATAATATTTCATATTTGTTTCATTTCCTACAGACACGTGCCGAAAATTATATTTTTGCAGATTTCATTTCCAAAAAGATTTAATTTATTTTTAATTGGAGCTTTAATCAATGTGATGGCAACACTTTGAAAAAAGCTAATTTTTTCCCATGAATTTATTTCTTACGCATTATTACATATGTTTACTATACTATTTAATAAACACGCTTTCATAATATTATAAAATTTATAGTTATTTAGTTACAAGGATTAATGATATTTTTCTTTTTAAAATATTTAAAATTACAATTAAGCAATTTTTTTGGTTCAATAATAGAATTAAATTAGTATAGTAAAATTTTAGGCGCCCTTGGTTCAACGGAGTCTCTGGATTCAACCAATTAGCATACTGGTTACCATAACCTTGCAACCAGTATAGTTAAATACTTCTACTGTGATTTAATATCTGCACATAAATGCTTAAGACTAAATTCGTATAATGTTTAGCGGGTCTTTGTGGTTCGCAGTCCAGTAACTAAACCATTATACCAAAACAATTGTTCGGGTAGAAGAGTTGTTAACTGGCTTATATGCTATTCACCACAAAGGCTTAGAGTATAAAATAAACAACAATCAGAAACATAAAATCCAGATTTTGGAAAGGAAAATTTTACAACTGACTATGATGATCTATATAATGACATATATAAAATGACGGTAACGTATGTGGCACAGAAATCGCTTTTGCCAACGGAATCTAAAACCCATGCGCTAGGATGGATTTAATTCAACAAAATAGGGTGAGGAGAAAAGATGGAAGGAGATGTTTACATCTATATTATAAGTATAGATATTTATTATAAGCTCAATGTATGTGTGTATGTGTTGGCACTCAGCAGGCCAGACCATTTCACCTACAGCTACCAAATTTGGTACATGTATACATTGGAGGTCAGGAATGTGCACATAGGGTGCCTTTTTTTAAAAATTTTTTAAGTAGAATTTTAATTATTAATTAAAAACTAACTTTCCCGCCAAAATTTGAAGTTTTAAAATATTTTGATGAAGAAGTTATTAAAGTAGGAATTGCATAAAATATTTAATTATTAAAATTTTAACGAACATTAAGATTGGCAAACCGGCTGGTCGCCAAAGGCGGCTAGTTTAACAATACTTTTGGTTCAATGTTTCGTTAATTGATAAAACTGCAAATATTATTACAAATGCTCCGGAAAGATTCTACAAAAACACTATCCATTCAGAGGAAATGAAAAAAAAAAAACAAAAAAGTAAAAACATAGGCATCAAACAAACATCATTTTAATCGAGCATGAAATAGGCTTAACCATTGCTAGTTGGGTAATCGCTGTGACTTACTTATGGAATTTCATTATCATATTCACCAAAATATTATCTCACAAAATCGGTTTTTGCATTATCTTAAAACTAAAAGCTTTTTTAAAAAAATTTACTAAATTTCATTTCTGCACAATCTTTTCCGTAATTTTAATAATTTTTGTAATGTAGTACATAGTTTGTCACAATTAATCACACGAAATTTAAATTCAACTATGAAAACGTTTAAATGCATACGTTTGCCAATTTTAAGAATAAAAAAAAATGCTTTGTTCGGGCATTAATTTCGAAGCAGGATTTCCACTTTTTTTAATTGCTTACGTTATAATTTGTTTTGATTTATTCGATTAAATTCGTGTTTTTCGGTTTTCTGTCTATTCATATAACAAGATGGATTAAGAAAATGTACGCATTTCATGTTAATACTTAACAGTCTAAAAGGCCATTAATATAAGCGAAAAAGGCAGCTAGTGATTAAGAAAAATGCATTTATAAGTTAAAGGTTACAGGCAACTCCTGCGGAGGAAGTCATTTTGTAATGACTGAATATATATCAGGAGTTTTCTAAGATTAAAGTGACAAAGATTTCATTCGGAATCAAGGATGTTAGACTTATTTACTTTGTCTTTCCAAAGATTTCTTGGCAGTCCAGTAATTTGCTCTTCAATACTACTTTTATTTTTAGAAAAAAAAAATTAATGACCTTTTAGTATTATTATTACATCCAGTCATTCGAGAAATAAAGGAAATCATCAAATCATTCCTAGAATTTCTTTTATCTGTTATTCTTTCCACTTGTGTAACAGTACAGTTTTGCGACATACAACAAAAGAAACAAATGGATATCTAGAGCTATATAATTATGGAATGAATTCTGAAATAAATACGAAACTAATTTATTTGTTATATTCGAAAGTCAGAGAAATACGAAACGATTACATGCAAGGAAAGGTAAGTTTAAAGCTAATGGAAATTAGCAAATAGTTAGAAATAAAAAGAAGTGACAATACAACTAATGATATTTTCGTTTTCAAGTTCGACCACTCCCATCGTTTTTCCTCTCTCAATTCAAATGTACTTCTGTTTTATAATAACTGCTATTTATAACATGTATGAGAAAGAAGCCAAAACAGGTCAGCTGTATCCTACCCACTTTTAGCGACCAACTGGTTCGCTGCGACTAAAGGATTCTTCAATTTCCAATTAATTATTCCCTGTAGATTGCGTTTTTATGGTTTCCTCTGCAAAATATTTTTAAATTTAAAATTTTAATATCTATACAATACATACTATTTTTGAAGCTTTAATAAAGTTTTTTTCATTATGATATATATTCCCTAATTATCTATCATCTCACCAAAAATTTGAACTTTAATTTGAAAATGAAGTGATTAAATTAATGCAAAAACAATCTTGCTGGAACTAATTTCAAAAGTTGAACGCATTTTAAAAATTTCTCAGCATTACTTAGCTGTCAAGTTAAGCCTTAATAAGAACAGAATTTCGAAAAGTTATTAAAAGAAAACTGTGAACCTGCTCATCATGGAAAAAAAAAAAAAAAGCGCTATCTTCATACCTTTAATTGCAACAATGAAAGAAAATTTCAGTATGAAATATCTTTAGCAATAAGAAAAAATTTAAAAGTGTTTTTTTTTTTCAAATTTTTAATTTAATTAATCTTTACATAGAATATATTGAAAACAAACTTAATATATTTTCAAAAATCAATGTAAAAAATGTACAAAAATTAAACTGGTGTCTTTAACCAGATAATTGTTTTAATTTTAAGAAGGCGAAAAAAAGTCAGTTTTGAGCTATAATATTTCTGACAATCATGGAAGAAAACGTCATTTCGTTTAATTTTTAATTATTTAAAATTTAAGAAAATCATTTCAATGTGCATATTTACAATTTCCAAAGTACATCTGAATCCACACACACACATACACACTACAAATCCAATAAATTTATTTTTTGTTACATTTTCTTTTATCACCGACAGATTTTTTTTTCCCCTAGGAAAAAACCTTAAAATAATTTTGCACTAGTGACCTCATGCTGCCAAAATCTGCCATTGCTTGGATACCTTCATCTTTAACAATGGAAGTTAGAAAATTCCAGAATGAAATAATTGTAAGAACAATGCAAACGATATGAATTTCTTAACAACTGTGAAATATATCGTTGTAGAGTAAGTTTTAAAACCCTTTTAAAAATTTATTAAAATAGGCATAGAAAGTTGTATAAATATTAAATTTGTATAATTGAAAACATATGTATATTTATTAAATTTTAGGATGATGTAAAACTTGTTTTATGCTATATCTTCAGCAGTTATTCTATTAAGCCAAAATTTCGCTAAGATAAAATTTGAAATAAAAAATAACTCTTCCGTACATTTTTACTCTCCAGTTTGATCTATATGTAACGTTAATGCACAGACGCACATTTTCCTTTAATATTTATACAGGTATATACGCAAAAATCACAATTCGTTAAAATATACCTACAAATTTAATCGGCATTATTAAAGTGCTTTACAGATAATTATTAGGCAACGAAAGTTTTAAACAATCTTTAAAATTATTGCAATTTTTAACCACAACACTCAAAGGCAAATATATATATATATATATATATATATTTTGAAACTAATTGTGAATCTTTATGTTTACTGCTCGTCTCTATCTTTTAACTTATTCTATCCTTTTGAAATTTCAATTCATAAGATTTTATTTATATTCATCTTGCTAAGATATGCGCTTAATTTTACGCTCTTGGACATTTAATTATAATATATTAACGTCAAGGCTGAAAATGTTGGCGAACGAGATTTTAAAGTTAAAATGTAAAGCTATATTCATTTCTTAGGATTTCTTTAAATTTTACTTGGTGACAGCAAATTTTTATCAAAATTACAAAACACTTTTTTTTCTTCTTTTTAATATTTTCTTTACGTTCAAGATTGTATCCCATGTGGTCTAGTGGTTAGGATTCCTGGCTTTCACCCAGGCGGCCCGGGTTCGATTCCCGGCATGGGAAGGATTTTTTTTCTCTCTCTTTTCTTTCCAGGGAATCATGCAACAGAATTTTTATAACTTTCCGTATAACTTCCCATAGCACTTCAAGTTAAAAAAAAAAATAGTTTTACAATATTCAAAATTTACCAAGAAATTAAAATAGAAAGTGCTATCAAACACTTTCCTCTCGTTACATTACATTCATTCGTTTTATAAAACAAAAATCAAAATACAAACTTTAATGTTTTAAAATGACTTTGATTCTTTTATTATTAGAATAAACATAACTAACTAATTATAAAACAAAAATAATTTTTATTTTAAAATGATATCTAAAGAAATATTCCAGCAAGCTTTCTAAGTTAGTTACATTCTTAAATTAAAGACTCTTTAAAAATATTATAACAAATAAAAAAAATGAATGAGAAGAAATATATGTTTTCTTACTTTTATATTTCTAAATAGAATATATAAACTGACTGGACATCACATACCTAAGAGTGGAAGGAAGGGGATAAAACTTTTTGGACCAGTAGATGGCAGCACGACAAATAGTATCATTTAAATAATGATAGAGGTTCATGAGCGCGAAAAATGCAGGAAACAACATCCAGTTATTTTCCGATGGTTATTAATCCGACTTGACCGTATAAATTTTCTTTTTATGATTATCCTTACTGTCACTTCTAAAACAAGAAAATGACATAGAACATATTCTCTAACCCTGTTGAAATACTTAGCTCATAGAGCAAAATTCTGAAGTAACTTAATTTTAAATATTAATAAATTTCGACTTTCAAAGTGTTCATCCAGAACAAGTTTTTAAAAGTGTCATTTGTAAATTATTCTTTAATAGCAGAGATTCTTTTTTATAACCATAATTGTAACTTCCTGGAATTAGGTAAAGATGGTCTTTGTTGTTATAGATTTAATATATAATGTCATTGCCCATTCATTATAATACTTCATCTTTAAAAAGTTTTAAAAGAGATATTTTTTATTGCTGGAACTAATGCTGCATTTGAAAGAAATGTATATGGAAATAAATTTTATATTTTAAAAGGGAGTATAAATTAGTTTGGCTATTTTTTTCATTGTATTTAACTTTTTAACAAATAAAATTGTAGTTGTAAATATAAAAAGTCGTACAAGAACTGATAGGAATTAGGATATTTCTAAACTTATTTAACATATTTATATTTTATCCTGATACACAATATTATATATATATATATATATATATATATATATATATAAATACTATGAAGTTTTTCCTGTTCCTTTTTTGGTTTTACTTTGAATAAGAAATTATTTTTAGTTGCGATTCTGAAACTATTTTGTTTCTTTTTCAAAATATTTCTTACTTTAGATTGGTTACTTATTTATATATCATAGAATTTTTAGTGCAAGTTTATGTACTTTCTGCCATTAATCATGATAATAATTCAGATATAATTGTAAAAAAATAAATTCAATTATGCCAGATTATTTAAATATTGATGAATTCAAAAAGTAGACGTATACATACCAAAAGTAATTTAATCATTTTTAATTGCAGGATAATTTTATGAACTTTATTTAAAAAAATTATAAGAAAACAAATACAAAATTCAAAAAATTTTTTTTTGTATAGCAGTTTCATATTTAACTAAAACTTCGAAATCTGAAAGGAAAATTATGAGTAGATACTTATTAATTGCATATAAGGGTTGATTTTATTCTTTCTGGGTTTAAAACAGAATAACAATATAAGTTGGCATTTTTATGAAAAATTATTCTGGGACACTTGTTAGACATTTATCTATTGAAATCCGGAAATATCAAAAGCCTACATTTTCTACAATGACACTTGTGGAGCATTAAATGTTAAAGTAGAATTAGTATGAAACTCAAGAGACTGGTATGATCATTATAATACTTCAAATATTTTATAGAAAAATAAAAGGAATCATTTTTAATAAAAAAACTAATTTTTTAAAATCCAGTTCTTAAAAAATGAACTTATAATAAATCTGTCCTATTTTTATGAAATTATTAAAATAATACAATGAAAATAAAGCAAAGCATTTTTAAATATAAATAAAATAAATAATAACCAAAAAGTTTAAATTATTTTGTCATTATCGTGCATTTCTAAAAAAATAAATGAATAACAAAAAGCCATATAACATATTTGCAATAGCGACCAAAATTGTGGAAACATCTCAGAATTTCTATCTAACAACGCCCTTTTTTTTTCAGAAGTAATGGAGGGGGAAAAAATCATGGAAAGATAATTTAATCAAAAATGAAAGTAACAAATTTATGAAATAAAAATGTGAAATATACAGAAAAATTGATATCTACAAAATTTTTCACAATGTCAATTAGCATTTTTAATATTAATTACAGTATTATTCCATCTTCTCAAAGATTCAAAAGAACTGCATTATATTTTCCCTTAGCGACATTCCAGATCTTGGTTGCATTGAATTAAGGAGCATCGTGAACATATTCTTTAAATTTTCTCATAAGTTGAGATTTGACATGTTGCCTGGTCAGTCACTTCTCATTTGCAACATGATAATAATCCTGGATCGTATATATATTCAAGGGCATTTCCATACCCATTAGCCACAACTTTTGACATAATATATAGATACTTTTTTTAAGATTGATATTCAGATTTTAACACTATTTTAATGTTTCTTGAGAAGGTGTAATGTAATATAACCTTTTCCTGACATTTGCCATCATTTAGGATTGGATTATCAACTAGACATGAAGAGGCCCAGCCACTTTGAAGAGTCTCATGACCTCTGATTTTCCAGTGATAGTTTCAAACTAGTTCATGCTTGTTCTTTCATTTCTTTAAAAAGATCCATGTTATACTAAAATATTACGAAATAAAAATCAACTATTTTTATTTTATATTTTTCTAACACACATTTCAGAATATTTTTCTCATAATTTTGTTACCCTTTTTCTTTCCTTTTAATAGATGCCTGACTGACTCACAAATCAAGAATCCTGGTAAAAATTGAGGTTGGACATTTAAAATGCTTTCTTAAAAATTTCAATTTTTAAATTTTTGCAATAATTTTTACTATTTTGCTTAGTATCATTTTTAATTTTTATCATTATTTTATCAATTTTATCATTAATTAAAAAAATTAATGCAAGATATTTAAATCTACTCTTTCAGCATTTCATATTATTTGCCGCTGAAAAACTGCCTATATAGATATTATGACTATATCTCTAATTTGTTTTTTAAGCTTACAAATAAATAACCCACAAGATAACCACCAATCACACAACACAATAACAAGTAAACTTCTACTATGTATCAATAGCTGAAGCAAGTAACACACATTGGCTTTTTAAATATATAAGTTAAATGATCACATTCAAATGAACAAATGTTATTTCCTATTAACTTAAGCAAATTGGACTTCCTCCATAATTCCTTCATAACTTTAAAAGGGTAATATTTCGGGAAAGGTAATATTTCGGAAAATTCCCCTTCTCTAAGGTATATATCTCTGACAGCTAACTCACTACCTTTTTCAATCTAAGCATCGATGTTGTGCTTATACTACAGTTGTCCTTTATTATGTATCCTAATAATGTAGAAAACAAATTGTAGAAAATAATGTAGAAAGCAAAATGTAGAAAACAAATAAATATTTGATTTAAATACACTCCATTTTTGCTTTGCCTCCAAAAGTGCATTTCTCATTTTTACAAATAATAAAGATCTGTTGATACTCTCTCAGGCAGACTGTTTGCACAATGGCTACTAATTTGGTATATATAAACCTAGAAAGACAAAAATTTGCGTGCAGATGTGATTTTTTAAAAATTTCAATTAATTAAAAATTAAGTTCAATTTTGGTATTTTCCCAAAATAACTCCAGAAAATAACATTGTACAAAAATAAATATTGAACTGTTCTCAAAAACCTTTTTTTAATAATACCAATTTAATAGTCGTATAAATTTTTTCTGAAATTTTGGCAGTTATATACATATAATTTTCAACAACAATTTCAATTATCATTTTCATTATTTCATCAAATATCTATTCACACGATTTTCTTCCATTGATGAAAGCAAAGGAAGGAAAAATTCTGTTTAAAATCAGTGTAATTTACAAGATGATTAAAAAGGTGAATGAAATTATTATAGAGCAAAATTTATAAGATAGATGAATTAAACATTTATGTTTTTATAATCCTATTATGCTATGGAACTGGTCTCCCATAGAAAATTTCATATAAAGAATGAGTAGAACATATGCAAGATATAATAACAGGACTTTAATGTCCAAAAGTTTGATGAAGTCAGGGATATTTAAACAAAATTACTGGAATTAAATATCTCATGTTTCCCTGAGGAATCAGCAGGTACCAGAAGCTACTAGTGTTACATATTCCAGAATAGATTGCTGTTTTGCATTTGTACAAAATATTTTTTTTAAAAAATCTATAAACAATTTTTTTTTACTGAAGTGACCATTGATATCGTTAATAGATTATGTAAACAGCATTAGACCCTTGAGCCTTCATTTTCAGAATTCATAACATATGAACAAAGAAAGAATATCTGTTGATAGTTAATTTTTTTTAAGTATTTACTTTTTATTTCCTTAAGGCCTTTTCACTTTTTTTTAAAGGAACAAAATCAATTAAATAGTGATTAAGGGCAATAATTCCCTACTTCAAATGTTATAAGAGTTCACAGGACAATCAGTATATTATATATATATATATATATATAGTAATTTTCATTGGTGGTTGGATTTTGAACACTTTTTTCATCAATGAATTTCATGCAAATTAATATTTGCCTATCAATTTTTAATATTTTCTGTTATATAGGTGTCACAAACAGGAAAAATATAAATGCCATTTTATTTAAATCTCTTAAAATAATTAAAAGCTTTTGATTGATTCATTTTAAGTAAAAAAGTAGACAATATTAATCAATTTATATAAGGAAAGTAGACAATAAGCGATTACAAATGATTACTTAGTAACAAAAATTAGAAGATTTTAAATTTTTAACAAATTTAGGAAAATTAATTGACAACTTTATTAATAGAATTCCATTTTGATAAGTATCTCATGCATCAGAAGGCATCATTTAATTCAAAAAGATCTGTAAAAAATGATTTCTAATCAATGTTTGATTTAAAAATTGATTATTGATGCATTCTCAATAATTTAAATAGAGATTTTTTCAACCAGCAAGATATTAAAATTGGTATATGTTTAAAGGGATACAGGTAACATTAAAATTTCAGGAACATTTATTTTAATAAGAATTCAGGAATCGTTAACATCTTATACTTATATCAAAACAAATAAAATCGTTTAGATTTCCTTCAGAAATGGCTTAAAATAAAAGTGTTTTTTTTTAAACTAAGAGATTACAAATCCCATTCTATTTAGTAAGCAATTCTTATTTCATGTATTTATCTAAAATACACCTGTACCAACATTTAAATCTAAAAAATGGACACACACTTTTACAAAGTGAAGATTATATTTTAAGACAAGAAGATTATTTAAAGAAAAGAGTAACAACAGTTTTTATTTCAGAAACAGGCAACAAATGACATCACAGTTCCTGAACTAAAATCACATTTGCAGAAAAACAGTTTTCCTTTTAAACACATATAGCTTGCTTTGATATACAGCAACAGCATTTTCAAACGGACAAGGACGGAACGTTCCAACACATAAATGATTACAATCTATCCTAAGATACCATACACACAACACAAATATCCACTCAAGTTTAAATCTCTCTTAATACTACAAATTTCTTTTCAATTTTAGTAAGAAGAATTTTAAATAATACTTATGAATACTTTGGAAACTGATAAAATATTTAATACTTTTGACGAGTATATTAATTTCCATTTAAAACAAGCAATAAAAATTATTCAGGTATTTATAACATTCATTAAATGTTTCGAAAGTTGAAACCTGTCATATTTTTGTGATGCATTTCTAACACCACAAATGTTTTAATTCTTTTAAACTTGAACTATTTGAAACAAGAAAAAAAAAATACAATTAAATATTTTAGTCCATTATATAATGTTTTATGTTATTTACAAATATTCATATTGTGAATTAATTTCCAAGTAACATTATTATTGTGATTATTAATATATCTTACTTATATAGCAGAAAAACAGAAGGTAGTGCTTTTGATTTAAGTTAATATTTTATGGTTATTTCGAATTCATAAAACATTCAACTATTCAATATATATTAACTAATATTCTACATTTAAATATTATAAATAGCAATAAAATAACATAGGTTATTATTTTGAATGATTAATTATTTTAAATCAAATATTCCACTTAAAAACATATTCTACTGATTAAAATTTGCGCAAGTTTCAATAAAAAAATTTTAAAAAATCCAGAATTTAAAATATGTTACAATGTCTGTTAAGTCATGGTTCTATATTTTATAAAACAAATATATTTCTTTATAAATACCAAATTAACTTTGCTGTTTTCAAAACTTTAGCAAACCAAATAATGACACCAAATATATATATTTATAACATTTTTCTGATATTTCAACAAATATTTTTTAATGATATTGAATAATTACGTATAGACATTAAATTTGAAATACAGTGATTATGAAAGTATTAATCTCAACTTTATCATATTCAGATAAGACATAAACATTTAATTAATGAATAATTAAAAACTGCTATTTCAGTTTTGTAAAACATTAAGAGTAGTTTTGTCAGCAAAGACGTACATTGATTATGATACTGAATATCCATCTTTAGACATTTATTAATAAATCATAAGTAGCATGAAAAAAATAGCATTTTTTTTATCTATTATATATCCTATTTTACACTTTTGTTCAGATAATAAAAGAAATATTCCAAGATAAAATATTTTCACAATTTTTCATTAACATAATCCAACATGTTTCATAAATTTCACACAAATTTTTTTATAGTAATAAGTTTAAGGAAATGATTTCTCCAAACTGATGATTAAATAGTAACTTAATTTCTTTAAGATTACAGTAGGTGAATGATAGGTTTTCTAACATTATATTTAAAATTCATCTTATAAGATGGCAAAAGTGTATTTTAAGCATTTATAAAGCTGGAAAATGAAAAAATTCAGCTTTATAGAAGATTTAACATATTTCAGATAATTTTTGAAATGTAATTTGAAGTAATTTTAAAAGGATCTAGGCCTTTATATATTACCCTAATATTTTTATAACAGTTACAGCTAAGTAAAATTATAGCAGAAAAAGTGAATTCTATATGTATTGAATTTTTCTACAACTAAAAATGCAGGAAAATTTAATACACATAGAAATTAATATTATTGTTTAAACGAAATTTAATTTAAACGAATTAAATTTAATTAAACAGTTTAAACGAATTTAATTAAACAATTTAAACGAAATAAATAGAAAATTATATATCTATATTTGTGAGCAATGTATAAAGATAAAATAATATTTTATTCACAGCACCTAAAATGGATTAAGTATCTGAATACTATTATACACAACACTATTCACTTTTTAAATTGCTTTAGATAATTATATAATGTTTAAATGCAGAAAAGTTTCTTTGCTGATATGTTTACAAATGGTTAATAAATCTTTTCTTTAGAAATAAAATAAATATACAATGTGATTAATTTCTTATTGAGGATTTCATCATACAAAAATTTAAATGCCCAGATATTAGCATGGCATTTGACAAAAACAGAAAATGGAAAATAAATAAAAAATACAATTGAATTTAATGCCAATTGAAATTAAACTCAGAATTCTTTTTAAATGAAAACTTGTAGAAGGAACTTACATTTAAATAATTTATATTGTTATGGATAGTTATTAAAGAAAGAATTTTAAGCCTATATATAACAGAATCATACGTTATACTTATGAAGTAAATAATTTTTCAACAATTTTTCAAGAATTGATCCAATTTTTTATAGAAATAAGTCACTGATTTAATATAAGCTCGGTCAAAATTATTATATATATAGCTTGAAAGGAGAAAAAAAAAAATACTGGCATGTGGTAATATAATATATATTTTCATTGGCAGTTTAAATTTTCCTCTCATATTCACAAAATACGATAGCATTTACTATTTGAGCACAGTATATAATACACAGATAAGTAAATGGTTCAAAACGTGACTATACTACTCTGATCAGCTACAATTATATTTCTATGAAAATGCATGAAACCTCTACTAAAATTCTCTCGTCTAAGTATTAATTATTTGTTGAAAATGGTATTGTACACACAGCATCAACCACAAACATGGTTTAAAATCCTTCAGGTGGTGGTGGTGGGCTAAACATCAACATGGAGTCGGGCGAAGAACTTACCTGCTCAAGGTCCAGACTCAATCGAGGGGGGAGAGGTAATTCGAAAGAAGACTTCATGTCTCGGATAGTAGGACTATTTTCCAGTGACATCTAAAAACATTGGAGATAAAACTTGCTTTTTTAAATCTGTGACACAAAATGAGGAAAAGATTTTCTCAATAACATTTCATCAATGAGTAGTGAGATTTTCACTATTGATTAAAATAACTTTTCGTTAAACGATTTAATCTTCGAATGAATTCAATTTGATGTGTCGCCTATTTCAGAAAACTTTATGAGGAAAAATTAAAACTGAATAAGTGAGATAAAATAGGAATATAGTAAGAGGATAAAATATTGTTTACTGTAAATTGTAAAATATTATAAAAGTCAGACACATCTATTGACAAATAAAAAATTTAAATCAACAGGCTCGTCATAGAATCCTGTAATTTATTCATTCTGTCTTTCGCTTTTAAAAATATTTACTGAAAAAAGGGGTAGGAGATAGAAGGATCTGCAATGAATTATTTATAAAAAATTCCTGGATAACATTTACAATGAATATAACAGAAATGAAAGGATCATGATTCCTCAATTTGACAATTAAATAGTGGTATACCAAAGCTGCAAATAATAAGAATCATGTATATAGTAATAATTAGGGATTATTTCTCAATTCTGCTATTTAGAGAAAGAGCTGTTTTAAATACTTCCATTTCTTTTAACATCAAAATAATTTAACTCTCCACAATTCAATTTACCTAGATGTAGAGTATACTTGAAAAAATTATTTTCTCAAACTCTAACATAATAATTTATTATAAAAGCATTCATCTTATTAACAAGTTGGATAATAAAATATACTAAAATGTACATAGAGTTTTAAAATATTACATATATTTTAATGCTGCAACTATCCCTTCCCACGATTTTTCATTAATATTTAACATTTTATAAAAAATCATAGATCACAGTGAATTAATTTTATTTTAACAATATGCAGATATCCAAACACTTTTATAATTATTCAAATCACCTGTCTGAATTATCTTTAAGTGGCTATACTTTCCAACAATGGATATGGAAGTGCAAGAGAATAACATTCCTTATTCAATCTTCATAATTATCTTTTTCATTCTTATATATATACATAAACCTTCATTAAACTGAAATGTTACATGAAATCTGCTAAGTGAATTAGCATAACTACAAAGGAAATGAGAACATTTTTTTTTCAATCAAAAATACTAAGATCAGTCAAAATATACTTTTATTAAAATAAGATGGAAGAAATTCTAATAAAGTAAATAATTCAGTTGAATATTGGAGAAAAATTTAAAGAAAACTTTTCTTAATATCCCACTTACATTATGGATATAAAACAGTTTGACAAGCATTGCATTAAAAATTTCTATGAATTCATGGATTTGAATTAAAGTTATGAAAGTGTTACGAGATCTAAACAGCTTGATCATAAGAAAAAACTTTGATCCTTCTTAAGAATCTTGAGCTTAAATAATAAAAACTGAATTAATTTTTCTTTACTAGGAAAAAAAAAAGAGAACAAATTTGAAAAAATAAAAGTTTTCATAGACTTCAATTACTGATCAAAAATTGTGTACAAATTTCGGAGTAATTTTAAGTGTATGATTAAATCGAATTTGTTGTAGTGTCACACAAGAACTACGCCAGAATTTAAACAAATAATATTTATTTTTCCAAAACATTGTGCTAAAACCCGAAAATTACATCACTTTTTTTAAAAGCGGTCTTACATATATCAAGGAACACATATTTAGTAGATTAAAAATAAAGAAAATTAAACATGTTTTTTAAAGAAATAAAAAAAAAAAGTAGGGAACATTTCAGATCTCATCAAACATGAAAATATCACATTAATATCAATACAAGCAGGACATAGGAAGACAAAGGAATAAGTGAGCAAAGATATCTGGTCACTCACAACCGTAGGGTGATTTAAGCATAAAAACATTCACTAGACAACAAATCAGATTAAAAATACATGCAAGATACTTTACAAGAATGTCTACAACAATCAGCAGAAAGTTGCAATCAGAAATAGTCTGACTATAAACTTAAGAATCAGCAGAGTATTCTATAAAACACATATAAAAAAATTGCAAAAAAAAAAAAAAAATGAAATTATTGGTAAATTGCAACTACAGAATGATAATGAATTACATAGGAACTGAAAATTAGATAGAAGCACATATTTTAGAAATCATTAAAAAAAAAGTAAATTCATGCCAGGTAGGCAAAATTAATAATTTATTTAATTAATTACCATTCAAATTTCTTATCTTTCCACATTCATTTCTGAAAACAGAATGATAAAATAATTTGTTGCTTTATCAATATAGAAGAAGGAACTCAGTAAAATATGCTGCAAAATTATTGCTCAAGAAATGAAGATGAAAAAATAATTAAAAATGCATGATATTCAGCAAATAAAAAATGCAGCTTGAAAATGTGAAGTTGACCATTTAATTACACAACAACAGACATGTGCGCCTAAAGGGTAAAGTTTTTTTTTTCTTGTTTATCACATAGATGATCATGATTTAAATTCCATGATAATTTAAATTCCATGATCATGATTTAAATTCCATGATTTTTATACATTAATACTGCATTTGAAAACACATAGTATATACTCATTTTCTTAACATTATTAATACAGATTTAAGGTCATATTTTAAGTAGCCTCTCTGCATTATCACATTGCATGGGACATTACAATCTTTCACAGTCACTAGGCAGATTCAGCACAGATTTTGTAAACATTTGCATCACAAATATGCTTTCAATTCTGACAACAAAATAAAAATTAACCATTATATGGACCAATTTCTACAGTAAAATTAATATCAGAAAAAACAAGATGAGGATTCAACATCTGAAGATGTAATTTATAATTTTCAGAAAATATATCATGGATTGAACATTGGTGAGCATCAGCAGGAAACAAAATCATTAAGCTACAGAAGCATTGTTAAAGAGAGACAAGGAAAATTTCACTAGAACATTCTACAAGTCATATGCATCCTAAGAAAGATGGAACTTGAAGTAGATTTTCTATCTAATCATTAATTGCACTATGTGTAATGTGTGTTGAAGAGTTAATATTATTATGTGAAAAATTCAATTTTAAAATAGTGAAGTTAACATTTTAAATACTGCTCAACTTTTCCTTGATAAAGTACTCTCAAGTGATTCTAAATTTAAAATGTTATATATATCCCCAGAAGTTATGTACATGAAGTAAAAATATATAATATTTTGCACCGAACAGTAGGCGATAATGTAAAAATTGCTAAATTAGATTCAATCCTCAAAATTACAATTTCTTTATACACTCCAAAAGGAGCAAAGTCAGATAAATATTCTAAGACAAAATAGTCACAGTAAATAGCTGCCAGGTAATTGAAATCTACAATTGTCTTCCAAAGTGATACTTTTTGTACTCTGCGTTTATTGAATCGAAAAAAAATCTACTAGAAGTTAAATTCTTTCTTGGAGCAGTGGGTCAGCAATCAGAAACTCTGAGATTTGACCAAAGCAGATGGCATTCCTCCCTCCAAAGTGCCTGCACCCCCACCCACCCGAGAGACAAAGGCATCACTCACCTGTCCGCTCTGTCCACTCTCGGGCAGGGGGAGGGGCTTGGCAACGCCTATGCGGACCACCCCTTTTGGTGCACCTTTCAGGGCTTGCACTGCAGCATCGAGACTAGCATTCTCTAGGTTAATGTCATTGACAAAGAGAAGTCGGTCTCCAGGTATGAGACGTCCATCTTGCTGGGCCACACCACCGGGTACTAGACTTCGGATAACTATCACAGTCTCATTAGGGTTCATGGGATCCTAGAAGGGAAATTGTAGCTTTCAGTTCAAGCTAAATGAGGCTGTTTTGTGGTGAGAAAACTTTAAGGTTCACATTACAGTATAAGGCTGATGATGTAGGGAGATTGGACAAGTACTCTAAACTTTTAATGAAGTAAGAAAACAAAATAAATGGCTTAAAGCCAAGGAATTTCAAAAGATAGTTGACTTCTTAAAAATCTAATATATTCAATGGACAAACAGATTATTTTCCCAGTATTTGAACAGTAAAAATAAGCTGGAATTCGAATAATTAAAATATATAGGGAGAAAATTGCAAATTAAAGCTCATATTTAAAAAGAAATATTCATCTAGAAACTTGTGATGAAAATTTTCAGAATTTATGGTAGCATGCATATCAAAATAAGAAGATAAATTTCCAGCTGAAACTGGAAGATTCGATACTCGCAGTGGAAATTTTAATATATTTAGGTTCAATAATGACGATAAAAACTCATCTAAGAGGGAAATCTGGAGTATATGGAACACTTGTGTATTAATTTATTGATTTTGTAAGAGTTTTGAAAGTGAACAGACATTTAAAGAAAACACTTTGCAAATGTAAATAATTTTCATTTCTTCTTTTCTCTTTAAATAAATACACAGAAAAGGATAGCTGGGTAATAACTCTTTAAAGAATTAATCATACACACCTTGGAGAACTTCAAACAATAATTTTATAACTAACAACATCTAATAATAACCGTTTTTTAACATAAGCTATGCACTGAAATGAAACAACTGTTTGTAAAAATCCTCTAATTAATAATTCGAGTATTATTACGATAAAATGTTTGATATTCAGTAATTTGGATGCAAGTCAATAAAATTTTAAAAAATAATGCAGAAACTCACTTTTAGAATCAAATATAATTTTGAGAATTAATGTAAATAAGATTTTCATCTATTACAAATGCTAAGGGTACAAAATATTTAATTTCGTAAAACGGAAAATAACGAGAAAAATAAATTATTCTAATAAATTTATTTTGTGTGTGTACGCGAGTTCGTTTAGACACTCGTGTTCCTGATGCAGCCTTAGATTGCGGAATAGATTCTTTGCATTCTGTTCCTTACCCCGCTTTCCAACAGATGGCGCTACAATCCCTGACTGGTTAAGAATGGGTTAGTAGTAGGGAGTTTGGGATGAGGGACCACCGGTGTTAACGAAACAACTAGGCACCGATTGCCGGTAGGAATATCTTTTGAAAATTATCAATACATTTTAATGGAGTGGAGAATACTGGATAGCAAAATGTTTAAAATAGTACGATTCTTTATATTTGTTGGCTGCAATTTGTAATACATCCTGCACCATTATAGTTCGGTTTGTATTTATCTATATTGTGCCATCTACATGTTAAATGTCCTCACTAAAATTGTGTTGTAAATACCGGAGCATCTTACTGGAAGCACATATTTCGCAAACATCAATGCTAAAAGTGGTTTCCGAATTAGTCAAATAAATAACATATGAGTCTTAAAATGAAATATTCTTGAATTTTTGTTAGAATCATTTTATTCTTTATTTATGCAATACTAACATAATTGAGACATAAAAAGCGATAAATAAATGAATATATAAAAAAACGTTAACGTGCATGGCCTACAAGTCGCTCTTATTACCCATTAACAAATGAAAATGGTTAAATCATCATACAAATTTCACAACTGTACATGAACTGCTTACATGAACATTTTCACAACAGTGTTGAATTGAGGCTTTTCACTTGACTTATTAATGCAGCAGTAAAATGTTATTAGAAACTTATGTAGAGTGTTTGCTATGTCAATAAAATGTCTATTCAGTCAAAGGGAAGAAGATATAAATTAATAAATATGCTTCAAATAGAAAAATTAATGGAGCTCAAAAATAGGTTTAACTATCAACTAATGGGTAACCTTAGTTACTTGCCTATGGAAATTCTGTTCATATCTACAAAAACAATTATTTTACTGAAATGGTTTTCATATTAACTCAAGACTCAAAAAATCCCCTTTTAAATGATATCACGTCATCTCTGCGCAATTTTATATCTTAATTTTAAAAATATTTTTAATTTAGTTTGTTACTCAGTCTAAAAAATATATGAATGGAACACATATGAACAACATTTAAATATTATGATGGAATTCCAATTCATCCATCAAAACATTCATTTACATGCTTTTAATTTCATAATCATTCACATCTGCCTTTATTTTATAATACATTTTTGATTTGCAGTAAACTGAAATCACGTTTTTCAGTCTTATTGCATAACTTTGATGATCATGAATGAATTAAAAAAATGCATTCCATATTAATCATTTAACGCCCTAAAACAAATCAATAATTTCAGTGAACAAGCTGGCTGCCACAAGATGCCAGTATTATTAAAGACAAATGAATGTTTCATATAAAAAAACACCATCAATCTTTAAAAATAATTTTGGCTATTATGAAATTAAACTTATGTATAATTAATTCATGTACTAGGTTATATCGAATAGAGTGTAATTGATTTAGATTGCGAAAATTGCATTATGTGAACCTATGTTGTCTAATCATTTAAAAGATGTCACATTTAAAATTTTAAAACAACAAAGCAGATTATACTATAATTATTTTATAATAAATATGCATAAGAAAAATCTCTTTAAGCTATCTGTTTTGAAGCTCACAAAATAAGTTAATTCTGAAATTTCGAATTGTAATCTTCATGTATCTATTGATCAAATACATGAAAAAATCATAGCTGTCCATTCTATTATTAATCGTCAAATATAAGGAAGAATGTTCACAGCTATTTTTAATCACCAAATAAAAATAAAACTTGCTTTCTATTAGGCATTTAAATGTATGCAGAGAATTTAAATCAATTTAAAATAACGTAATCCTGAAAATTAAATTTTATCTTGCTTGAGACTTGAAATGTACAATATAAGTGAACTAAACAGCAATAACAGCAAACAGCACAGATCAATAACACATAACAAATGAAAAACAATTCAACTGTAACATCAAATTAATAATGACTAACTGCCAAAACTAAATCAGAAAAAAGGTTTTTGAGTAAAAATTTTTCTTTAAAAGTTTATCAATACTTGATAATTGTAAGAAAGGGGGAAAAAGTAAAAGAAAAAAGATTAAGATATATCAATACTTGATAATTGTAAGAAAGGGGAAAAAAGTAAAAGAAAAAAGATTAAGATACAATAACAGAGTAAAAATTTAAATACACAAAAAAGAAAAGAAAAAGTCAGAAATGACAGAAAATAAAATGTGTCAGAAAGGGTGGAAAAAAGATGCTAAAACTTTTCAAGTATGTTTCATTATATATGTTTCACAATATTAAATTCTTATTTATTTTATTAGCTTCACAGGTAATATCCCTATTATCTGACCAGGAAGTCCAATAAAACACTTTAAGTTTAAAAATAATATTACTGTTACTTATTGGAAAGTTTATGAGTAAAAGCTTGAAAAATGTCAACATTTCTAATTATAATTTGTCTTCCAAAGAACCTATATTTCTAAGCTAACAAAATCAATTCATAATGCAGAGACTAAATATAAAATAGACACTTTACAGTTATAAATTAACAACAGTCATGGATAATTTCAGCACAAAAAATCTAAGCATTGAAATAAATGTTAGTATAATAAACTGACAATACAATAAAATAATGTATTTTCATTTTTTAATTTTGAATTTTTTAATGAAATAATTGAATTTTTAATAAATATTTTGAATTATAAAAAATTAATAAAGAATACCAATAATTATAAATAAAAATTTGAAAAATACTAATAATAAGTGCTACTTCTGTGACTTTTGCTTCTGTGCATTCTAGGAGCAACAAATTAATTAAAACTATACATCAAATTTCTAATTATTATTCAGCATAAAATTTAAAAAGGTAGTAAATGTATTTTTCTACATCCAATTCAACTTTTTTTCCACTTTGGATTGCACATGAACCCTTAAATGCACATTGCCGCCTTCACGACACAATTATTTTTGTCTAAAATAAGAAAATAAATTGAAACTGTAATGTCTATTGTTGTTAATAGGATACATGCTTAAATTGTATTTAAATCAATTTATAGCATGTACATGACAGTGTTGCTGAAATAATAAATTATGATTTCCTCTTAAGACAGCATGGCTTTTTTATTTTATTTATTTATTATGCCCAGTGCTACCGAACAAGTAATATTTCTTACCATAAACTAAATGTCGAATATAGGGAACATTTCCCTACCAAAGTATTTTTGCACTGTTCATAAGCACATACCCTGTGCTTCTGTTTGCAATAAAAAAAAAAAAGATTCGATGCAGGAAAAATCAGGTAACAGTTTTCTTGAGTAGTCATCCATTTATTCACATCAAGCCATTCCTTGTTTTTATAAAATTTCCGATAAGCAATTCCATATCACGGTAACGAATATTTCTTCAAGACAATAAAAATTATTTTCTTCATAAACTACTAATTTCACAAGAAACTCGCTGACTTTTAACTGATCATTAAAATAAATTTGTTCCGCTTTTCCTCACGAGCTAAAAATCGCTCACACTCCATGTGATCGTCTACTTTTCTTGACTGCACTGCTATATGATATTAGAAAAGGGAACTAATCCCGACATTATACTAAAAATAAAATATGAGCTTTTGAAACATATTTTCCATAATTTATTCGAGAAATAATTGTCAAAATCATTTTAAAATATCAAGCATTTGAGAGTCATGCCACTTACCTGATAGTCGAGTATGCTGAAACCTAATCCTCTGTCTCCTTTCATGAGCTCAATGATTTGAGGCTCACTGCTCCACATGGCCAGCCCAGTCAGAGGTTCAAGAGACCTAGATTTTAATTTTGAGAGTGCAGCCTCCATTGGCGGAGAAGAAGCGGCCGTGCCAATCGCCAAGGAGCCATCAGATTTTGCTTTGACTAGTCGCTCAGACGTTGGAGTGAGAGAAGTGAGGCTGCCACCAAACGGCCCAGACAGCATGCCACGGCCTATGAAATCAGGGACAGTCGACAAGTCATATTCCATGTGGTACGGATTAGAGAAGTTGGCCTGGTTCAAGGACGGAAAAACTTCTCGTGCAGCGGCTTTGCGACGTGCGCACACCATCCTCACATGGAGAGGTAGTTCTTTCAATGTAGCAACTACACCATGGTGATTCATCCCGAGCAATATCTCGCCATTCACCTGAACAATACCATGCATACAGTATCAGCGATTTATTCAAAAAATATATGAAAAATGTTTATTAAAATGAATAAATATAAAAAACTTAATTTTTTTTATCCTTGTGCCAAAAACCAAGTTTTTGTTTTAAATATTTCTCACTTTATAATTTTAAATTCAATTTGAGAAATATTCAGGTACTTCAGGTGAATTCAATTATTTTTCAATCAAAAATTTTAAAACTAACACTTCAAGAAATGTGAGGAAAAAAAAAAAAAAAAAAACACAATCTGAAAATTTTATCTTAACAAGTTAATAAAAGTATACAAAAAGAGGTATAGTAGTTAAGTATAAACAACTGAAGGATATTGCAATAGAAGAGCATTTCACCCCTTTCAGTCTAATTGAACTAATTGAAAAAAAATCACAATTTGATTTCTTTATGAAACTTGTCTTATAAAAAGTATCATCTTATATTTAGTTTTATTTTCTTGTCCAATTATATAATGATATGTGAGATGACTAAGTTATCACTATAAGGAAGGACATAAAAAGACAAGTACAAAGGTGATAAAATAAGACTACACTAAATGTCGCTTTCCTTCTCTATTTTAAGAAGAAATTTTTCCTTAAATTTTAAATTTCCTAAAATTTAATTAATTTCCTTACTTTCCTTAAATTTAAAGAAATTTTTTAAAGACTTAAAAACTATAAAATCATTTTTTTAGTCTTGTATTAAAAATTATAAAAACATCAATTGATATTTCTGAGGAAATTTCATATTTGTAAAGTTTATTTTCTGCACTTCCCTAAAATGCTATACCCAGGATAATTCTTAATATATAAGATTTCAAAATACAAATATAAAGCAAATATTGCACATGATATGATAAAATTTCTAAACAAGTCTTATTTAATGAGAAAAATTGCACTTATTTATTAAGACTTCATTGTTAGATAAATGAAGTTTTCTAACAAATAAACAAAATACATGAGATATTAAATATTATTAACTTTAAAAAAAATCAAGGTCCATGAAGATTATAGTTCTATTGCTTACTGAATGAAAATACAGTTTTCTTAAAATCTCTCGTGCATATTTTTTTTTTAAATGATCATACTTAAGATCTATTTTAAAATTTTAGAAAGCATTTTTAAAACATATCAAAATTGCATCTACTTTCCAAGAAGGAATTACATTCTCTGATTAGATTATATGATATGAATGTAAATGAAGAGTTTAACACATTATCTAATAATAAAGGGAGATGTCTGTTAAATAAAATCTCTCCACAGATTAAATTTATGAATAAGTATACACCACCATTAATTATTATCACACTCATTATCATTAGATTCCTTATGCATCTTTTTAAAAAAAGAGGTATATGGAAGAGGGTGTTACAAAATTAAACAAGTACTTTAATAAACTCCATTTTAGACATATAAAAATAAGTTTAAATTTATGGACAGAAAAAAAAAGCACGAAATTATATAACTTTTGTTTAAAATTCAAAAGTGAAAAAGTGCTGGGAATACTAATTATTTCCATTTAGGGATTTTACAGGGAATATTTCCAGTTCAGAAATAACTCTTTTATTAGAAATTTACAAAACCTTTAAAGAAACTTCCCTACCAATAAAGATCAAAACTAAATAATGGATTAAAAGATGCTTCTTAAAAAAAAAAAAAAAAAAAAAAAAAAAACACTAATCTAGCTGTATGCAGCAGGATTACGATTCTAAAAATATCCAAATGAAAATCTATCAACAATGAAATTGCAATAAAAATGATATAAAAACAAATATGGTTTTATTATAACTATAGTTTAATAAAATTTCAAAGCATAGTTTTGATTCCATAAAAAGCTCAAAAACACTAATTCTTTTGCAAAATTATCAATTAATTATGACATTTAAATTAATCATGTTATGTGACAGCTGAAATTATTTCACCAAATTACATGCAAAAATTCTTGCTGTGCAATAGATGTAAAGATTCAAGAAATAACCATGAAAATGTACAAAAATGTACTGTGACAGTAAATGCCTTAAGAATACAAAAGATAAAATTGTAAACATTTGCAATTTCTAAAAATAACAAGGGTACATAGACGTCTTAAGTTAAAAATTAAGTACTTGAAATGTTTTTAATGCACGTTTCTTTGGAAAAAGTTTAATAAAAGACTTTCATTGCATATCTTAAATTATCTAACGATATTACAATTAGTAAAATTAAGAAGGAAAAAAACCTAGTAATATCACTACTTAATTAACTTTACAATTTCACGAAAAAAGTTTAACATGAGTAAACACATCTATAATAAAAGTTTGCTACTTTTCAGAGATTTTTTTCAAACTTTTTCAATTTGTTGAAATTTTTCACTAATAATTTTCTCAACTCATTAGATTTTGTTAATAGACGAAAGTGTTAAAAAAATTATTGGCATTAATTTAAATTGGTACATTTGGTAAGAAAAACAAATGGCGTACAAATAATTTTGAAGCATTAATTTTGCTTCAGTTTCATTTTTGGAATCTTTAAATCAGTCAGTTAATCACTTTTAAAAGTCCACAGTGAATCAAATAAACTTTTTCCAACATACTGTAAAAAGGTTTTTTACCTTTTGCATAAAAATTACTTGAAGTAAAAATACTCAAATAATTCACTAAATGAAGTTAAATAATTAGTAAATGCTCTACAAAAAAGAAATCATGTCAAAGGAATATATTTTCTCCATACTAACAGTATTTCCCTAAGTTGAAATTAAATCATTTTCACTGATCTCCAGATTTATTTTATCCATTACACATTGAAAAATCAAATACTTTAAAGAAAACAAGAGAAATCAGACAAATCTAGACTGATTCTTTACAATGGTGAAATGTTTTTTGTTTTTTTATCAGAAAGAAAATATAAACACTTGAACAAAAAATAAATATTTTTAAGGCTCTTATATAAAGACCAGGAAAAATAAGCAGTTTTTAAGGATCTTTAATGATGTGATTCTTTCTGAATTGCTTATCCTGATTAGGACTTCAATTTATGTCAGCGTGGATGCATATCTGTATATTTAATAAAGGTGCAACATAATAAAAAAATTCAAGCTATGCATTTCATTTAATAAACCAAACACAACAATTATACAGAAAAATGAATTATATTGTATATAATTTTAATAAGATTGTCATTAAAAATTGCATAAAAATATTCTTTAGAGTTAATAAAACTGATTAATTTTCGAAAGCATGTGAAAAAATTGCACAATATTTAATTTATGACCTTCATATTATTTATAAAAGTTTTGAAATACAAGCACAGTTTGTAAATAAACAATTCAAAATTGAAAAATACTAAAATTTTAATTTCATACATATTATTTTCAGTATTTAATTCCTTTTAACACAGATAATGATTTCCCTACTTGCTAGCATAAAAATTCAAATAGTAGCAAATACAATGTGAAGTTTTTGAACAAACTAATAACAAACAAACACTATTAAATGTTAAATTAATAATTAAATTAATAGTTAACTATTAATATTTAACTATTAATTAATAGTTAACTATTCATTAACTATTAAATTAATAGTTTGATTAATAAAATATCCTGCAATTAATGACTACACATATATTATCTGATTAAAAAAAACACATGAATCCATATACAGACACACACATATGAAAAGAGAAATTTTTTTGAAAATTTTATTTTTAATATGTGAAAACATTAAAAAAATGAACTACAATGTATATAAAATTTGGCTAACAGAAAAGAAAGTTTGCCTAGTGCAAACATAAGAGCATCTTATAAAGCATTACAGATTAATATCTTCTTTTGAATTCAACAAATCGCACAGAGAGAGAGAGAGAGAGAGAGAGAAAATAAAAGAAGAAAAAGTGCTATTGACTATAAAAGATGTGCAAATTTATGTTCTCAGAATCAATGGTTATAAGACTATTGATATAAATACTGAATTTAAAAGAGAGCACAATGTAAAACTATAACATAAATTTAAGCGAAAAAAAAGCAAATTTAACTGAAAATATACAAATGATGTTAAAATAAACAATGCTAGTATTTTTTAAATACTTCTATATGCAATCAGTTAAATTTTTAAATAATTTATAATAGTGTGAAATACAAATATCATTGAAAATTTGGGTCATCATTCATCAGAAAAAATAAATAAATAAATGTAGCAGAAACTGCGATGAAGACTTACCTCCAATAATTCATCTCCTCCCTGCAATTTTCCATTTACACCTACTGGTCCATCAGGCAAAATGGATCGAATATAATGATGAGGTCGCACTTCTTTTCCATCCTCAACATCAACAGTTCCTTCCAGGCTTATCCCCAAACCGCCTCCTTCTCGGAATTTAGACAGCTGAGCAACCTGTGGAATGTTAAAAAATGGCAGGTAAATAATGTCAAAATAAACAGGAAGTTATGGGGAAAAGTATATATTGGGTTGTTCAGAAAGTATTTTTTTTTAAATGAAAGACAGTTTTTGTATAATAAACAAATACTTTATTAAATTATATATTGGCCATTCTGGTCCAACACCTATTGTCATCTTTCTGGTAGTAGCATAATTCCATGCTCATAAAATTTTTGGTCTTTGCTTCCAAAAAAACTGATCGAGGTGGTTTTTGACCTCATTTGAGGTGAAGGTTCTACCGTCTAAAAAATTTAGCAAACCAGTTCTGGCACTGGTGTACTGTCAACACTGGCGTTTCTTCCCCATACACATCGGTCAATTTCTTTCTGGCTTGAACAGCATTTTTACCCTTTCTGTAGTAAAACAGTAAGATATGTCGAAAATGCTGCTTATCGCTTTCCATATTTAAAAGGGCACCAACCAAAAACTACTGTGTAGAATTAATTGGAAATTTTCACACACAAGCCTTGCTATATGAGCTCTCAAGGCATATAAAAATTATACGGCTTAAATGTGAAGTTGGATGCAAAAAAATGCAATTAAATCCTCTGTCGGGAAAAAACGAAATTACTTTCCGAACAACCCAATAATTAGATTGCAAATAAAATCCGAGATCACTACACTAAGAATTCCATTAAATTTTGTTTTTTCTGTTTCCTAACTATTAATATCATTATTAACATATATGTCAGTTAAAGAAAAATGCACACGAAGAATGCGTTCTAGATTTATGCTCCTTAAATAAGATCTTACACAAATATTGCTCTAGTTTAATTTGATCATAAAAACCTATTGCTTTATGTTAAAAATTATTTCAAAAATTTCATCTTGAATTTTTAACAGAATTATTTATGTTATTTAAAAAGTTAAAAAAAAGACAATAAAATTTAAATTTAATTTTTTCCCACATGTAAAACTACAATAGATTAATAAATAAAAGCACCAAATAGCTTTAAGATTTTAGAAATGATATATAAAACCAGAAAAAGAAGTTATTCGATAGAATTATCAAAATAAATTATGTTGATATACTGTAGTTGTTTCCTCTGAAATAATTTTCTCATTACAAAAAATTTTTATTTCAAGAATCAGAGTCAGACAACTAGATATCAGGGATAGATCTTAGCTCTGATTAGTGATATAAGTTCAAAATTTTTATATTATCATAGCCAACATCTAACTACTTCTGTTTGAACATTTGAAGACAATAATAGAAATGAAAGCATCCAGAAAGATTAAATGATGGGAAAATATATGAAATGCTACATATTTTTTTCTTCTTAAACTCTGCCAAAGAAATATAATCAATCAACATAAATATAAGAGTTAACATGTTAATAAATAAAGCAAACATAAAGTAACTACATAAAGAAAGGACATAAAAATTTAAAATAACATAATGCAAAGTTATTACCACAGCTTGGTATGGCTGTTATTTGAACTAGTGAATGCAAAACTAACTAATGGGCGAGGAGGTAAACTAATAATGGAGAAGAAGTATCAATATATATATATATATATATATATGATTAAGAAGGCGCATTAAATAGCAAAGAATTCCAAAAAAAATTTATATGCTATTAAAACTAAAATATTAAAATCTATATTATTATGTCCATAGATTCACTTTTAAAAGAATTGTTGGGAAAAAAAATTCAAAATTGTAAAATATATAATTCAGAGAAGAGTCAACTGGTTCAATGCTGATAATTCTATCAAAAACTCATCCAGCACTATGAAAGAAGAATATAATAATGAATTTACATAAATTCCCTAATAAAGAAGTTAGAATATGAAATAAAAATTATGTTTGGCCAATCAATTACAAAGAAAACTTGCCTAAATTGGATAAGGAAAGTAAATGTGTCTGATAATAATTAACAAGAAAGCATGTAAAGTATTCTAAAAAAAACATGCAAGGATAATTTTATTTAATAATGTAAAGAATTTAGCATGTGCATATAAATATATTTAATTCGTAACCAGAGAATATATTTTAAAATAATGAATAAAACAAGAGCAAATAGAAATAAAATAGGATAAATTATTCTAATATTTTTTTGATTTATTTATTTACAAAGAAAGCAAAAAATGACACAGAAATATAAAAACATTTGTGTATTGAAGTTTTATGCAATAAAAGCAAAAATCATTTTTATGCATAAATACACAATTCATATAAATTTACCTAGATTTAGATTATAAAAGGCAAATTATTAAAAGGCAAAATTCATAAGTTTTACTTTTATTGTTTCTAAGATAGGAGTGAAATTCTTTAAATATTTTGTTAAGTGGAATGAAAATGATTAAGTCTTTGAAAGAGTTTTGCTTATGCATTTTTGAAAAGACAACAAATATAGTTAATCAATCTTGTTCGAGTTCATAAAAGCCAATCATAATGCATCAAATTCAAGAGCATTCTAATAATTACCACTATATCAAATTCAGGTCCCATGACTTTAATCCATTTGGCTTGAATAGCTGCCTCTACTCTGGGTGATAAAGGACCCTCTGAAAAATTAACCAAAGAACTTTAATTCATTGATAACTTTACAAGGATCCCATCTACAATGAACAAATCTATCACTTTTTTTGATTAAATATCGTTTACCCTTGAGATAACAAAAATATTTGATAATAGATAGTCTTGGGATAATTCTTTCTTGTCATAGAAAGGATATTGAAACTTCATCTAACATTTCAAAAAAATTAAATTTAAGCATTTTGTTTTAAGCCATTTAAAAACCTGATGTGAAAGCTAAAATGAAATTTTAAGTTTATTAAAATGTATGTTACGTAGCATAAAAAACAATACACAATGGAATCGCATATTTGTAATTAATAAATCAATGAAGTTAACAATATTTTGTACAATAAAAATACTATCATTCAAAGTTTGTAAAATTAATTATCCATTATTATAATATTATATTATTAATATAGTTTATGATATTTTAAATAAAATATAGCAGTGGAATTCTCAACAAAAATTGCAACAATTGGTATATTGTTACAGAAAATGATGACACAATAGACTAATATAACATGAATGAAGCAATGTAGCATAAATTTCATTCCTCAAATATAATGTACTAATCCTTACATTGGAAAGTTGATTGTAATAGATTATAACACTTATGCATTTTTTTTTTATCTGTTATAAAGAAGTTGCACTTTAAAATTAAAATGGGAACAATAATAAAGTTGCTTGAAACTGACAATTTGTGTGACAAAGTGATATTACACACACACACACACACACACACACACACACACTACATCAATTTTTTCCATTCATAGTTTTTCTAATTTTCAAATGAACAGGATCTTATAATAGAAAATGACATTAATTTACTTTAGAAAACTAATAAACACAATTCATTTTTAAAAAATAAACCATAATTTATAGTATTCTACATTAAAAAAACAAAACAAAGATGTCCATTAGTATTTTTCATAAACATGTAAAAATCAATTCTTTAAAGGAAAATAAATAACAAAAATACTAATACTTCTTTTACCAAAATCATTATCAATGAGAAGACCGACATCATTAACATCTAAATCTTTGGTACATAATTCAGGTGCTATTTTTGGTTCATGGATTTGGGCTTGGACAGATGAAGGTAAAGAAGGGTAACTCAGTTCTCCACTAGCTGCAAAGGAATAAACATAGCTTATTACCATTTAAATTACCTTCATCTGTTATTAGCAACTGAACCTCTGCCTGAAAATTATTTTTAAAACTTAAATACCTATTTAATGGCAATATATGCACAACTTACTTTTGAAATTGTATAATATTTTATACAATTATTATGAACACAAAACATCTTTGATTAATGTTTATAAGAAGAAAATTTAAACATGATTATTATGCAATTTCTCATTATTATGTATATGATACATGATTGAAAGTAAGCATGATATTCTGTCATAGTGAAAAGAAGAATGTAACACTGATCATTCTAATTAATAAATGATGTTAATAAATAAACAAAGCAGTTGAAACAAAGTGTAGGAAACTATAACTTTACAAGCTTCAGAAAAGTTAAATGTCTTTTTAAAAAATATTTTATTTAAAAATAGCATTTTAAAGCAAGTGGTATAAGCAATTATAGATGACACAAAAATATAGGAAATATATTAGTTCTATTATATAATGAATAAAACAAAAAATGTACTGATTAATTGCATATAAAAAATTATGTATATCAATATACTGTAAAGATGGATCTATATGTAGTAAATTTATAAAAACGGATTTTTAAAGATAGAACTTATCCGCTTTACCAATCGCTAATTGGAGCTGTTGATATTTTGCTCCTCTGAGATATCTTGCTAGGCGTAGCTTAACCGTTTTTCCAGTACTTCTCAGTACTTCAACAGCATCGTGATTAGTATAGCCGTGTAAAGGGCGACCATCCACCTAAAAATACATTAATTCCAGTTATATATAGGATATAATAAATAGTGTAAAACGTATACATAGGCAATACAACAAATAAGTGATAAATTATTTTTCTAGCAGCGACCATTTGATTTATCATTTCTATTCAAGTCGATTTCCAACTTTTACCCAATACTGTTACAGCAAATCATCGATTCATAGTGAAACCACAATCAATGCCGCAGCAATTAGACAAAATATGCCGGATTAAGCATTGTAAGAGTTCTTAAGCACTGCCAGATCGTGAGGCTCCTTTTTTCCCCAGTATAAACTTCCAAATAACATCAATTTAATCTTTTCACAATTAATTTTAAGTAGCTGATTTTGATAAATTGAAATCGTAAAACGCTTTCTTGCAAATCACTTTCTAAAAAATTGGTTTCAGTATATTTACATATAAAAAAAGATCGAAAATAAAATTTAATTCGAAATAAAATAGTAACAAAGGAATGGCAAAATTTTTCTTAACTCAGTATAAATAATATTTATTGATATAACTGGATATTTTTTTTAAAAAATTATAAAGTGCCACGTATATTTTTTAAGAATATTAAAATAACGTAATATAAAACTAGCATGTTATAATTAATTAGGATTGTTTCTCGGATAATATTCCAAAATCAAACTGAACAATACTTGATATTCGTTCGAATAATTTCGATTGCAAGATCTTAAATGAAAGTACAAAATTAAATAATTTTCCAAATATAAGAGGAAAAAAATCTCTAGAATTGGGGCTAATTAAATTTGTAGTTCCAACCCTAGAAGTTCTCCTATTCTATAATCCGTCTTGTGGGAAGGTCCTTCAATTACCTTAAAGCTCCTGTCTTGGGAAGGGCGATGTTATGAGGACAAATATTAGAGCATATCCGGTTTTTAAAAGAAACATCATCAAGGAGAGAGAAAGAGAGGGGAAAAAAACACTGAAGCCACTTATTCACGTTACGCCAATGACTAAAATATAGACAAGTGATCAAAATAATTAGTCCTTGTGAATTCTAACTAAGCAATCTCTGAACTATCTCACAGGGTGAAGAAATTTTATTTTTCTAAAGGGGGGAAAAATTATTTTTGACGGAAGATTTCATAATTAGTTGATGGCACAACAAACACTCAAAGTATTAATCCTAATATTGATATCAACGCACGATGGAATAAAGTGTAGTTTAGTCAAGTTCCTTTCAACAAAGTTTTCTGAATCACGGTATGAATTTTCATTTCTTTGTACGCATACATTTTGAACAAAAATCAGAGATGAGCTTTTTGAGCCAGCTTGATGGATAACCAGCATCTTAGAATCCATTTACAAAGCATTTTTTTAAAAAATTGCTGAGTGAATGAGCATTAATTAAAAGCTTATAATTAGTTGCTATATACAAAACAGTTCTCTTAAGAATATAAAATTCAAACTATCGCAAAACAGTTGAATTGGTAATTAATTTAAATTAATGCAATACTGTCTCCAAGATGTACATATAATTATTAGGAGCAATGTTTTAGACAACTAATGACCATGTACAGGAGAAGGAGTTTTCACTTTTGAAGCAATCATTTGTTTTTATGTCGTCTTCCCTTTATCGTATTGGCTAATCAATCCCTACCTCCCATATTAATAAAATAAAAAAACGAATAAATACTGAAGGTTAAATAGAATATAGTTAAAGTACAGTTTATTAAATACATTTTAATAAATAAACTATTGCTCTCTCTGTTTATATCGAAATCTATATAAATTATTTATAAAAAAACATAAGAGATTTTTATTAAAAACAATGATGTCACAAAAAGTAGCATTAAAATGCTAAATCTTAAGACGAAAAATATATTTATGATAAAAACTGGCAATCGGTCTTATTATTCTTAGCAATATGTTATTAAAATGAAAATTAGTTATTTAAAAAATATATATTTTGAGTAGAAATAAGCTGTTTTAAATATTTGAAATCTAATAAATACTGAATATTTTCATAATAAAATACAATTAATAATATATATAATGATAACTTACATAAATAAATGCATTTGCATTGTGCAGGTAACTGTAATGATTTTCAATTCATTTTAACAATTAAGAATTAATTATCAGCTTAAAGAAACATGAAAACATTAATAACATGAGTTTGTCCAAAGCTGAGAGGCAATAGCTAGAGAAGCTTGTAATAAAAATAATACCATTTTCATACACGAATTCTCATTTATTTTCATTCCAAGTCATTATTAAACCCCATTAAAAATAGTAATTAATAGGAAGAAATAAATACCTCAATAATTTGATCGTTAACTCTGATTTTACCGCACATGTCAGCTGCACTTCCTTTGGCAATACTTTTAACAAAAATTCCAGAAATTTCTTCTAAAAAGAAAAGAAACGATGGATGAATTATATTTCACAAATATAGCATCAATGGAGATTCAAAAATAACTAAACGAAATATCAAAAACACAATCTTTATTAATAATAAAAGTGAATGTGTGCATTGCGTTGGTCTCTACAGGCCAGATCGTTTGTCCTAAATTTACTAAACGTAGCAAATATACAATATTTTAGAGGATTTTCTTAAAAATTTTTAATAAAAATTTTAATTAATTAAAAATTAAGCAAAATTTTCGTGTTACTTTTAGATAATATTGCAGCATAAAAAATTAATCATAAAATTAATCATAAAAAAATTATTATTTTTTCAGACATTTTTTTTCTTTAATTTATTTCTATCTTTATTGATTTTTTTTAATTTAATGTATTTTACAAAAATATATTTATTTTATTGTTGAATCAAATCGTTTACAATGTTGCCACTAATATTTCATTTTGGCTTTTTCTTCCCATTGTTGATGATCAAGATTCAACTTATTTTTCCATTTAAGTAGGAGTTAGTATAAGGAACGCTTTTAATAAAATTTTTGTTTTGCCTACAAATAAGATTTAATTTCAGAATTAAACAATAATGGAAAAAAAATTAACTTTTAAATACTGCTGTTCTTTAATAATATTAATAAGATATAATTAGATGCTTAAAATTCTAGAAAGAAAGTTAAGGAAATCTGTAGCGCAATGAACAGAACAGTGTAGAGGTTTTAAAATAATATGAGTTATACATTTATCAAAATTTGAAGTTAAAATTTTTTAGCTGAGAAAGCCTTGAAGACATAGCTACACAAAATTATAAATTTAAATTTTTGGCAACCATTAATTTCGCCAAATCCCACAGATCGCCACATTTCGGTTAGTACTTCAATAAATTTGAATAACATTTGGTTAAAGGACGATACTGATCAGCACCTTTGAATAATGCATACAATGAATGTAATTTTTGTCTTAAAGGAATTAATCGAACACGAAATACAGTTTCTATTGGATATTTTGTGTTAAGAGTCTTTTAGAATTATTATTCAGTATAAAAAGTAGAGAACAATTGGTAAGATCATAAAATAGTTAGTGAATAGAAAACAATCAAGCAGAATTGTAGAAAATGAGTGTAGAATATATTAACAACAAAATAAATTCATAGAGAATTTTAATCATAAACCACGGCATTGGTCTCGCCTAAAGTTTGTTGCAAACTCTCTAAAAAGATATCACCCCCCCCCCCCCTACCACACATATAAAATGGTCCGTGGTCTAATTTCGGTACGAACACGAATGGCACTGGCGAATAATAGTTATAAAATATTTATCTTTGGCATGAATTTAGAATTTCTACTAAATCTATCATGTGAACTTTGGCGATTTCTTTTCTTCGTTTCCTAATAAACATTAAGAATTAATCTGCAATTGGTATCCGAAAAAGAAATATGTATTTTAGACGCGTTGTTTGCAGCCGACTGAGACTAAAATTTCACACAAATATACAATTTTAGTAACAAGATGACAATATTAAATCTTGTTTATTTAAATCCGATCATTTTTGAGTTGCCGCATTTTACACATTTTGTGAAAGTACAAACCGACAGAAAGTCAACTCCTTCATGGCTTTGGTTTCAAATCTGACAGACATCTATACTTTAAATACCAGATCTGTATACTAAATGTTAAGTAACAAGTTCTTTTCGTTTTGTAGAAATATACTTACAGCCGAGTAGACAGACTTCCCATGAATGGATTTCGTTCAAAATTTGACAGAAATCTTCAAATTGGTAGTAATTCCTCATACTAAATTTCAACCATCTAGCTCAAAGCGTTTTTGAGTTATAGTGATCACAGAGAGACAGACATAATCAGTATTTCATATTCAGGGAGGTCTAAAACGTGGAGTTTAGTCAAAATCTTGAATTTTTTGAAGATTACAATACTTTTTTTTATACCTCGTATGGGAGAAAATAAATATATTTCGTTTCAGTCATGGAAAATGATTTATTAACGAAAGATTTATGGACGCAGAATAAAATTTCTACTAGAAAAGAACGGTATTACATCATATATAGGACAATTCTATAAACACCGTTTATGGCACCAGAAGCGAAAATTATACGTACCAATATTATAAATGACACTTAATAAATAATCTCATCACCAACAAAAACCATTGTAATACGCAGACACATAATAAATATTTATACTCAGGCAATAACTAATATAAGTTGCATACGGATCGGCGAAATGTGAGCAAAATATCAATACACGCGTTCCGCACTGAATATTAAAAGTTTCAACTAGAATGCATTCCAAGTAGGAGTTTGCACGCACATAAGAGTCAGCGGAAATTTTATTCAACATTTTCGTGTTTTCTAACGATAAAATGATACAAGTAAATAGGTCGTACAAAAAAAAAAAAAAAAAAAAAAAAATCCTCAAAATAAAATTATTTTATTTATGTAATCATACAAAATTCTCACGACAAATTCTTTGTTTTTTTCAACCTTTCGTTATGTTTAAAATTGAAACAAATGTATTAATATTGTGTCTTCCTGGTTCTGTTGAATTTATTCACAAGGCACGTTAAATTATATGGCGGGCCCAACCACTAAATTCAAGACTTCCTGTTCTCTGTAAACATAAGCTTCTGTCGATGCAGTTAAGCAAAAATTACTGAACATTGGACATCATTTCTAGTTGTAGAATTTTGATAATAAAATCCATATGCAATGCAATCACAATTTCATGCCTTAGTTAGTCATAAAGATGAAAGTACGTGTGTTGACGCTTTTACAAGCCAGACCGTCTGATTCATAGCTTGGCGCATATATACTTTGGAAACAGAAAATGTGCACTTTGATAAGATTATTTTTTAAATTTCAACTAGAATTTTAATTAATTAAAAAATTAAATTATATTTCGGCGTTTTTCTTCTTCAATTTCCGCAAATATTATTGCACAAGAATAAATTTTACAACGTTTTAAATTTTTTTTTAAAATGTCTTTTTAATGATGCTGATTTAATAATAGCAGGAATTTCTGTTAAAATTTTGATAATTTAGATTTTTTTTTATTTTTTATATATATATATTTTTCAACAATAGAACAATATTTGCATTTGCCAAGAAGTTCAAACTTTTTTCCATGTTTCATCCACTATCTTACAGCATGATTTTCTTCCATTATTGAAAATTAAAGAAGAATTTTGCTTCATATCTGAGTAGTTTAAGAGACATATAAAAAAAAGTGAACTCACAATATTACGAAGTTTAGAAGATCGATGAACCGGATATTTATGTATTTAAAGCGTTATGGCCTTAAAGGACTTCCTCCAATAGAAAGGACATTTTAACTAAGACAATTAAAATAACATGACTTTAATGTCAGACAATTTGACGGAACCATGAACATGGATTTATAATAAAAAGATTTATCTAAAATCACATTTAAGAAATACTCCCGGGGAACTAGTTGGTTACCTAAGGTAACAAATAATATATGCACGTAATTTATTTTTCATAATTAATTTCCTTTTCTTTTGTTTATTCTGATAAATATTTTCAATTTATTGAAGTTTCTCACTTTAGCCACGAAGAAAAATTTATTGCCTTATCACATTATAGGATGAAAGAATATGACGTGCATGCGTATTCAACAAATATAACTGTTTGTGGGCAAAGATGAAAACCGCAAGAGTTCTTGGGTTATATGTATACTCAATGCAAGCCAAGAATTACGACAGAGTTCTAATAGAGATAGAGGTTCCGTATCCAGAGTCCAAATCCTTTCAATCATCGGCCGGGAGTAACGCAATCTCGTACCCTTACTATGCCCATTAGCGAGATGAGGAAAAACCACCATATCAAAAATTTCTCAACCCCAGAATCTAGGTTTCTACAGCGAGAGCAGTGTAGATGAACTCATAGTCGAATTTCTTGTTCGACACATTGCTTCGTGATGATGTTTCCAATTTGATTTGTCGCGTCTTCGTCAATGCTGGTAAAAGGATGCGTAATGATTTATGCCTGGTTGTGAAGAAGATTTCTTAATAGATACATACAAGATAACTTTTTGATGAAACATTACTTTAAAGTTACTTTTCTGTACATTTTCTACCAAAAATCAATATTTTTTTCCCCACTCAATCATTAAGGTTTTCGTCTCAAAGACCGATTATTTTGAACGGTTATTGTGTGAATGGCCATATATTACGCGTCAGTATGCTCAATGCTCCGATAAAGTATAAACATGTTAAAGCACTTGGTAAATATTAAAAAAGTTACTAAAATATTTCTTAACATTTCTATCGATTCATTGTCGTCTTTCAGAATCAAACTTTACATTTACTCCGCTGTTAGTGGATCAAATTTGCTCATAAATCTCAAATTATAAACCTCCCATTTAGTCGAAGCTTTACCAAGACAACAAAGAGAGCAAGTCCGAGCCCGATGATTGCATCGATCATTACCGAAATCGTAATACGCAGTAATTATAAGTGGTTCTTATTTGAAAGAGAAGTATGTATACATTCAAAAGAGAAAGATAGTATTTCATTACTCGAGGCAATGAATAGAAAACGGAGGGTTTGCTAAGGAGTTTTATAGTTTATTGCTGTTAGAACTATTCTTTTAAAGAATGGAATCAATTCCTAGGAAAAGATTTTTAAAGAAAACTGGAAGCTATTATTCCACATATTGGTATACAAGCGCTCACAAAAAATAATAAAGAAAAGATTTCAGTTAGATAACGAAAATATGATATTTCAATACAAAATAATCCAATAAAGAAAAGACAGAAAAGATTTCAAATTGCATAGAATCCAATGAAAATAATTGAATATAATTTTAAAATAATCAATAATATGAGGAATAGAAGTCAAATTTGTGAGCATATTCTATCAAGCAATGTCATAGTAAGAAGAATTTAAAGCTGAGATCAACGCACAAAGAAAACCAAAATGTAAAAAACGGAAGAGCTTTTCTCATGACCTTTTCATATATTTCGACACATTTGTAATCAGGTGTCAAAAATGACCTTGCCTGCCTGATATGAAATCTACGGTTCTCAACTAGAGTAGACAGAAATCCTTGTGAAATATATCATTAAAACTGACAGTTTTAATGATAATATTATGATGATGTATATATTTTCCACTGCACATAATAATATGATTGCACATGATAAAGTCTATGTTCAAAAATTAAATTGGTGGAACAAGTTTAACGTAACAACATGAAAATTCTAAATTCGATTACACACCAAATAACATCTAAGCTAAAAAGCTTAGTGTTCTTACTTTCCCATATACGAAGTAAATAAGCACCAAAAATCTTAAAATCATCTAACAATTTGATCTTGTAAATTTGATGAACCTCCAATGTTTTTCTGAGTTCCAGAGGGAAATAAAATATATTTGAACTATCTATAATCATTATATTTCAGAAACGGAAAAAGCGGGACGAATGAAATCTTGCTTTTGGTATTGATTCCAAAATCGCACACCCGTTTCAAAATTTAGATCAATGAAAAGAATTAGTGATATCTAATATAAATATCCATAAATCTAATAATAAAACAATATGCTTACTTCCCTCTAACAAGCTCTAAGTGCTTTTAAATCATTATTTATGGGTGATTGAACTGACAGAATTCCCAACGGACTCGTTTCAAATTTCAATAAAAAGCTGTAGATTAAGTGAAATGATCACGCACTAAATTTCATGCCTTTAACTCATTTGGATTTTGAGTTATTGAATTCAGATACTTATCTACTGACTAACAATATTCCAAAAATATAATTTTCGGACTCCAAGAAATCTAAAACAAGGAAATTCATCAAGAATTTGAGGCCAAAATTTGTCACGATTATCTTTGTTTCGTATCTAGAAAATGACAAAACTAATTTATTAACAATACATAAGAACACTATGCTATATTACCTTCTAGGTCATGTATTTAAGGGAAATAATTATAATAATAAGTTTATGAAAGTTGGAACATTTCTTACACGTGAATTTGTAATTGAGATGATATTATCAGGATATGAATAATGGATAATAAACTTTGTTCATTATATATTCTTACCACACATACAAGATTTAAAATTAATAAAAAAATAATTAATAAATCATCTCAAATTTATCTATGTTTACAAAATGGAATTTCATATCAATTTTTGCTTATCAGTAATCAAAACGTCGCTTTTAGATTGCATTTTATTTATTCTAAGTCTGCACAATTGTAGAAGAGAAACGGAAATGCATCCCAAAAAGTGCAAATTGCAGTTGTAAAAGTCACGAAATAAACATTGATTCACAAAAAAGGAAAAACGTCTTCCGAATAACTGACAAAAACGGCTATCTGAAAACGAAAATTATAAAAGTTTTTTTTTTTTTTTTTCCATAAAAAGTAAAAGAAAAGTTAATTATAACGTATTAAAAACTTCAAAGAAAACGAAGCAGAAATTTCAAAACCAATACAAAAAACTTCCCTAACGGACAATAAGAATATCCGAATCCCTACCAGGCACTGGAAATAGAAGGGGAGGGGGGTTACTTTACAGAAGCGAACACAGCAGGAATGAAAACTTTCATTTTTAAACAAAGACAAAAGGCTACAAAGAAAACCCGAGAAAACTGCGAAAAACCTTTAACTAGTTTCGATTCTATATGCTTTAAGGATATTGGTTTTCTATTTGCCCAGAGGAAGGCCTGGAAGACTGGAAAAATTGCGTTTATCTTTCAGAGCAAACAAGGACCTTCATCACGAAAAACAATAAAGATCTGAGCAACAAGGCTCGGCTAAGGAAAGCAAAAATAAAAAAGAACGGCAAACTCAGACAATAATAAATCTACGCTGAAAAAGTATGACTTTGTCGCAGAAGCTTAGAAATTAAAAGTTCCAAGCCTAGAGGGGAATGGGAAACATTTTGCAGTTTTGAAAATCTGTTTGTGTAACATTTGAATCGGAAACGCAGACGATATTTTGTAAATTCTTTCAAATTAAAACATAGAATTTTTAATATTTATTTTGGGTATTTAAAAAGCCTGCTTTGACAAATTATACTTATTGCTTTGGATCCTTTTTAAATTCTTGTAGTTTAATTTTATTTATTACGCGAATATTTGCTACATCAACAAAAACTAGGCCGGTTCCAGTATCATATAGCTAAATTTTTTGAGCTGGAATTAAGTTATATTTTCATCAATTCATTTTAGAATGTCCATTAAGATAACATTGCAACCAGAAAATCCGCATTAAACCACAGAAGGGAGTTCATTTACTTTTGTCAAAACACATTAGTTTTGATCAAATAAAATAAATTACTGGCTAATCAATTCAAATGTATATAAATGAGAATGAATGTTAATGAAAATCTATAGTTTTTCCCGAATTTTATAATAATAATAAAAACATTGTGGTATTGTATTAAAGGTAAGTTGCTATTTGGTTACTGTAAATCATATGCAACCGTTTATTTCAAAATTGAGCGACTATATACTTTTTTCGTTGCAGTATCCTGAGGCGACCACTTTTCGACGATTCTATCTCATAAAGGAATGAGATGCGGAAGGATGAGCGCATTTCTGGAATTCATCATTCTTTGACCTTGATTTTCCGCAAGGTTGCAAGGATATGCCACAAAGTAGTCGAATATATTCCTAATTAAGGATTTAGCCAACGCAGGGAATTCAATTTCAAATGACAAACATGAAGTGCATTTCTCCAATTAGATTTTGGAACCATTGTGTATCTTGCAGGAGAAAAATAGGACGTGGCATCACAGAAAAAAAGTAAGTCGAAGCGGCATTAAACGCTTGAAAGTATAAAAATAATAGATGGCGATGCCTGATTAGATACGTATCCCATAGTGCATTTCGATTGTAATTAAAATGAGATGAGATGCTATTCTGTTAAGATATGCGCGTGTTAATGTCTTGTCTTTGTGTTTTATGTGAAATGTGATCAATAAAGAAATGTTCCAGAAAACATGGGTCCTCTTCTTTCTGATGCACGGATCATAATAATCTTCATTCCACCACAATTTTTTTTTCTTTGTTGAATGTTGCCTTCATTTTATTGAAGAATATTTGAGTTTGGATAAATTTTACAATTATTTTATACCATCACTTCCTGATGTAAGTTATTTAAACAGTTTTAGAGACATTTATACAAAATTCCATGCCCTAACAGAAACTTAAAAATTCACCATTATTCCAATAAATTTATAAGCCATTCATTCTAATGTCAATACTAATACTTCTCAGATACAAACTACATGAGGATGCTTTTAATATTAATGAGACTTCAAGCATATACAAAACTTACGTCATAGGAGTTAAAGAATTATGGATTCACATAATAATTTATTCCTATCGGGAAGCTACCGCGAATAAACTTCTCGAAATACGACAATAGATCGATGGCAAAATCAAATAATTGATCTCCAAAAAGATGAAATTTGGAACCAATCCCAAAGCGGCTTTAATTTACACATACATTTCTCATGCAGCGAGGAAAGGTAATGTTGCAAGTCAGAAGTACGGAGAATGGGAAAAAAATCTCAGCGATCAATTAAATCGATCACGGCGAAAATATTCAAGTAAGTTGGTAGACATTACTGGAGAAATGAAATTTCATTGGTACTTCGGTGTTGATTTAATCCTGATTCGTTCTTTTAAAATGTCATACCATATACTTCTAAAATATTCGTATTTTAATATCTGAATGGAAATTTTAAGCAAAAATATTATTATTACTAATATAATATTATTAAAATGTATGACATAAATAACAGATAAAATTTAGGCATTTAAATCAAGCAATTAAATAAATCTTTCACGTTATCTTTCCCTGTTTTAATCATTTCCATTTCGTTGCGAGAAAAATTAAGAAATAAATAATAAAGATAAATATTAAAGAATGATAAATCAAAAAGAACTTTATGAAGCAAATTTTAATAAGTAAATTTAAATAAAATAAGACGACTTCCCTGTCAAATGTTGTTTCCTCATACAGGCAAGGAAAACCATGCTGTTACCATTCAAAATCAGTTAAGTGTTAACAAATAGGCAAAGTCTAAAATTTTCAAAAAATATTTAAAGAATCGAAAATTGATATATTTAACTTATAGACTTGTTAGCTTCAGTTACCTTTTTCCATGTCATTTCACTCGTTTTCTTTCTATTATTATTACATTAAAAAAATCAAATATATAAAAAAACAAATCCTTTATTCTGGGGAAATAACACTGCTTTTAGTACTACTCTTTTTGTATAAACCATTTTAAAGATCTTTTGGGTATTTTTTTTCAATTAAATTTGATTTACATTACATAGATTCAATTTCAACAATTGATTACATTCGATTAATAATATCTCGATACCATCGTCAAAGCTGTAAATTATTTTTTATTCCAAAATGATCAGACCGTCTAAAACAATAACATTCAAGAAAGCTTTGTAAACAATGGCAGCTTTAAAATATTTATACATATTTGATTTTGCTTTTATATGCCTCAGATAATCTATTCAAAAAGTAACAATTTGGCGCAGTTTAATCAAAAATGGTTTTTGCGCCAATAAACTCCATCAACCAACCAAAAAGTAACAAAAAACGGTTTTCACAATTTCAAATGTTACTGAATTATATTTCTGCTTTTTTTCTTTCTAGACAACGTCCTGCAGTACTATTTAAATTTCTTCGTAGCATGTTCGCTGTCATAATTCAAGCCTATAATTCGGATGACTATCTAATAAGTTGCTTACTTATTAGCTCTCCCATAATTGTAATAGAGATGTGAATATTTAATTAAGATATTAGGAGCAAATCACAAGTGATTCATATGATGAACAAAGTGTTAAAATAAAGAGATGTAAACTGAACATAGACGTGTTCTACTCGTATTCAATTTTATGATGAATTTTTATCATCGAATAGGTTTAGTTTAGTTTAGATAGATTAGCGTCCCATTTTATAGCAACACTAGGACTATTTTGGGACGGACCTCTTAATTTTGAACGGCAGTCAGATGACGAGGACAACACCTGAACTAGCATCCCCTCTCCAAGCTTCTACACCTCACGAGTGGAAGGACATTTAGCCCCGACGGATTTAACGTGCACTAGATCCGCTTAGACGATGGTTCTTCGGCGGAATCAGATCTCGAACCTGAAACCTTCCAATTCCAAAGCTAAGACCTTACCAGCAGGCCACCGCGACCCTTACAAATGAATGGAGAAGAATTCCCATTCATTGATATTGGCCAAAATATTATCACAAACTTACAATCTGCGTGCAAACCTGCATATCGAATTTCATCTGACAGTTCAAATCTTCAGTTATTATGTGTACAGACGAACAGAATTCCTTTATTATTTTCTCCTATATGAAGTATTGCAATCGTCATAAAATCCGAACTCAGAATTTTGACGAATCTCTACGTTTCAGACCTTCCAAAATCCGAAAAACACATTTTTGGCCTTATAACTATCTGTGAACAAGGTAACTAAAAAAAAACTTCGAATTCGAATGGCTATGAACAGAAATTTGGTATATGGAATTACGATCAAATGTACAGATTTCTATTAAAGTTTGAATGAAACGCATTCAAAGGAAGTCTGGCTGCTCGACTGTTCGAGTACCAGTGAATTCAATAACTACGAAACGCAAAGAGCTAAGTAGATAAAATTTGGAAAACATTTAAAATATAGATATTTAACAAATTCTGAGTCAAATCCATCCATTGGCGGAGCATTCTCAAGAAAGTAAAAGCTACAAGCCATAAACGCAACGACATAAAGAAATCCGGTATGTGATTTCGTGACTACAACTGTAATTTCGTATCAAATACTGATGCCAACTGGCTAGCAAAAATACATCAAAATAAATATTTTCGCGAAAGATTCAATAAAAATGCTAAATTCACTCAAATGCAGGTTCTATATTTGATAACTAGTGCAGATCAGACCATTCCCCGTTTTCAATAATAAGAAAAAAAGAGGAAAAAAAAAAAAAAAAAAAAAAAAACATTAGACAAGATTAGTCAAAATTTAAAAGTTCAATTTTCGACAAGTACAATAATTTCTCTTTCTGAATTGCACATATGTTAACTTGTAAAAGTAAACAAAATCAAGTTGATAAGGTTTATGCTAATACAAACGGCATTCACATATATATATTTAAGAAGTACTCCGGATTTATTTTGGAAACAGAAAACAATTTAAAAAAAAAATTCATTTGCTGATAATAGCCGATTAGCACATTTTTTCCAAGAAATAATTGTTTCTAACAGTTACACACTCAACTACCAATATTGTACACAAAAATAAATCGTTTGTTCCTCTAAATATCTGCTGAACAAAATCAGTGGATGCACGAAAACGTAGGCCAGGAAAGAACTCCTTTGTTCGTGGATCCAATCCGCTGGCAAAACAATTTGCCTCATTAGCGGCTCTTTGAAGGTAAACAAACATCCCGCAGTCCTCCTTTTAAGCTATTTATTGTTCGGAATCTGGCTGTCATCTTCGGGCGCTATTCGGAGCGGCAAAATATAATGAACTCTTTCCACCGAAACCTAATAGAAATTTCCCCTCAAGAAGGCATGAGTCGCTATGCACATTAAATTTAGCGCGGCTTTCCTAACAGATAATCCGACATTAATTGCGAAAAATGGCCCGAGGTAGGAGATGGCGATTAAGTATTACTTTTAATTTCTTGGAGAGGAGAATTTTGAATTTCCCAGAGCTTTTTGGTTTTTTTGAAGCTCACATGCGAAGTTAAGGAGTGAAAATGATTGCCAAGAAGCTATTTTGCCAGAAAGAAATATTTATTTCCTTTGCTATTTTTTATAAGTCTACTTAGCTGGCGAATCTCTCAAACTCTTTTCCTTCCCTTTTTAAATTATTATTATTTTATATCAATCATGTTTTATAATTATATATAAAATATATATTATTTCACACTTCGGTTCGGTTTTTGCTTAATAATGAGTTGATGCCCATCTCATCACTTTAGATTACCACCTTCCCCCAGTCCATAAAAACTGAAACATTTGCATACATACGGGTAAGACGAATATGATTATAACATAACAATTGAAATGACATAGAGCACATTTCATGGTAATTTGCGGGAACAAGGATTTTAATGGATACCCTCCATATCATAGAATAATGAAACGGATTCCGTGCGAGTTTCTCTCCTTCTTCCCCCCTCCAATATTAAATTTTTGTCAAGACGTCCTGCGTCAAATATTAATAAGCTTCGGATTTAAAAAACACATGAATGAATATTTCTTTCTTTACCGTAGGTGATAACAAAAAAAAAAAAAAAAAAAAAAAAAAATCGACTTTCTGAGAAATTATGAAATTTTATATTCTTAATGTTTGGACAGGTTTCTTTATAAATCCATTTGACTTTTGTTTCCAAGTCAATTTTTTAAGAAGATGCATTGATTTTTATACAAACACACGTTTGCATACGTTTTAATGCTATTTTACATCTTTAAATGATTTTTTCTCAAATTCTAATCTTTCGAAGAATTTTCTTACGAAAAAACCTCATAAATTAAAACCTAATATTATGTATACTTGTTAAAATTTGGGATAATAATTTCTCAATATGTTCGGAAGTCCTGAAGTAGAAAATAAGTGATCTATTCATTTAGAAATATTTTATATATGTTTTGATATTTCATAATGTAAAAAAAGAAAAAAAAAACTTTTATGTTATTTATCATTCGAACTTCAATATTTTGATAAGTGGGTAGAAATACCACATTTTTATGTTCAGAAACCAGATAATATATTTCTTAAGCAATCTGTAAAATTTTAAGCAAATCATTTGACAAGCTTAAAAACTAAAAGATTTTTGCTTCAATCACTTTGCTAGCTAATATCTACAGATGCTATCGCAAAAAAAAAAAAAAAAATTACAGTTCCGCCTAGTATTTTATTAATTAAAAATTTAAAAACTCCTTCTGGGGAACATTCCTATTAAAATTTGACAACTCTCCAAATGATCTGGTTTGTGCAGCACCGCCCTTCCCACAGTCTCTCTCTCTCTCTCTCTCTCTCTCCTTTTTAATTATCTATAGAAATATGTATCTGTGAAACATTTCACCTTTTTTCCCCTTGAGAATGCTTTCCAATGTAAGTGGTTTCCAGCAAATTATAAAATTAGGTACTTTGAAAAGTGTAAAAGAGAGAGTAATTTTATTTATGAACTCTAATAAAATGTCATTAGTTTTGCAATATTATATAACTGAAATGACTTCTGATCGAACTAATTGAAACAAAGACACGAAAACTTCACATGTTATTAATGCCAGGAAGTTTTTTATTAACTGAATCGAAAATCAACAGAATTCAATTTACTAATTCAATTAACATGAAAGAGAAAATGTGCAACTAATTTATAACATTATCTAACCCCTTTTTCAATTTTTAAAAATCATTTCGAAAATTCTAATTATTAAGAGAGCTAAATAACTTCAGAGCATTCGAAATGTGCTTCCCACGGTCATTTATCGATAAAACGTGTTTCAATCACTCAAATGTCATGTTATGATACGTTGAGGAAGCATGTTCCTATGGTGACATCAATAAATGCTGCTTTAGCCTCTGCCATGAATGGGACGGACTGAAACGATATTATAGAAAGTTGTTGATGGTACTGTAAGGAACTTCTTAGCATTTTATAATTTTCGAATTTATCAATTCAAGCTTTCATTCAAAAAGTTTTTTGTTTTGTTTGGGGCGGGGATCAACATTTTTTTTATGGTTTGCTCAACAGTAATTTTACTGAACACAAAGATGTTAAAATATTATTTTTGTTTACTGAAAGTTTCTCAAGTTTTCATTTAATTTCCCACATAAATTCTCCATGTCTCCAAAGTTTTAAATACAATGTTGTGATCGACTTTATAGCTAACAGAAAAGGAGAAAGGCATGAACAAGTCATTTAACAATCAATTACTTGCTATGGTGCTATGTCAAGATTTTGCCCTCTACAACAACGCACAATGAATTCGAAAATTAAACCAGCATAGTGCATTTGTCACCTTTTCAATGAACTTAAAATGGCTTCATCCAGAAATTAGTTTTAATTTAAACATATAATTATTCTAAAATGATGCAATAAAGTTTAAGGGCAGATCAAAAAATAAAAGAACAAGTTAATGTAAAACTAGGATCACAAGGACAAGGACGATGTTTACAGAGAAAATTTTGCCAGTAAAATAAGGAAAAGGAATAGATAAAACAAATGAAGTACACAGCATAGGTTTAATGAAATGCAATAGCATAAGTAAAATTACTATACGTCGTATTTAAAATGGCAGAAACAAGTAGTGATAGTATAAACTTGTGCTATTGTAAATTTGTATTGCACCAGTGATGTATATCTTATCTGGTATATCAGTTTTTTAAAATTAATTTATTAGCAAAGATCCCTTAACTGAGTCATGAACTCCTGCATTCATGACTGTTAGATTCTACAATGAACTGACATAACTTTAAAGCTTGTCCTATGCTTGTAAAATCATCTTGCACAGCAAACATCTTTTAAAACGCTTTCCAGGAAACAAGTGGCGCACGAGTTATTTGGGATATTTTTTTAAAAAAATTTAATTTGTTTGGTAAAGATACCTCAGTAGTGTTCTATTTTCTTTGCATTCACAATTCTATGTTCTACAATAAAAAAAAATGTTTCTGAATGCTCAACCTACTTTTAAAGTTTGTCTTATGTCTACAGAATGGCATGTATAACAAAAAATACCTTTTAAAAATCATTCTAGTAAACCTGTTGAGTACAAGTTATCTGGTGCATGCATTTTTTTTTTACTTAATTTAATGGCAAAGATCTGTTAGTAGCGTCCCCCTACGATTATGTTCAACAATAATAAATTTTCTACATGCTACATTAAATTTTGTCCCATGTTTGCACAACCCCAATATATAGCAAAACACATCTTTTAAAAAAAGTTTTCACGAACAGTTGTTTGTTATCATCTGAAGGTAATATACTTCCTAAATAAATATACATCGCTTCCAATTTATGAAACGCGAACAAAAACATCCACTTCTTACTGGCTACGAAATTTCTAGTTTTCAAACCTTTGCAAAAATCAATCTATTGATTCGTTAACAAATACTTAGTCCCTGAAATACGAGCACATAACTAATCTTTTCTTCGGAGTGATTTCCTCCTGATTTTTAAAAAGCTTTTTACTCACACAGTGGCATTTCCTCTTCATTTGAAAAACTACTCCAGACTGAAATTCGATCCTGTGCGCCATTTGGTTTCTAAGCCATTTTCTTTTCAGCGCTGGCTAGGAAGAAAATGAAGTATGCTGGGAAGTTGCTTTCTTTTCTTGGTATTTTTGTTGACGGAACCAATTTAAGTCACTTGTAAACAAGATAATCCCTCCTCTTTTTCATTTGATTAAAATTTGAAACTGAATCAACATCATATATACTTACAACTCATCACTTTAAAGACTTATTTCACTTAGATTGCAATTTTAGATATTTTTGAACAAATTTGTTTCCACCTCCTCCCCTCTTTAATGTTGTTAAAGTAGAGCAGAATAATAGCATTTTTGTTTTCTTTGTTACTGCAATTGAAATGACGTTCCGAATAAATCACTAAGCCTACTTCGGGTTTTATTCTGTCTCGGTCCATTCTAATTTTACAAAGCTCCTTGTTCTTCGCAATCTTTTCACTTAATCTAAATTGTTCGATTTTCTTTTTAATTATATATTTCTTCATACATGCTAGATTAAATTCGTCGCAAAACGGGAATTTGAATTCTATTTTGTGGTGCATTAAAAATTAAAACGTTGTGAAAGATAAAAGTAAATAGTAAGTAAAATAACATTCGTTCGATTTTTCTTTTCTATTAGATAAAACATTCATCCCACCACACCCCTGGGTATCTGTTTTTCTTCTTTTTGTAGTTTACTTAGCGTTTGATTTTTACTGTAGTTTAGTTAATAATGTTTCTATGAAATTTACTGATAAAATGATGGAAGAAAAATTAATCGGCACAATTTTATCGTGTCAAATCAAAATAAAATGATTTCTTAAAGTATTTCATAGGTATAAATTCTGGCAGTTGAAGTGTTTTTACCTTTATATCAGCTCGCTAATAGTGTTGAGATTTGTAGGATATATATTTTTCATAAGGGAATTTTATTGTGAAACATTACGATTAGAATAATAGAATAATAATAGATTATATCTATTAAATTATTACTAACTAGCCGCCTTTGGCGACCAGCCGGTTCGCCAGTATTACCGCTCGCTTCAATTTTCAATTAAATATTTTAAGTAACTGGTCTCTTAAAGGATTCTCAAACAAAACATTTTTAATCTTCCAATTTTGATAGTCATACCAAACTTATACTGTTGTTTAGATCGTTTCGTTCAATTTACTATATATATTTTGCTAATTTGTTGACATTTCCGGAAAAACGTCAACTTTAATTTAAAGTGAAAATGAAGAAATTGCAATTAATATTAAGATATTTTTTAATAAAACCAAGCGTTTTATTTTATTTATCATCTTTATTGTTATTTATTTATTATTATTATTATGGAATATGAGTATTGCAAACAGAATCGCTCGGTATATAAGTCTTATGTGAACTACAAAATATTTTTCATAATTTATGTAATATCTCAAACAATAATTCAACAAAAATTTCTCAGATTCAGCATAAAATTCAGTTTTTAGTTTTGCTTTCAAAAGGATTGAAATGAAATCAATAATAATATTTTGTTCCGGTCTATAAATATATTTCAAAAATTATGAAGTCTAAATTTAATGCAGTAAGGTATCATATTCTGAGAAATATTCTGGACACACCAAATTTTAAATAAATGAATGAATGTTTCTATTTTCCACGATCAACTAAGACTTATTTATGAAGTTTTGAATGTTAAAAATTTAGAAAAATTCAACATAATTTTAGGCCAATTAATCTTGAGAAACCTGCGCGCTGATTGGCGTACTTTCTTTGAAACGATCGATGGAAAATCTGAAATTATCCTTTTTTTATTGAATAGTGATATTCAAATTTTCATAAATCAGCCAGTTTAAGTGATTGATTTAGTTGATTGGAAATTAACTCTTTTTATTTAAAATATTAGTGTTTCAAGAACATTTTGTTAATCGTGATTTCCACAGCAGAAGCTTTATGTAAAATCAAAAATTCGTTATTTATTAGAGTATTTATTGAATCAAGTTACATAAAATATAATCATTTTCTATTTAGACCATTTTACCAGATCTGTGTCTTACTAAAGGTTTACAAATTAGCTGTGTTGCCCTGATTTGAATGGATATCCTGTTCATATTAAACAAAATTTGCCTTAAAATAAAACTGATTTATTGGATTAATAATATAAAGAATGTAAAAGATCATAAAATAATTTTTCTTGAATTTATTTTTTAGAAAAAATAATATTTCATATTTGTTTCATTTCCTACAGACACGTGCCGAAAATTATATTTTTGTAGATTTCATTTCCAAAAAGATTTAATTTATTTTTAATTGGAGCTTTAATCAATGTGATGGCAACACTTTGAAAAAAGCTAATTTTTTCCCAAGAATGCGAAACGTGCTCGTGCAGCTTAAATTTTATTTTTATTTTGTACGAAAAAATTGTTCAAAAATAAAGTTAAAATATTTATTTAAAAATTAATTAAAAATAGAAATTTAATTCTAAGGTTAAAACATTGGTATCATTTAAAAGATAAATTTTTGATCTTTAACTTGATGTAAAAATCTTTTGTGCGGTAATATTTTCGGAAGTTATAGCAGAAACACGCCAAAATTTCGCTTAATTTTTAAATAAATAAAATTCTAATTAAAAATTCAAAAAATAACCCCCAGGTGCACATTTCCTGCCTCCAAGGTATACACGTGCCAAATTTGGTAGCTGTAGGTTGAATGGTCTGGCCTGTAGAACACACACACACACTGAGCTTTATTATAAGTATAGATAAACAATTTTATACTATTTTTTATTTTTATTATGTGATTTAAATGATGAATTTGTAGATATCTAATAAAAAGTTAATTTTATATTTTTAATTATAATTATTAAATAATATTTACAGGTAAAAATTATTAATAGTATATAATATAAATAGCATTTTCTGATTATAAATTACATAAAGATATTCTACGAAAATATAGGCGAAGCTTGATAAAATTTATTAGTTTATCTAACTCCGGGAATGTTTAATTAATTTAAAGTAATTATTGTAAGTATAACTCTTTTCCAAGAATGAAATCATTTTACAGATAATTTGAACTTCTTTTGGAATTTAGATAACCAGAAAAATGAATTCTCGTACTCAATTTTTAGTCAATTCGATAAGTGGAATGTTTTAATTAAATAAATTATTAACATAATTATATCTCGGCAAATATACTTTATGATGTATAAAATAAAAATAAAAAATTAACGTTTAGCAACGAACATTATGAGTAATGCTAACAGTTCTCAGTTAATAAAATTACACCGTAAAAATTGGAGTTGAAATTTTTAGTTTAAAAAAGGTTTTTATGATCAGTAAAGAATAAATTCGCTTATTTAAATTTGTATAAATTTTATTTCAATTAATTAAAATTTTAAACTCTTAAATTGTTTAATAAACAGTCGAGAATATGCCAGAAATAACAAAATATCAATAGATTTTAAATTCCAATCACGAAAGAATTCGTTTTGTTACTTAAAAAGTCGTGTTTTTAAATGCTTATCAAAAATATCAAATAGAAGTTCCCGAATTTCTTTGTGATAAAAAGTTGAGTAATATTTCAATTCCCCATGATAAAATTCCATTAGAAGTAGTTTCTCCCCCCCCCCCCCCCCCCCAAAGCCTTTTTCAAACGCGAACTTTAACGACTCTCCTGGCTGGTGACTTGTGGTTGCTGGAATCTTTAACTGTCTCGTATACGACCGATTTATGATGGTCATAATTTTTTTCAGTTGCTATCCTCTCAACGGGAGAAAAAAAAAAAAAAACACATTGAAACGACGTTTGGAACTTTTCCATCTAAGATTTTAAATCATTTTTAAATTTTTTTGTTGAGAATCGATGCACGTGGACTACTTGAACACGTCGCCACTATTTCTGGATGGGAAAATGCAAAGGGAATCAGAAATCTGAATGTCGAAAAAGGGATATTTTGAAAAAGAATGCTTTCATATTTTCCATAGAAGAAAACATAAACAAATGTATAATACGAAAATGCATATATTTTATTAAAATTATAATAATTCTGTCTTTTATACTATGTACATACGAGAATGTATCAATAGGTAAAATTTGAATACAATAACACACACACAGAAAAACAAAAAACGCTATGAAAGAAAATATAAAACGAAATTGGAAATATTAGCAATTTATTATTTTTCGACATAGTTGCCATTCATATTGAGGTAACTGGGTCATCTTTGTATCAGTTTGAAAATCCTACTCTCATAGAACGCCGATGATCTGTATGAGATCGTTACCAGTCTAATTTCTGACCAGTGAGGAATCTCTAAATAGGTGCCAAAAAATAAAAATTTGATGGTGCCATGCCCGAACTGTAGGGTTTATTCTAAATATCTTCCCAATCGAAACCTTGCAGTTTCTTCCCGATCGTGAAAAAGAGTTCTAAAGGATTCGGTAGGGGAGTTTTAAAGCATACATCATATAACCTGGACATGGCAATGTCAAAATTTCAATTGTTTGAATCCACGTAGAAGATTTTCGACGGCTAAGAACTAGATTCTTATGACGACTTCATACGTGACGTGCTGAAGGGTTAAAATCAATGCCTCAATATGAAAAGTAATCTATTGATAATACTTTTATACCTGCTTCATATTGTCATTCATTGCATCTTTTCAATTACTGGGTTCCTAATTATGTGTATTACTTTTTGACACCCTCCCTCATACTTCCAAAATGAATCGGAAGTCGTGAATTTAAAATAACTTGACAGATTTATTGATTAAATTAGTATACCATTTCTAAACCACAAAATGTATTCGATACCATGGAAATGAAAGAACTCTTGAATCCTCTTCCAAACTTCTACTCCACACCAGCAAGAGAACTAATATTTGATAGAATATTAAACAATTAATCGGTAATACGCCGCGGAAAATTTACAGTCCAAGACTTACCAATCCCGTTGAGGAAAGAGATTTATTTAGAAAATCCCATATTAAGAAATTGCACTTAATGTTTATTTTATTTAGTATTTGCAGCCAATGAATGCACAGACAAATGTAATCAGATTTAGTGTTATATTTCGACAATTGGATTTTGATTTATAAAAACATTCAGTTC